>JAOTAX010000003.1:8991980-9029604 GCA_025629825.1 Erythroxylum guanchezii | reverse complement strand
CCTCTCTTCTCAAAAGCAAAGCCTAAATAACTTATTTATAGGCATCTTTGACTTTAGAATATCCTACTTGAATTGAACTAACTAGATCACCTCTATTCTTATCATATTACATCACACTAACCAATTGGATGATATCCTTATTGAAATAGGACTCTACCTGATATAATATAGTTACATCACAACTAATAAGATAAAATATTACATTTAATTACGAAAGATATAACCATATTCATGAAAAACTCCATTATCTTCGAATGACCCTCCCATATAATCTTTATCTTTTAGAGTTGATGAATATCTATTGTAATCTTACCCATTACATCATCCAAGTTCTCCTCTTGATTTATATCAATTGATATGAGTCATCCAAGTCTAAAGCTTTTTATAACACACTGGTTTGATCTAATACTTACCTATGTCAAGTTTATTAGTTATGGTCTGTCTATTTGAGCACATAATAAATCTTTAGAACTCTTACGTGTCTCTCTCGTGCATATAATCTAGCTAACCTTCAATCCGAGGTTCATTTCAAGTTATCTTTTGGTTTCATATTGAAATCTTGCATCTCATCAAAGATTTTCATCTATGTGTACCAATACATGTTAACTTATCGACAATGCTCGTTTTTCTTGCCCACTTGCAAGTATTTGCCTTATTCTATTATCCCGAGTGCCAAATATTGATCAAAACTCAACAATACCCGCATGATTCTGTAATTAAGATTTAGGGGTCTAACACTAGACGCCGTACCAAATTTGATTTTATTACGATACAATATCAGTATTAGTTAATATAGAGTATCATTTCGGATAAAATTTTAAAATTATAAAATAATTTCTAGATTTTATAAGATTACAAAATAATGCATGTTATACTTCAATCATATCTTAAAAGATCATAATAATATAAATTTAATATAAGAGATACTTATTTATTTTTATTAATATTATTTTCACATATTTCTTATAAATTAAAGTAAATTTAATTTCAAATATTATCTTTACATATTTCAAGAGTTGTTATAATATTTTTATATGTATATATTAAAAAGTATATACATTATCAATATAAAATATATAAATCTTAAAAATTTTAAAATTTAAACTAATATATATAGTTGCGTAATCTATAGTTACTTTGCATAAGTCTAATGACATAAAAAATATACTTAATGCATTCTTATTTATATATTTATTAAATAAATTATAGACAAATTTATTATATTCTTTTTATGTATAAGGATTATTATTTTATATTGGAGAAAATTTAAGCCTTTTCAACTTAGTCTTATAATTTTTTAAAATTTATAAATTTGACCAATATTTGAATAATACCGATCGGTACTGACCAGTACCAACTGAAAGAACTGATATCAACCAATGTCAAAGTCCAACATAAAATTTTCTAACTTATGTTTTTTATTAATTTGTTTTCTTATTTTCATAAATTATATTAACTATAAAAGTTAGTTTTGATTTTTGATTTTTTTCATAATTTAACTTTATTATTAACTAAAAATACTTTTTAATTGTTTAATATTAGTTGCTAATAAAAATTATGACTAATATAATTAAAATATTCACATTATTATTTTTATGTATTTTATAATTATTTTAAAATTTTAAAATAAATATTACTTTTAAAATTAGATATATTTTAAGTTCAATAATCATTCAATAAATATATTTTAAATTTAAATATCTTTTAAAAGCATAAATTTCAAGCTTTTAAAGATATTTGTTCATGAATTTTTATAAAGTATAACATATTTAATCTTAAATAATAAATTAGGTATAACACGTCAATGATATTAGTTTACAGAATTCGTTTATAAACAAAATATAAATTCTTTACATATTTAGTTTTTATTTTCAATGAAATGTAACGAATTAATTATTAATAAACACTGTATAATTAGTTGGTTGACTTTACTTTTCATGCGTGTAATGCTACATTATTAAGCAAAGTCTCCACAACATATAATAACTAATCTATCCGATTCAATGGTTCGGTGGAAGAGAATCGATTCGGATTCAGGCATGATAGCATATGAGACGTGATGTCAAGTCCCACGCTCACACAACTTTGACAGACTCGTTGATCGGCACTCACTGACTTCACGCTATGTCCTTTTGATTATCTTATTAGCTATTAGTTAGAGGAATTGCCGGTCCAACCGATTCCCAACATATGATCTGTGTTTACAAGTTTTCATGTATTGTTTTATATGTTTTTTTAATAAGACGGAATAAAACAGATTGCAATACGAGTCGGGAGAGACAAAATCCCGACATATCCTCTAGAAAGATAAATTGACACCTAATGGGTGTATTATCTAAATAAGTAGTGCCTATCTCAAACTGTTCCGCATAGTTCGCTAGTTAGTCAGTACATTTATTACTCTCTTTATAAATATGCTGAGGTACAACAGTCCAGTTCTAAATACACAATTTGTTAATTCCTTGAACTATGAGATTGAAGATTGTTGATTATCTCACCGAAAAATAAAAGAAGTTGATCGCCACAATCCAGTTCACTTTGAGTTCAAGTTGATGATAACCTAAATCTCACGTGAGCGTGAGCCCCGTAAATACTTTCCAAAGTTTCGCAGTTACGGGAAAAACACCAGTGGATGATTGTTCTGGCGACCCATGAATTCGAAATTGTGTCCGTTTAGTTGTTTACAAGGCAATAATGGAAACAAAAGCTACTGAGCACGTATCAATGTCATAAGATGTAACGATACATGCATGATATTTCAATTCAGTTTTTGACATTTGTCAAGTTATTAGAAAGACAACTGTCTGGTTATTAGAAAGGCTTTAATCTTGTTTTTGTCATTAATCAGGTTATTAGTGATGTTGATTTTGATAAGCCAAATGTCAAAAGGAAAAAAAAAACTTATATATGAGTAAATCCGACCAGGCCTCTCAACACATTAATTATACTAAATAGAAAATTAACTAAACTAAACTAATTAGGAGGTAAATACTACACAATAAATACAAAGTATGTTGATTTATATAACTTACGAGATTACGAATGTTTTTTTTCTTTTACCCGTATTCTAATATGTTAAAATTTTTTATTATGGGCCAAGTCTTCGGTAAAATATAAATCAAAATTTTGATCGTTTTGATTTTAGCGTTTGAACAATAATAATTATTTCATTTTTTATTAATATGCACAGATACATTATTTCAACACACAAATTATAAAGAAGTAACAAATAATTAAATATTTAGTAAATTTCTTTACATAAATGAATCAGTTTTTTTGTATTATTTAGTTACTATTCATAGACATTTTACTAAATAAAAAGCAAAATTTTATAAAATATGATTATCATAGTCACCAAACTTTTCCCAAAAACAAAAGAGCCATATTGGACTTTCTCTTTTTAGTTTTAGCAATTTCAGACTCATGATAAAGCCCACCGCAATCCTCCTGTAGCTCGTGCAACACACTCGCACGCATTCTGGAATCTGCAAAGTGCAAGCCTCGCAACTTGCATCACTTTCCAGAAAGACGCGTCGAAACTGGGGGTAGAGAAACAAGCGGCAAATACAAAGGTCTCCCCAGTTTTAAATTTGCAAAACACGTGACCAATCAACCCCCTCCCACGTGATTACCCACTCCCGCTTTAAAAATAAAACCAGCAAAGCATCTCTATTGCTTCAAACGAATCTGTAAAACCTCTCAGTTCTGTACTCAGATTTTCAAAAACTTTTTTGATAAAATGGGTAAAGCATGCCTAGTCTCTGCTTCTGTTTTGTTGTTTGATTCTTGTATTATGATCTGATGTGATTTTTTTCATGCTAATTGCAGCACCCAAGATTAGGATCGGCATTAATGGCAAGTTTCTGAGCTATTTTTGACAATTTCTTTTTCATTCTTTACGGATATAATTGTTGTTTTCTGAAAATATTTGATCTGTGGATACAAGGGTTTGGGAGGATCGGCCGTTTGGTGGCTAGAGTTGCTCTTCAGAGAGACGACGTTGAGCTCGTCGCCATTAACGACCCATTTATCAGCACTGATTACATGGTTAGTTGTTTGGGATCTGAGTGTTCAACCTATATAAGCACATAGGTTTCTATTGACTGTAACATCTAATTAAGTGGGGTTTACGCAGACTTACATGTTCAAATACGACACAGTACACGGACAGTGGAAGCACCACGAGCTTAAGGTCAGAGACGAGAAGACTCTTCTCTTCGGCGAGAAGCCGGTCACTGTCTTCGGGATCAGGTAGAAGATTTTTGTGTAGATCTTGTTGTGTTTGCTTGTTTTTGTTTGGATTTAATAATCTGTGGGGTTTTTGGTTTATGCATTTTAAACTTAGAAACCCGGAGGAGATTCCATGGGGCGAGGCTGGTGCTGATATTGTGGTCGAGTCCACCGGAGTCTTCACTGACAAGGACAAGGCCGCCGCTCACTTGAAGGTTCCTTTCCTAGCTTCACTATTAATTTGTTATAAGAAGGGACATGAAAGAAAACAATTTATTCAAAATAGATAGTCTATTGTTGTAAAAAAGAATTATTGATGAACTTATCAACTGTTCTAATTTAGCAAATGTTCCTTTCATTTATGGAGTTTTATGAGAATTTATATTGACTCTATGGAGTCTCCCACACTGTTCTAATCTTATATGCTGATTCCAACTATTTAAGATGTCACTGTTTCAATAACAATTCGTTGAGGATTGGATTTGTGAATTTTTTGAGACTATGGAGATGTCTGATATTAAGATTGGGTTTTATGAGTTCAGGGTGGTGCTAAGAAGGTTGTAATCTCCGCCCCTAGCAAAGATGCACCCATGTTTGTTGTGGGTGTGAATGAGAAGGAATACAAGCCGGAATTCAACATCGTTTCTAACGCCAGCTGCACCACCAACTGTCTTGCTCCCTTGGCCAAGGTAGAGGCTAATTCCATTGTTCTTGTCTTCTTATGGGGGAGGAATCGTCTTTTGGAGTTGAAACGTATTGAGGGTTTTGTATTTCTTCTTTGCTGATTTGCAGGTTATCAATGACAGATTTGGAATTGTTGAGGGTCTCATGACCACCGTTCATTCCATTACTGGTAATTTGTTGGAGTTAAATTATTCTGTTTTTGGAGTTGTTGTAGCTTATTGTCTCTATGATTGTAATTCAGCTACCCAAAAGACTGTTGATGGTCCATCAATGAAGGACTGGAGAGGTGGAAGAGCTGCTTCCTTCAACATTATTCCAAGCAGTACAGGCGCTGCCAAGGTAATCTTTTGTTTTGCCACTGTTTTCCATGATTGGAGCCTGATCTCTGAACCTATTCTATCGGCTTGGGTGATTGACTGAGAATAATGTCTGTTTTTGTGAAAACTTAGGCTGTTGGAAAGGTCCTACCGGCACTGAATGGCAAATTGACTGGAATGGCATTCCGTGTTCCTACCGTTGATGTCTCTGTTGTTGACCTTACGGTGAGGCTTGAGAAGAAGGCAAGCTATGGGGAAATCAAAGCTGCCATCAAGTGAGTGTTTGGTAATTCTCTTCATGCACTTGTGTGTGCAATTTTACTTGATTGATTGCAATCTTGTTACGCAGGGAGGAGTCTGAGGGCAAGCTGAAGGGCATTTTGGGTTACACTGAGGACGATGTCGTCTCCACCGACTTCATTGGTGACAGCAGGTAAATGAGGAAGAAGGAACTTGCTTGCTTGTGGTGAATTTTCATACTAACGTTGCTAACAGGGTTCTATGAATTTTCAGGTCAAGCATTTTCGATGCTAAGGCAGGAATTGCCTTGAATGAAAACTTCGTTAAACTCGTGGTCTGGTACGACAACGAATGGGGCTACAGGTACACACACACCTCTTGTTCCTTTGGCAACATTTTCTTGCTTAAAGCCAGCTAGTTTCTGTCTGTGATACTCTTCTGGTTTTGTTTTTCCTTGCAGTTCCCGTGTGATTGACTTGATCGTCCACATCGCAGCCACTCTTTGAAGCTGAATCATGCCTGCCTGCGATTTGAGGCATTTTCCTTTTGAACTAGTATTCCTGACGCTTCTGATTCAAAATAAATATGCCCCGGTTTTTGTTTTAGTTTTTGGGTTGGATGTTTAACAGTTCAATAGGTGGAATTATAGAGCCACCAAGTTTTTTGTTACAGTATTGATCTCTTGCTTGATATTTTTCACCCGCCACTGTCCTCTCTTTTATGATGCTTTACAGTATACGAAATGTTTGGGTATGAATATGATGGGTGAAACCACAGAGAAACAAACAACACACTATTGATCAGACAACGATCCAGACGTTACCGCTTAGACTAGAGTTTAAAATCGTTAATTCGAATCGAAGATGGATGCCTAAATTTGATATTGCATGTTTTAAAAGGGGACGAGATCTTCTGTCCATTTTATCCTATTCTTATCTTGTCTTATAAATTTTAACTATCTATTTATGCAGGATTTATACGAGACTTATATAAATAAATAACTGAGATTTATAGAATAGAGTAAAATGGACAGAGTATCTTGACTCGTCTTAAAAGTCCTTTATATCAAATGAAGTATCGTATTAGCACATAAAAAAATCAACCATTTCTGATATTTAAATATTATGTATTAGGTGAGAAATCTGGCTGTAACAGAAAGTACATGTCAAGAGACTAGTTCATCAATTGAAAAGTATCTTCCATAGTTTTGAATCGTCAATTTGACAAGAAATGTGAAAATTTGTAGGTGGGTCTAAAGCAAGGTTTACAATGTTGAATATCTTTAACAGTTATGTAGCAAAATCATCCTTGTTAGATGACTCTGGTTTCTACGAAAACTGGGAAAAGTCTCTCAATACTGAAAAGAGTGGTAAGCCTGGAACTCTCCAGATGGAAGAATACGAGAATATTAGTCTTTGCTGCTCATAGTTTGATGCTATATGTTAGATATAATCATATTTTCAACCATTCTGTACATATGATATTTTCTGACCGATCTTAACTCCTGTTATTTTGAATTCAGGTCGAAGTTTTTCTGGTATGATAAGAATATCCAGAGTTTTAATGTTTAGTTCCCAGATTTCACTTCTCTTCCAACTTTTAATCAGAAGCATGGAAGCACAGAAGGCAAACTTGAAGATGGCAAGAACAGTACAAACACTTCCTCTCTAGTTAAAACTTACTATGGTCCTCTTTGGCAATCATGAACTCAACTTACAAATCTCATCAAATCAACGAAAAGATCCATTCCTGTAGTAGCTCCTGAACCATAAGCTCTTTAGTTGTTACATCCATAGCTTTTATTAGCTTGATGCTGTTTATATATATGTGTATGTATTTTACGTCCATTTCAACTTGTTCTAATACAATGTCTCGTTTTCAGATTGATACTGGTTTATAGGACAGCATTTTCGTATCTTTGAAGACTACTCAGATAATCAAAACCAGACTCAGAAATTGTAGACAAAGTCTGACAAAGTAACATATATCATTGCAATGATTTGAAGAGAAAAACCTTAAAACATCTTATCTAATTTGGTTAGGTCGATTTTGCTAGGCTCAGGCTCAGGTCCACACGTCCACGGCCCATTCGCAAGCGTTAGTCTCCCATGAAAACGTAAAGAGTAAAGACTTAAACCTAACGTCTATCTCATATATAAGGTACTATTTTGCCATAATACAGGTACGGGATTAGAACCCTGAGATTCTTTGCTTATAGCTTCCATAACCCTCACCAAAAGACTAACTTGAGCGTCGGAGGGGCCTGCCGGTTATCAACCCCCGACGTGCCTTTACTGTTTTGCAGGTGTTTCGAAGTTAACATTGACCAGCTTCATGGATCCAAGCAGTAACGTCCAGCTTCATCAGAATCAGGCTGAACCAGTTGGATCGCTCGGCCTCGACATCGCTCGGCCAGGTTGTCAAGACAAGATCTTGGAACTAGGCGATCTCAAGTCCCAAAATCTTGGATCGCTCGGCCTCGACATCGCTCGACCAGGTTGCTAAGACAGGATCTTGGAACTAGGCGATCCCAAGTCCCAAAATCTTGGATCGCTCGGCCTCGACATCGCTAGGCCAGGTTGCCAAGACAGGATCTTGGAACCAGGCGATCCCAAGTCCCAAAATCTTGGATCGCTCGGTCTCGACCACGCTCGGCCAGGTTGACAAGACAAGATCTCGGAACCAGGCAGCACTAAGAATTAAAGTCTTGGATCGATTGACCTCAGTATTGTTCGGTAGAATTCCTTCAAATCTAGCGACCGCGATCGATTTAAGCCGAACGCACAAATTCGTTATGTGCTGTTCGAAAGGTCAATCTCTTATACCAAGTTAATGACAGTTTAAAGCTTCATTTACAGACTTAGCAAGACAAAGAAGGATAAAAATAAAAATTTTTATTATGTTTTCCTGGTCACAAGCCCGACCAAATGAGCTTGCGGGGGCGTGGTTACAAAATTAGAGCTGCTTTGAAGGGGAGGAGGTAACCGAAGCGCTCGGGTTGGGATCAGGATTTAATGAAGAAACGGGAGAGACACCTCCGTGAGTGGACCCCTCTTCCTCGTCCGAGGTAAGGTCCAGCATCTCGTCCGGTAACACCTCTCGTTCTCTTTCAACCATCTCCCTCATCTCCTCAATTGAAAGGCCAAGCTCAGGGGAAAGCATCGGCTCGGCATAGTCCTCGAATGAAGGATCTTTCGACCCGTCAGGAACGCAAACACTGTGGCAGTTCCTCAGGACGGAAAGAGCCAGATCGCAAGAAAACTCCAAACACTCCTCGCGCAGGTGCCGCTCTTTCCATCGCTTAATTGCTTCCACCCTTTGCTCTTTAACGGAGCCTTGCAACTCCTTTAGTCTGTCTTCAGCCCTCAGTTTATCCCGGACCACTTCGTGGCAATCCTGGAGGAATTTGGACTGAAGCTCTTGATCCGTCTCCATCTTCCTCTTCAAGCCTTCACACTCCTCCTCCAGCTTATCCCTCGCCGCAGTCACTTTGTTCCTCTCCTCTTCTCCCGTGGCGAGCTGAGCCTTCAACACGCTCCTATCCTCCTCCCAAGATTTCCTCTCCTCTTTCCTCTCCTCCTCCAAAGAAGAGAGCTAAGCTCGCAAAAAGTCCTTCTTCTCCTTCGCCCCGAAAGCTCGGCTCTCAAAACACGGGTTTGCTCGAGAAGATCCTTGACTTCCCGGTTCAGCGAGCGGGAGACTCCATTGAGCTGGTCGAGGCGCTGATATGTGGCGAAGGAGAGCGATAGACCCTGAGAGAGAATCCTGTTAAAAAAAAAAGTAGCGAGGAGGAAGTTACCCTTACGCAGCTGCGTACCAGACTACCCAGCAGCTCCGTGTTGTCCAGAGCATCCAAAACCTCCTCGTCTCGGGGAGGAACAGCCTTCTGGGCAATCTGGAGGGACACGTCGATGTCCCTGATTGATGCAGTCTTATCCAGACTGATCGTAGACACCCACTTCCCGGAGCCGGTCGCCTGCTCCTTCCTCTTGCCTTTCTCCTTCTCTCTCTCCTTCTCCTTCTCCCTGCCTTTATCCGATGGGCAGGGCGGTCGGTCGAGAACCCGAACGGCTTTCTTCCTCCTCTTGAGAGGCGGCTCCACCTCTTCCTCTTCCTCCTCTGCGACTGCGCCTGCCGATCGGACCATCACTGCCAGCCGTTCGGGGACAGCCGCCCGTACGAGTGTTGCAGACGGCTCGAGAATAGCGGGCTGAACGACGTCCTGCTCAGGCACCGCAGGTCGAGCGACCTCGGTGCTGACCTCCCCTTTCTTTGTCTTCGATCTCTTGGCTTTCGGCTGGCCTCTGGGGGGGTTGGAGGATGCAGGTGGGAAATCACCGAGCCTTGCTATGACTGCACAACAATAAAAGCAGGTCAGAAACTAAATAGTACTTGAGCATGTAGTAAATTATTAAAATTAAAGGATCGACCAGGAGGGGCAGTTTCTTCTCCCAGCCCGCTAATTAGGGGCTGGGGGTCGATTAAAAACGAATCAGCCGAGGCCCCCCCGCGATATCCCAGAATGAGGCGATCGAAGTAGTATCGACCGAGCACCTTAATGCGGTCGACCACCTCCCATTCCTCCTTCCTAAGGAGCAGACTCGAGATGTCGTTCCACCGCTCGGCCAGGGCATACTTTCACGGCCTGGCTTCAAAGGCAGATCCCGGGGGCCTCACAAAGAAATACTTCGTCCGCCATGCTTGGACCTTTGAAGCGGTTCCAGCAGGACGATACTTCGCGTCTCTATACTGGAAGTGAGGGACCCCGGCCCCAGCGCTCGAACTTTGGTTCATCCGCAAGAAGTGGCGCAGAATGCCGATCGAGGGAGGACACCCAAATTGGTGAAATAGCAAGGCTAGGCCATTAATAAACCTCCAACCGTTCGGGAGGATCTGACTCGGCCTCAATGCATAGACGTCGCATATATCGTCAATAATCGGGGCTTATGGAAGCTTCATACCCCCGATCGAGAAAAAGCTGTCCGAGACAGCAAAGTAGCCTCCCAAATTGCTATGAATCCGCTCCCTCTCAAAGGCCAACCTGGGTCCCCATGATGTAGGGATGTTATTCTTGATGACCGATCGGTTCAATTCCTTCTCGGTCATCGTCGATTGATCGCTGGGCGGTTCCTCGACTACCTTTTGTCCTTCCGAGCACTAACCCCAATTTCCTCATCTCCCCCTGCCCTCGGCGCTTAATTCCCACCGGCCTCCGACACCTCTACCATTTCTGCCGCTGACTCTAACGGCCCAACAATAGGTAAAATCCTCTCAGCGGACAACTCCTGAGGGAGCTCCCTCAGAGCCATGCCTACTTCTTGGCTATTACCCGGTGATGCCCGGGGTGAAGATCGGCGAGGAGGCGGTGAGACAGAAGAAGAAACGGTGTTTTCATCCCTAGGTCTGGCGTCACTTCTAGGACTGATAGATGACATAGCCATGGAAAGGAAATTTGTGAGTAAAGGTCAGAGAAAGGACGTACCTAGTTTAGTGACTGGAGTGGGGGATTTGAACGGCGGTGCGATAAAGTTCCGACGACTGCAGGTAAAGAAATGTAGAGAGACGAAAAATAGGGAAAGCAGAAGCTGGATAACAAAATAGGCGTGAAGAAAATCTGTAGTTCGTCGATCCTAGCATTTATAGAAACCATTTGAATGGACGCTCCAACCAATGTCGGACGCGTGGTGAAATCCGAACCGATGCTGCACACGTGGCACAATCCGGGTGTGGCGAACTAGGGTTGTCAGAGACCTAAAGCGGCGCAATGGTTGAAAGGACGCATTTGACAGCTATATGACAGCTATGCAACGGTTGAAAGGGCGCACATGACAACTATACAACGATTAAAAAGGCGCTTCATTTCAAATTTTGAAAACCCACCAGTGGACGCGTGCCGTCAATAATGATTAAACCCAGTGCTTGCGTTGGGCGTCGACGTCTGATTGGTCGATCCTGTCGCCGCGATCTATCGGTCGGCCCTGCTACCATAATCGATCGGTCGATCTCATCACTAAGATCGATCGATCGGCCTTATCACTACGTTCGATCGGCCCTAACATTACACTCGCCCGACCAACCCCCTCGTTACATTCGATCGACCTGCCATATCGCTACAGCCGATCGATCGGTTCAGACATTACCCTCGATCGGTCTGCCGTGCCATTACTTCTGATCGGACGGTCACATCACAATAATCGATCGATCGGGCCAAGCACGACCTGCCTCGAAGACGCTATAAATCCTTATGTACTCCTTCGACCCTTCTCTTGGATCAGACTCGAAGAGTAGAGGGGCTTATGGTTAGGTCAGCTGTGCTAGGCCCAGGCCTAGGTCCACACGTCCATGGGCCATTTGCAAGTGTTAGTCTCCCATGTAAACGTAAAGAGTAAAGACCTACGTAAAGACCTAAACCTAACGTCTATCCCATATATAAGGTACTATTTTGCCATAATACAGGTACGAGATTAGAACCCTGAGATTCTTTGCCTACAGCTTCCATAACCCTCACCAAAAGACTAACTTGAGCGTCGAAGGGGCCTGCCGGTTATCAACCTCCGGCGTGCCTTTATTGTTTTGCAGGTATTTCGGAGTTAACATTGACCAGCTTCATGGATCCAAGCAGTAACGTCCAGCCTCATCAGAATCAGGCTGAACCATAATTGAACACAACCAGATCAAATTTGTTCTCTTGAATCTTTAACTGTTCATAGACAATAATCATTGTTTATGGAACCCTGCAAAAGCACACCAACAATGCCAAAGTTAGTCGAATGAGAGTTAAAATAGAAGAAGCAGAACCAGACAGGAACGACAACAACTTACGAGTTGCAATCTGTCGTAGGATCGATGGGAACAGGGACTTGGACATGACATAACTCAGGAATTGCTTTAGCCTTGGCAGGATCAACAGGAAAACTTTTTGCAGCAGACTGAAAACACTTGCATAGGTCTCTACGTACTTGTTTGGTGCTAGCCTGGTCGTTCACCGACTTGACGGCTATACAACAAGCGGTGGTTGGTTGGAAGTCGGGACTACCGACCGAGTATGGTAGGCAGGGCAAAAGTGTAGTTACAGCTTTAGAGCATGTATTGGCTGCACCGAGCTTACTTGCAGTAACAAGAAGCAAGAACATAACCCCAAAAGCCAACGACCTCTTCATCGTCATATTCTTCAATCCAAAATCACACTCTTTAACAATTTTCTGTTTCAAAGATGAAGTTGGTGTTGTATGTATTTATAGGATGAGTGGCATTATCTAATATTAAATTTCTATGATATGATTATTTTTTAATGCACTTTTGTTCTCAATGAAATATCAAATAAATATTTAACAAACTTTATTAAGCAATAACTGAATCATATCAAATTTTAATTATTCGAGATTTTGGAATTAATGACAAAATCTGTTCATTTCAAAATGGATTTTACAGGAAAAACTGATTTTTTTTTAAGTTACTAAATTTAAAATTAAAAAATATTTTATTGATAACAAAAAATATTTTGTATTTCAGTCCAAGTTCGTATATTTATTTCTACTTATAGTAAATTATCCATCATTAAATTTCTATTATATGATCTTTTGATTTTTCGTCCGTTTGGCATAAAAACGTTAATTACTATAATATATTTTAACTTCTTGATGATGTAATAATAAATACTTTCTATATTTAAGAGGTTTTATTAGATCATATCAAATTTTGATTCTTTGATATTTTAGAATCAATTTCAAACTCTAACCATTTTTATGGATTTTATAAGAAAAAAAAGTATTTAAGTCACTAGATTAAAAAAATAAAGCAAAGGAGTTATTTGCAATTTAGAACCAAAATTAATTTTGTTTTAAAGTATGTACTTAATTTAAATAATTAAAATATCATAAACTTTTCAATGTAACTCAACTTATAATTTTTTGAAAATATTCATAAAAAAGTTGCGTACATCGATGACCCCTTTTAGACTCTCACAAATCGAGGAGCCTTGTGCACTGAATACGTTGACTTTAAATTTTAATTACAAAAAATTATATGCTAACATACATTGATCAGAGCGGTTCATGACAGATCAAATTTAGCATCAAGTATTCTTCTCAATGTGGAAAGAAGACTAAGAATAAGCATTTGAGAATGAAACATAAAGAGAAAGAGTGTTTGACCATCAGCCATTGTTATATCTTCAACACCAACAGATTTTAGAACTCCAATAAGCAACCTAACCTGAAAAGATTTTGAGTGCTCATGCAATCTAAATAAGAAGACATGTAAACTTCAAAACTAGAGATGTAAACCAACTCTCAGAACACCTGATGGTATAGAAAAGAAAATGCATGTGCAGTTATGAAATAGCAACAATGTTTGTTACGCATGCCAAACCCCAGATGATTTCTGCCGAAGAAAGTCCATAAGATGTCACTCTTGGAAATTATATTGTCTGGAAGGTCATCAATCTTATGGTTGACACAGTATGAATCCTCTTTTGGACTGCTCTGTTCTCTCTCTATAAGTGATGGGAAATATGAACTTGGAACTACTTTTGAGACTGAGAGTTCATCCAAAGTCCTGATTGGTGACTTGGCCTGTATATATTAAGAGAATCTAAAAGAATTCAGATCATTAAGAGTGATGAATAAGGAAACAAGTACACTGAGGATAAGTACATAAACAAAAACAAATATAATTGCTCAAACTTTGGTATGTAGTAACTTTAAAAAACAATGATTAGGGAGAAAATGAAAAGAAGAATATGCAAGAATGCCATGAGTGCATCTTATAACGAAATTTAATGATAAACCTATCAAAGATGAAATTGTTACGGAGGAAGAAGACTCTAAACTCTCAGTTTTTATTTTCATTTTCACAAAGCATCTATAAGAACAATAACTAGATACCAGTTTACTATAGTTGTTGATGCAAGTATGCTTCAGTATTTGTTGAAATTATGGTAACATGGTGCTGTCATGGCATCATGGCAAGGCTAAAAATGTAAAAAAAGAGAGGCTAAATTTGTTGAAGTAAATCATAGTGGGCTACAATATGAAGTATGGAAACAGATAAATGGGATACACATGCAGAAATTGAAGGTTTTGGCCATGTCTTAAGCTAGATATTAGGCATTTTCTATTAGTGACTATTTTGTAGCTAGTAGTGGTTAGTGATCATAGAAACATGGGTTGTTTTGTTGAATTTTAGTTATAAATTTTTTGTATTTAAGGATGTTTTTCCAATGAAATTTTTGCAACATGTTCATCAATTTTTCTTTATGTTACTATTGTTCCATTTTTTGTATTTTCTCCTTTCTTAAGTACTTAACTCCTACAAATTAGTATCAGAGCTATTTTCTTGAGGGACCGTGTGAGTTGATGGTACACTACACTCAAAAACCAAACCACACTTGTTACAAACAAAACCATCAAGTCATGGATTCTGAGACACCTTTCACAACTATTGCTGCTCCATTATTTAAGGGTGAGAATTATCAGGTATGGGTAGTTATAATGGAGGCTTATCTTGTACAAATGATCTACAGAAAGCTGTGGAGGAAGAATATAAGGTTTCTCCCCTGCCAAACAACCCACCTCTTGCTCAAATTAGGAATACAAAGAAAGAAGGCAAAGGAAATCAAAGGTATTACAGTTGTCTCACTAGCAATCTTTACTAGAATTATGATGCTAAAGTTAGCAAAAAAAATATGGGACTTTCTCAAGCAAAAGTATGAAGGCAATGAGAGAGTCAAAGGGATACAAGTGTTGAATTTGATTAGAGAGTTTAAGATGCAAAAGATGAAGTAATCAAAAATTGTGAAATAGTATGCTGACAAACTTCTCAACATTGTCAATAAGGTAAGATTGCTTGGAACCGAATTTTGTGATTCTAGAAGTATTCAGAAAGTTCTTGTGACTGTTCCAAAAAGGTTTGAAATAATTTCCTCTCTAGAGAATTCTAAAGACTTATTAAGTATCGTCTTCATAGAGTTGTTAAATACATTGCAAGCTCAGAAGCAACGAAGACTCGTGAGGTAAGCAGGCTTGATTGAGGGTGCTTTACAAGCTAAATTGAGAAGGTGGGAAATAGAAGAAAAAGAAAGATAGAAAGAACAATACTGAACAAACTGAAGTTGTTAATAACAATAGCAATAATGGAGGAAATAACAAGCCAAGTTAGCCTTACTGTTAAAAAAGAAGTCCTCCATATGTTGGAGAAAGCCTGACAATTTGAAGAAGCTCGATAGGTCTATTATCTCAAAAGTCAAAATTGGCAATGAAGAGTGCATAATTGTTATAGGAAAGGAAATGATTGCAATTGGGGGTTGTTTAGGTACTAAAATTATCACTGATGTTCTTTATGTACCTAAAATTAATGAAAATTTGTTGAGTATTAGTCAGTCGCTTAAAAAGGGATACAAGCTTCTGTTTGAGGATAAAATGTGTCTTATTAAAGTTGTAGAAGTACATGAATTATTCAGGATAAAAATGAGAAACATGAGCTTTTCATTAAACCTAATGAAAGAGGAGCAGGTTGCCTTTCCTATCCCAAATAACACATCGGAGCTTTGGTACACGAGGATGGGACACTTCAATCATGTTGCATTATTGGTGATGAAGAGATTGTAGCTTGTGCAACAGTGCAAGGCTCGCTGTTATTAGATGAACACTTTTCAAATTACAAGGCATGTCAATATGGCAAGCAAACATTTTCATAGACTATTTAGAGAGTATCAGAGAAGCTGCAGGTGATTCATACTGATCTTTTTGGACCTCAACCTGAGCCATTATTAAAGGGAAGTAAATATTACATTGCCTTTATTGACGATCTAACTAGGATTTGTCGGATTTGCCTCCTAAGGTTCAAGTTAGAGGTTGTAGGAGTGTTTTGAAGATTTAAGGCTTGGACTGAGAACCAAAGTAGCTGCATGATTCAAGTTTTGAGATTGAACAATGGGAAGAAGTACACATTAGAACAATTTAATATATTCTTTAAAGAGATTGGAATTGAACACCAACTTATTGCTCCTTACACTCTATAACAAAATGGGGTGAGTAAGAGGTATAATAGAACAATAATGGAGATGATGCAATGCATGTTGCATGAGAAATGGCTCCCTAGGAAGTTTTGGACAGAAGCAGTTAACATAGTTGTGTTTATGCTAAATAGGTTTCCTACAAAGACAGTGAAGGGAAAAACTCTATTTAAAGTATGGTATTATTTTAAACCTTCCCTACAGAACCTTAAAGTCTTTAGTTGTATCTACTTTACACATGTTCTTCAGGTGAAAAGGGATAAGCTTGAGAGGAGAGCAGGACATGACATCTTTATTGCCTACAACAACACCTCTAAAGCTTACGAAGTTTTTCAATCACAAACTTGGAAGATTTTGGTAAGCGGAGATAATCATTTTGTAAAGGAACAACAGTGGTGTTGGGAAGGAGAAGAAGAAAAACAAATTACCAACTCTCCATTAATGCAAGGTGAAGAGGTGGATGAACCTCCAATCAAAGCTACTAGATTGCTTTCTGATGTATACCAAAGATGCTATGTTTCAGTGTTTAAGCCAACAGGGTTCAATGAAGCTAAAAGGAATCCAAAGTAGATAACTATAATGCAGGAGGAGCTGGATATGATTGAAAAGAATCAAACTTGGAAGCTAGTTGAAAAGCCTTAGCCATTGGAGTGAAGTGGGTGTTCAGAACCTACTTCACAAATTCATACATAATTTTCAAGTCCAATAATTCATCTAAATCTGCATTAAATGACTTACATTATCCCACTATTTTTTTTGAGGGGATTGGGATGTTGCATGCAAATCAATTGTAATGGTGATCTAAGCATGTTATAATTTTACGGTATGCAAATGCTTAGCTTAGTGCATGGTACGAGGTTTTTGATGAATCAATCAACTCCTTTGTTTCAATATGTTGATCAACATGTAATTTTGTCACTTATGGTTGCTTGAATTTCAATTCCTATAAACCCTTGATTACATGTTTCTACATTGGATTCTAACATGTCATTAGTACTTTTGAAGTGCTACCATCCTGTGGGAAAATTCTCTTCATTTACAGGCTAATGGAAGGCTGTGGACCCGAGCAAATAGAATTAGAGCAAGATACAAATTCAACGGAAATGCTACATCACAAAGATATGATTCTTTTTAAAAAATAATTAATAGATATAGCAAGAACAAACACTCAGTAAGAGTTCCCTTGAAATTAAGGGACTGAGAATTATAATAAATATAAAAGATAAAAATAAAATTCTGAAAATATTACTTTTACCTAGGGTAAAATTATAATGTGTTAATGGACTCGTACTAGAAAGCTACATAGAAAACTAGGAGGGTTTTATGGGAGTCAAGATCCTTTGTCCAGTTTTATTATGTTTTATTCCGTCTCATAAAATCTCAACCATTTATTTTACCGGTCCCACACAAATTCTATGCGAATCTTACATAAATAAATGACTGAAATTTATTGGACACAATAAGACACCGTAATATTGAAAAAAAGATCTGAACTCGTTTTATGGCTCACAAACGCTATGTTAATGACGGCCTCTTCGCTCTGCGTAGAAGCACTTGACATCAAACAACTTTGCCGATACGGTGTTCGTCGGTTTGTCTAAGTCAGGTCTGTGCCGCCTAATTTATCACCTGGGTTTTTCTTCATGATATCGCCACTCCGGCACTGTTTGAGGCTTACCTGCCTTTTTGATTCGTCATTTTCCTCTGCTTTCTACTGCTCTTCTTCACTTGCGAGCGCTGGAATTGATTGCCCAGAAAAACAATGCGTGGATGATTCAACTCCACGCTCTGATATCGACCTTCTCTTAGGAAAAGTGCGTGTCGGAGGAAGTCACGATGAGGTTCTTCAGTCTCTTTCTCAAGATGCAGTGTGCAACAGTGTACAGCTTTCTCACGACCTTGTTGCTGGGTTGCTTCACAGGTTCAAGGACGATTGGCGATCAGCGTTGGGTGTGTTTAAATGGGTAAGTTCACGCTCTGGGTATGAACATTCGTGGGAATCATATGATACAATGGTGGATATACTTGGAAAATTGAAACAAATGGATCAAATGAGAGTGTTTTTAGATGACATGAAAAGGTGTCATGTTGTGACGCTTAGTACAATTCGTAAAGTTATGAGAAGGTTTGCTGGAGCTGGGCAATGGGAAGAAGCTGTTAGGATATTTGATGAACTGGGAAGTTTTGGATTGGAGAAGAACACCGAGTCTATGAATTTGTTGCTTGACACTCTCTGTAAAGAACGCAAGGTTGAGCAGGCTCGAGCTGTTTTCTTGGAGCTTAAATCGCATGTTCCTCCTAATGCCAATACATTTAACATTTTTATTAATGGGTGGTGTACGCTCAATCGAGTTGATGAGGCATATTGGACCATACAAGAGATGAAAGGGTATGGTTGCCGTCCTTGCGTTATAAGTTATTCTACTCTCGTCCTATTCCATTGCCGCCAAAACCAATTTGATAAGGTTTATGAGCTCTTTGACGAGATGGTAAAACAAGGGTGTCCACCTAATGTTGTTACTTATACTACTGTCATGAGTTCACTAACGAAGTTAGAGAGATTTGGTGAAGCTATAGAAGTTGCCCGGAAAATGGATTCCACTGGTTGCAAACCTGATGTACTGTTCTACAATTCTTTGATTCATTCACTTGGAAGAGCTGGCAAAGTAAAGGAGGCCATTGAAGTTTTTGAAGTGGAGATGCGCAATAATGGTATCTCCCCCAATACATCAACGTATAATACTATGATTGCTATGTTCTGTCACCAGGGTCAGGAACAAAAGGCCTTGAATCTCCTGAAGGCAATGGAACGTTTGAAGCTCTGCAAGCCTGATGTTCAAACTTACTTTCCATTGCTCAAGTCATGCTTCAAAACTGGAAAAGTCGGTTCCTCGTTGAGTACACTATTAGATGACATGGCTATAAAGCATCATCTCAGTCTGGATGCATCGGCCTACACACTTCTGATCCATGGACTTTGTAGGGCAAACAGATGTGAGTGGGCTTACCACTTGTTTGAGGAAATGATAGCGAAAGATATAACCCCCCCTAGATACCGGACGTGTCTTTTGCTCTGGAAGGAACTTGAGCAACAGTGTATGTATGAGTCATCTCAAAAGGTTGCAGCTTACATGGAGAAATTATAATTATCGAAATCAATTTGTGTCCAGGTGAACATTATGTAGTCTTTCTATCCTACTGGAATTCTGATTTTGCTGCATTATTGTTTCACTTGGCATTTGAAAGCTATATGGTTCCATTGATTAGTGGAGTGTCGATTGTGTGAATTGATTAGACTTAATGTAAGCTGTTGCCTTAGGTAAAATGGGATTGAAGTACACAGAGCACTGATAATAATAAACTTAGTTCTTCTTATTTTCAGTTGGTATGAAGATTATGGTTCAGGGCTCAGGGCCTTTGAGTTATAGAAACTGTAATATTCTTGAATTGGAGTGCATTCTGTGATTAAAAATTGTACAAGTAAAGCAAGTATGAAATCCATGCCTTGGCAAGCATAACCCCGAAAGCTCAGACTAAAAATGAATTTGAGTGCTGAAATTCCTGTTGTTCACAGTGAGAAATGGAAATTCTGGTTTTTGTCAAGGGCTCAAGAACAAGGATGAAATCCATGCCTTGGCAAGCATACCCCCGGAAGCTCAGACTAAAAATGGCTTTGACCGCTGAAATTCCTGTTGTTCATATTGGGAAATGGAAATTCTGGTTTTTGTCAAGGGCTCTAGAACAAGGATGCAGCAACCGGATCAATTAAACCTTAACCATGGAATATTTTAGTTATCAAGTGATTAATGAATTTATGAGTGTTGATTAAGCTGTTGGTTTAGTTTACCGTGACCATAGCTGTGGATTCTAACTAGGAGCTTTGTGCATATAAAGACGTGCCGCATGACATGGCTTGTCTCTTCCCCTTGGACTAGTGGGCTTCGAATCATTTAGTGCACAACAAAGTTACCGTTTTTGGACTTGTGCTTATCTTTTGTACTCACTTTGGCACTTATATGCACATCTGGAAACGCTGAATCACATGACATTGTCTACCCGTTCAGTTCTTAAAAGGTGCTGGGGTGGAACAAGTAGATCTCGTGATCCAATTTTCTTGATCAAAACAAAGTGCTGCAGTTCCAAATCCAAGCACTCTACATAGGTTTCTGGCACCGACGCTCGCCATGAAGATGACTAACCATGTCTAATGAGCTGGTAGATACGTTTGACTCTTACACAACCATATGATCAAGGTGAGTACATTAAACTATGTCTAATGAGCTGGTAGATGCGTATGACCCTTGCACAACCATATGACCAAGGTGAGTACATTAAACTATGCAAACATCTTACGTTGAAAAACCATAAAACACGATGATTCCAATAATTTCATAAAACAAAAGAGGTGGCATTAAAGACAAAAGAACTAAAGAGGGATGGCCACATGCTTCCATCTTGTTCCTGAATCCACAAGAAAGCATTCAGGATTGTCTCCTAACTGCCTCACCATAGTAACGTTCGCATTTAACCTTGTTAGGTCAACAATGTACCAACGAGGCCTCAACCATGCCATTTCCGCTTTACTCAATTGCTGCCATTCTTCAACCAAATGTCAACTTTTCTTTTTCTCAAATAATAAGAAGGCCGAAAATAATGTGATAATATGTATGCATAAGTTCTTAATATATTTTTTAAAAAATTTGGACGAATAAACTTTTACGTTGAATTTTCTAACTACTAAGTAATTACAATCGACTTAATCATTAAAACTTTAGATCGTCTAACTTTTTACTTCGGTTTTTAATTTTTGGTTTAATTTTTTAAATAATTTTTGTTGTTAAAAATTAATAAATCTATTGATTAATCGGTTAATTAATTTTCATTTTACAACCTTTTTTTTCAATTTAACTTTAAAATTTTCGATAGATAAGGACAATCTCTTTCAATTATATTTCAAATTCTTTAATTTTGTCTAATTTTCAGCTGGTTTTATGATGGTCTAACTCTGGTCGAAACTTTTAAGCCTTAAACATCTTATTTTATTGGTTTAGCTTTTGATTCGGTTTTTAAAATATTGCTTTTAACTTAAGAAATAATCTCAATACTATTTAGACCACAATCATTTGGTTTGTTAAAACATTGGGTTCTTGGAATGATAGTAGTTGGATAGGCTAATCTCCAACGCACGTAAAAGCGAATGAAAGCACCAATTAGACCGTCCCAGCGGTTCGTTGCTCTGGTTAGGTGCGAGAAATTGAGCTCAACAAACTACTTTAACAACAGATTCAACGTCTTTTTCATGGTTGTTAATAAACTGTCAAATGTTCTTTACTGAGAATTCATTATTAAGGTCACTCATAATTGGCTGGTGGGGTGAAGGACATGCTTGCAAATAGTGTTTAGATCATGGATTCATAATCATAATATCAAGAGGTGGATGCATTCTTCAACCAATGCAATCTTACCCAATGCATTGCCAACTGTCAGCGGTTTCTTGTATTCTGTTGTCTCATTGCCATGAATGAAACAACCTATCCCCGTCAAATCCGGAATAACGTTGATCCCAACAACCCAAATATTTTAACCTCACGAGCTTAAAGAATCTAAAACCTTTCTATGCAGAATTTGTTTGTTTGCTTGCTTTTCTTTTTTTGGTTCCCTTTTTGCATAATTTTATCAAAAAATCTAAGACCAATTGTGGCCACTTCGCTTTCTTATCTGCTGCAAACAGTGTAAAGGTGTGTCTTTTTTTGATTTATTCTGTGTCTTCTTAGGCAGCCATCTGTCTATAGCCCCTACAATAATGCCTCGCAGATAATGGTTTCTTCTTTCTCTGGCTCTAAGCAGCTTATTGGTGGTTCTTTCTGGTTTTCTCGAAAACTGGGGTCTTCTGATTTTCTTAGACAATTTCTGATATGAAGCCGATCCTTAATCATATAGTCCAGGATTGTTTATTCTCTTAGCTTTCAGGAACTTTGTAAGGAAAGATGCAATCTTTTTGGAATCATGCGTTCATTTTCACTTTTAAGATCTTTGATTTCGCGGGCATCACGTGGTTAACGCCCTTGATAAAGTAGTGTTTTTCTTTTATATGCAATCACGTGCGGAACTCTTTGAGTTCTGTGTGTTTTCTGAATCAGACTCACCTGGGTATTTTGTGAACTTCACAAGTTGTTGGATTTGATCTATAAACATAAACATAGACATGCCACCTTCATATTTCCCTCTTAGATGGGAGAGCACTGGAGACCAATGGTGGTATGCGTCACCAATTGATTTTGCTGCTGCTAATGGTCTCTATGATTTGGTCACGGAGCTTCTTCACCTTGACACCAACCTTCTCATAAAGCTCAGTTCTCTTCGCCGAATTCGGAGACTTGAAACCGTTTGGGATGACGAGGAACAGTTCAATGGTGTGTCCAAATGTCGCTCTGTTGTAGCCAGGAAGCTTCTCCTAGAATGCGAAACAAAAAGAGGTTATAACACTCTCATTAGAGCTGGTTATGGTGGTTGGCTTTTGTACACAGCTGCATCAGCTGGTGATGTGGGGTTTGTCCTGGACTTGTTGCAGAGAGACCCTCTTCTTGTTTTTGGTGAAGGTGAGTATGGTATCACCGATATGTTTTTTGCTGCTGCCAGGGGCAAGAATTCTGAGGTCTTCAGGCTCTTGCTTGATTTCTCTACTTCACGGTGTGGCCTTGACTCTGAAGGAGAGTTGAAGGAGCAGATAAGTGAGAAGCAATCGGATTTTAGGAGGGAGATCATCAACAGGGCTATTCATGCTGCAGCTAGGGGTGGTCATTTGGAGATTTTAAAGGAGTTTCTTAATGATTGCTCTGATGCTTTGGTTTATAGAGATGCCCAGGGATCCACTATCTTGCATGCTGCAGCTGGAAGAGGACAGGTTGAGGTAAGGCCTATTCTGGTTTAGGCCTCATGGATTCTGTAACTTAGCCTACTTTTTTTTTTTCATGAATTGATTTTTTTTTTTGGGTGGAGCAAGATATTGGACATCTTAAATCCGACATTAGAGTTGATAAAATCCTGGTAAGGGTCTGGAAATGCTACAAGACGAACAGAAAACAATTAGAAAATAGTCAAATTCAGGAGTCAATCTCACCTAGAATACATCTTCTTAGAGCAGCAAACCTTAGAACTACTGTTTTGGAATGAGGACATAGATTATGGCAAATCAGATGTTTTTCTAGTTGCTATCTATGTGCTTTATTGAAATTGAGAATGCTCACTTTTGAGTAGTTGAATAGGATACAGCCTCCTCAGAGACTCTCCTTAATACTTTCCTTACTCTAAAACCTCATGACATTTTCCCCTTGGCAAGTTCTGATAGCATTTTGGTTTCTCTTTCCCTTTACAAGGCAGTTTCTTCATCCAAGGTTTTTCCATTATCAGCTTGTTAATAGTATAGGCCAAAAGATCCACAAGAAGTTTTCAGCTTTTTCCGTTTTCTTAAGTCTTTTACGTGCACTGCTTTTTGTTCATGGTAGTTTTTTTGTTTCATACAATACTTCCCAACTTTATCTTCTGCTCAGGCAGGCGTAAATTTCACCTTTTCCTTATGGATGCATCTTTTATGTGCTGCTTTGAGCTTTTGTAGAAATAAGAGCTATATAAACTATTGATCCTTATTTGTGCAGGTAATCAAACATTTAATTGAATCGTTTGATATAATTACCTCTGCTGATTATCAAGGGAACACAGCACTACATGTGGCCATTTACAGGGGTTACTTAGCTGTGGCAGAGTTTCTGATGCAGAAGTCACCCGTACTAACCTCCATAGTTAACAATGATGGAGATACGTTCCTCCATATGGCGGTCTCGGGTTTTCGAACTCCTGGTTTCCGAAGAGTGGACAGACAGGTTGAGCTTATGAAGCAGGTTGTGAATGGTAACATTGTGAACATGCAAGACATTATCAATGTCAGGAACAATGATGGAAGAACAGCCCTTCACATCGCTGTGATTGAGAATATTAATTCTAACCTGGTGGAACTTCTAATGACTGTTCCATCGATCAATTTGAATATTCGTGATGTTGATGGCATGACTCCGTTAGATCTTCTCAAACAACGACCAAAATCAGCATCTTCCGAAATTTTAATTAAGCAATTGATTTCTGCAGGAGGGATCTCTAATTGCCACGATTCTCTGGCTAGAAATGATATTGTTTCCCATTTAATAGGGCAGGGCATGGGGAACAGTCCTGGCACTTCATTTAGAATACCTGATGCTGAGATATTCTTGTACACAGGCATTGAGAATGCATCTGAAGCTACTTGCGATGAAAGTATGGATCATAGTAGATGCTTGAGCGAACAAACTGAATGCAACACACCTGACTCTATGGATAGTAAGAAGTCTGGTTCTCTAAATTATGCAGCAAGGCGTTTAAAATCTCTACTTCGGTGGCCAAGGAAGAGAGACACACAAGCTGCTAATGTAGTAGTGTTTAGAGATGATGATTCCTTGGATTCAATCAACTTATGCGGTAGGTTTGAAGGATCTCCAATTCCACTGCGGGAGAAATACTCAAACAAGATGTCAAGCAACAAAAGGACACTATCTGTGAGCAATAGTCTTCCAAGTCCATTGACTAGAAAGAAATTTGCTGCCGGGCTAATGCACGGTGTTATTCAGACAATGCCACATTTAAGTGTTCCAGGTCAGTCTCCTACTGTTCCCTTTTCAGGGTCATCCGTGTTTTCATCTTCTTCGTTCGATAAAGAGACGAGTGTTGGAACTGCAGAAGCCTCACAATCAAATCTTCCCTTGAAGCATAAACAAGCATCTTTGAATAAAAGGTTGATGAATCAGTACTTCTGTTTCGGTGCTCAAGGTCTGGCTATTGAAGATTCAATGAGTCAGAATCGACCAAATTATAATCTCAAGCGTGCCGCTTCATCTGTGGTGTAAAATGATTGTACAAATATGAAATTTTGATAGCTCTGTGAAGACACGGAGAGTAGGACATCATGAACTTTCTACTGAAGTTCTGCTTCTGTTCCTGTTTCTTTTTGTTTCCTTTTAAACCGAGGAGAGATGTTCAACGTTTTCTGTGGGTTGTATGTTGAATATGGATAGGGATTTTTATAAAGAATGTTAACGAGGCTTGTTAATAAAAGGATCCTATCAATCACTTGAAGTCTTTTTACAACGATCTTGTACTCCGATCAGACTGATGACATATTATTGACACATACAAAGAAGGGGAAATTGAAGGTTAAACATCAAAGTCATTCCCCAAAACATCAGGCCCTCCTCTCCATTCTGAAACGAGGATGAAGGCATAGTGTGCTCTAACTCTCAGAAAACAGGCAATGTAGCCTCATATCTGTCCTAAGACTAGTAGACATGTTAACAGCTTTAGCAACCTGATATGGAGATACACCGATGAATCAACAAACCAGATACAATTAATGTTTAGTACTCTCCAAACATGGAAGTAATAGTATGTACAAACTGAATTCCATCATTTTCACATGGCGTATCCTAAAAATATTTTCCAAGTATTGCCCCTTACAACGCGCTTGACGCCTTCAAAACCAACGGTGACGATAAATGACAGGTTTCAATTCCAGGATTAGGTTACACAAACTTGGAAGCTTTTAAATGCCAGAACGTGGCTAACATATAATAAATAATATCTAACCTGTGGCATGGGTTCATGCAGATGCCAGAACAAGAAGTTCCCTTCAGGTGGAAAAATCTTCCACATGTCAAGTATCTTGAGATTATAATCCATCTACTTGTAGTTCAATGGTATAATTACTTAAAAAATTCTCTATTTTATATTCATATTTATGTAATAAAATTATGAAATTTATATTATATTTATGTATATTGGAGAATGATAAGTTGTTTAAATTGTGGTCCCATTTTTTTCTAAGTTATTCAAGTTTGTTTAGATTGTTTCCTTTATTTTAAGTATTTTAAGTATTTAAACTTTTTATTTGTTTAATTTTTACCGAGATATTAGCTAAGTTTGTTATTTTATTACTTACATATTTAGGGCTTTCAACGACAATGTAAAGGAAACTCACCAATAAATTGCCTTTTACATTATTTCTTTTCTACTCTTAATTTTTGGTTCTAAAACCTAAGATGGTATCAGAGCTCCTTATGATCTTAAGGACCTTTGAGTGTTCGAGAGACAGTAGCAGCATGGCGTCCAACAATAAATGGAAGCTCATGTGAGAGGTATTGACTTATGGCAGTGAGTTGAGGGTGAAAGACAAATATCATCCTTAGGGAATAACCTAACACCCAATCAAATTAGGACTCGTGAAGATGAAGAAGTCAAAGCTCAAAGAGACTTATGTCAAATTCATAATGCTATCTCTGAATCAATTTTTCCAAGAATTATGGGTTGTGAAACAGCCAAAAAAAAACTTGGGACACACTGAAAGAACTCTATCATGACAATGATAGAATAAGGTGGATGCAAATGTTAAATCTCAAAAGAGATTTTGAGATTCTGAGGATGGAAGAAAAGGAGACTCTACAAGAGTTTTCTGACAGGCTAATGATGGTGATAAATAAACTTAGACTGATAGGAGAAAAGCTACCTGATAACAGGATCGTAGAGAAAGTGCTTGTAAGCTTGCCCGAAATATTTGAGGTAAAAATTTCATCTCTAGAAGATTCAAAAGATATCAATCAGATTAACTTGCCTGAATTAATCAACGCTCGGCATGCTCAGGAGCAAAGAAGAATGTTGAGAAAAAAAAAAAAAGAACTCAACAGATAGTTGAGGTGGCTTATCTAATAAAGGCCTCATTTTCAAAATGAAAAGCTCAATCCCAATGTGGTATTTGCAAGAAGTCTAGTAATGATGAAGACAATTGTTGACACAAGGGAAAGCCTTAGTGTTTCACTTGTAAGAAGTTTGGGCACATACAAAGGAATTGTAAATATAAGATTGAAGAAAGTGTCAATTTGACACATGTTACTAAGAAGAAGAAAAATTATTTTAATATTGGTGTGAAGTACACCAAGAAGAAGCTTTTGAAGAGAAGTGTTCCAACCATTGAAAGGTGATAGGAAGTATATCATCAGACACAAGAAGTTTTAAAACTTTGAATCAAAAGAGAATATTGGAGAATGATTCAAAGTTGTTTAAAATGCGGTCCTATTTTTTTGAGTTATCTAAGTTTGTTTAGATTGTTTCCTTTATCTTAGGTATTTAAACTTTTAATCTATTTGGTTAATCTTTACTGAGATATTAGCTAAGTTTTTCATTTCATTACCTATATATTTAGGCCATCAATGACAATATAAAGGGAACCCATCAATAAATTGCCTCTTGCATCACCTCTTTTCTACTCTTTTTTTTTTGTTTATTTTGGTTCTAAAACCTAACAATAAACTATTCTTAAATTGTTCTTAGTTATTGTTATATTAAAATTGGACATTAACAAAGCATAAAAGACTAACACATATTATGTTTCTTTCGTAAGCCATAAGTGTATTTTAAACCTTTACGTTTTCTCTAGAATCTAAGTTGAACACTAACGTTTAGAAGAATTTAAGTTGAACCTCAATGTTTACAAAACGTTTAAACCAAACTCTACAAAGACAAAAAAATCTAACAAAATTACCTTCTGTTAGTTAAATGTCAAGTGTTTTTTTTTAATTTTGCATATTAATGGGACCTACTTTTTATTAACGTGACATTCTTATTTTTAAATAAAATAGGTCTCATTAATATGCAAAACTCACCGTTTTGAGTCGAAATCCAATTCCAAGTCCACCATCTTTGCTCAGACCTTTTTTTTTTCCCAGTTTTACATGTTAATGAACAAATAAATGGGATCACAGTTGCTTAACAAAGTAAAGAAAAGGAAGGAAAAACTAGCTAGCAGACACATCTGATATATTTTACAAGGAAAATGAACTAACCCACTAATCATCTCCTTTAAGACAAAGTCGGTCAATTTAGGCTAAAATTAGGTCGGGCTAAAATTGACAACCCTAGTAGTCTCTATCCCTATTATAGTTGGAATGATGTTCTTGTGCTCTACAAGGATTCTAGGATGATATTGGTAGTTTTTGTGACAGATAGAGCATGGTTGTGCTCTCCTTCATAGGTAACAATTAGCATTGTTGGATCATCCAAAGCTCTCTCTACATGTTTGTAGGTTGGGCATCCCTTTACACTATTGCACTTTTAATAGCCTCTGTCGAATGCAACTTTTTTATGATATGATGAAGATGGTGAACTAGTTAAACAAGGTCTTTTTTTTTTTTTAAAGTTGAAAGAAATTTCATTAACTATAGTAAGACAATGAGGTTTCTTCTCTAAAATTCCTAATTTAACTCTTTACAATGGCTAAATTACATAACTAGAATATTATATAAACAAGCCTCTAAGTTATAAATTCCATCCTGCTTTCATGCTATCTAACATATCATTGGTTGCTTCTTTGGCTATAATAAGTGCTCTGATCACATTGAAGATGTATGCTGCAAGTTGGTATTTGGTTGTTTGCTCTTTGATTTACAATGATTTTACCTTGGATGCGGAGACCCTTTAATGGGCTTTTGTCCATACTTTCTCCAAGAATAATCATCTGAAGGAATATCAGCCATCTTTAAGCTAATTGCTAGAAGCCTCATCACCCTCTTTGATCTCATCTTTTTGCTACAAAATTGTTTGCAAAATAATTCAATTGAAAATACAAATTGAACCAAAAATTTTATTAAGTAAACAACATAAGAAGGCAAAGTTTGTTAAGGAGAGTTACCTTTTCTTAGAGCAATGGCAACGACCATAAGAAGATCCGCATTTGTCAGAATCGAAAGTTTCAGAGCTACACTTGTGCTTCAAAGAAGAAGAAGACAATGGAGGCTTTCTGATAAAAAAAAAAAAACTAGGATAGATTCAAAATTTGAAACGTTGATGAAGATGATAGTTGTTTACAGTCACTTTCACCAGTCAATGAAGACAACAACGAGTTTCCAGGAAAGGAATAAGAGAAACTGATAGTAGTAGACAAGTCTTGTAAAATGAAACCTAGCAGTAGCATGCATTTCATACAAACATTTACATACAAAAATCCATGCATATAAACACCATATATAACCGTATATATATGTAAAGCAAGCAGCGGAATTTAACTGAAATACCTCCAGCCATTGCCTTCCACCGTAGATCTGAATGTGTCTGTAACGTTTGGAGCTTCTATCCTCTTCCTTAGCCAAACGATGGTGTCAACAGATGATGCTTCGGTGAAGATAGGGACCAAAACAAGCTGGATTTAAACCTAATATACTCAAGTCTCTGGCCATCACTAAGACAATGGGTTGGGTAGATGGGCAACACCAGATAGTGGGTAGGGTAAAGCTTTTAAATGGAGCATACATAATAATAAGAATAAAACCTTACATTCTCCCACATGGTCCATTTAACCCAACACCACATATAATAAGAAATCAAATATATGAATCATGGCGATAGGTCCTCCTATAATGAGCAGTATCTTCCATTATTACATATACAAAATTTCTCATTACTAGCCCTTCAACTTAATGAATAAACCATATGTTTATTCTAGGTCCAAATTAAACGACATTTCCCAAAACCAATAAAAATATGTGTGCACAAAATTTATGAGAAAATATCAAACTGAATAAGAGTTCCATTGAATCAACAAATGTACAACAAAATCACATTATGGAATCAAGTCCCATATGCATTACGTGATCCTTAAACTGCTCAAGCGGTATGCCTTTAGTTAAAGGATCCGTAACCATCAAATCAATGCTAATGTGCTCTATGACAACTTTCGTTTCCTTTACACGTTCTCTTGTGGCTAAATACTTAATGTCGATATGCTTGCTTTGACTTCCACTCTTGTTGTTTTTAGCCATAAAGACGGCAGCGGAGTTGTCGCAATACAACTTTAACAGCTTAGAAATTGAATCAACAACTCTGAGCCTAGATATGAAACTCTTCAACCATACACCATGCAAGGTGGCCTCAAAACATAATACGAACTCAGCCTCCATAGTGGAAGTAGCAATCAGGGTCTGCTTGGCACTTTCCAAGATACAACTCCACCAGCTAGCATGAAAATATATCAGACGTTAATTTCCTTAAACCAATGTAGCCAGCAAAGTCTGAATCGGAGTATTCAACTACTTCCAAGTTCTTAGTTCGTCTGTACAAAAGCATATAGTCCTTTGTGCCCTGAAGATATCTCAGAACCTTCTTTGCAGCTTTCCAGTGATCAATACCTGGATTACTCTGATATCTTCCTAATAGTCCAATAGCATATGCAATGTCAGGTCGGGTGTAGACCTGAGCATATATTAGGCTTCCTATGGCTGAAGCATATGGAATGTTCTTCATGTGTTCCCGCTCAAAGTCATTCTTCGGGCATTGATTCGAACTGAATCTATCACCCTTGACTATGGGTGCTACACTTGGTACACAATTTTTCATCCAATATCTCTCTAAAACTTTGTTAATATAGGTCTCTTGAGACAAACCCAAAATGCATCGAGATCTTTCTCTGTGGATCTTGATGCCAATGATATAAAATGCCTCACCCATATCTTTCATATCAAAATTCTTTGAGAGAAATTGTTTCACCTCATATAGCAAACCCTTATCATTAGTTGCAAGCAAAATGTCATCCACGTACAACACAAGAAAACAAGTCTTACTCCCACTGACCTTCTGGTATAAACACTGGTCCATTATATTCTCTTCAAAACCGAATGAAGTGATAACCTCATGAAATTTTAAATACCACTATTGGGAGGCTTGTTTTAATCCATATATGGATTTATTAAGCTTACAGACTAAATGCTCACCATCACTAGAGGAGAATCCTTCAGGTTGTTTCATGTAGACCTCTTCCTCTAGTTCACCATTGAGGAACGTCGTTTTCACATCTATTTCATGTAACTCAAGATCAAAATGAGCTACTAATGCCATTATTACACGAAGAGAATCTTTCTTAAATACAAGAGAAATGTTTCCGTGTAGTCGATTCCTTTCCTTTGAGTGAACCCTTTGGCAACAAGTCTTGCCTTATATTTCTCAATGTTGCCTCGTGAGTCTTTCTTTGTCTTAAATACCCATATACATCTAATGGTTTTCACACCATCTGGAAACTCAACAAGATCCCAGACTTGATGAGATGCCATATAATTCATCTCATCCTTCATAGCATTATACCACAAGTCCGATTCCTTAGAACTCATGGCTTGTGAAAACGTTTCAGGATCATTTTCGACTCCAACGTTGTAATCTGACTCTTGTAGATACACTATGTAATCACTAGGTATTGCTGACCTTCTAACCCTAGTGGATCTCCTTAATGTTGTATTATTATCCTCACGAGGAACTTGTTGCTCAACCTGTTTTTCAACTAGATGCTCATCAATTTCAGGTTGTTCCTCATTTACAACTTTATCTACTAGATTAGTGTTAACAGCTTGTGGAACTTCAATAACTGGTTGTCCAATACCCGTTTGGCTTTGAGGGGTGTGAATGACAATCAATTGATCAATTGAACCAGAGGGTTCAGCTTCATAACGACCGCTTTCAGAACCTATGTCCGGAAAATGACTACTCCCACTGATCAAGTCATTCTCAAGAAATTTTGCATTTCTTGATTCTACAATTCTAGTGCTGTGAGATGGACAATAGAACCTATACCCCTTAGACCTTTCAACATATCCAATGAAATACCTACTAATGGTCCTTGGGTCTAGCTTCTTCTCCTGTGGGTTGTAAATTCTCACTTCAGACGGGCATCCCCAAATGCGTATATGCCTCAGACTCGGTTTCCAACCCTTAAATAACTCAAAAGGTGTCTTTGAGACAGCCTTAGTTGGAACTCGGTTTAATATATACACATCCATTTTTAGAGCTTCTGTCCATAAGAATTGAAGAAGTTTTGTGTTGCTCCTCATACTTCTCACCATGTCCATTAAGGTTCGGTTACTTCTTTCTGTCACACCATTCTGATCCGGAGAACCAGGCATGGTGTACTGGGCAACAATCCCATGTTCTTAAAGAAACTTCGCAAAAAGACCAGGTGCTTGTCCACTTTCAGTGTATCTACCATAGTACTCTCCACCTTTATCTGACCTCAAGATTTTAATCAGTTTTTCTCATTGATTCTCCACTCCAGCCTTAAAAATTTTAAAGGCATCCAAAGCTTCGTCCTTAGAACGAAGTAAGTAGAGATACATATATCGCGAATAGTCGTCTATGAAGGTAATAAAATATTTCAGATTATTTGCATCCATATCTAGACAACAAATATCTGTATGTATGATTTCTAACAGGTTTGTACTCCTTTTGGCACCCCCTTTAGACTTGTTAGTTTGTTTACCTTTAATACAATCGACGCAAGTCTCAAAATTAGCAAAATCCAAAGTACTAAGTACCCCTTCATTTACTAATCGCTTAATTCTCTCAATGGAGATGTGTCCTAATATATGATGCCACAACATAGAGGATTCTTCATTCACAACATATCGATTCAATCCAGCAGTGACATGCATCGAATTATAGGCATCATTATTTTGTAACTGAAAGGAATATAGACCATTAGATAATCTACCACAACCCATAGCTTTCGATTCATTATACAAACTGAAACCAGAATCTGAAAAGTTACAGGAAAAATTAAATGGTACAAGTCTTGAATCAAATTTCTAGAGAAATTTGGAACATAAAAGGTCTTTGCAAACACAAAACAAAACCATTGCTCAAAACCAAACTACAAGTGCCGATTGCTTCCACATGCGAACTCGTCCTGCTTCTTGAATAGATAACTTGTTCACTTCCCACCGGCTTCCTTAGGTTTTGCATACCCTGTAAAATATTTGAAACATGGATTGTAGAACTAGAATCAATCCACCATGTGTTATGATTAACATTAACCATATTAGACTCATAACAAACAAATGAAATTTGAGTACCTTTCTTCTCGATCCAATCCTTAAATTTGGCGCAGTCTTTCTTCATGTGTCCCCTCTTCTTACAGAAGAAACACTTTGACAGCTTTTTATATCGGTTTCAGGAGCAACTTTACCCTTTCCCTTACTCTTGGCACCGTCCTGCCTCTTCTTTCCAGAAACGGTCAAATTGACCCTTTCACCATCTTCCATCAACAACCTCTCCTCCTCTTGCACACACATGGTCAACAGTTCGTTGATCGGCCACTTATCCTTATGTGTGTTATAGGAGATCTTAAAAGGACCGTATTGTTGAGGTAGAGTGCACAGAATGTAATGCACCAGGAAAGATTCTGATATTGTACATTCCAACACTTTCAACTGAGTCGCTATGTCCCTCATACGCATAATATGATCGCATACATCTTTTATTCCTATAAGCCTTAAGGATGACAACTGCATAATTAAAGTGTTGGCAAGGGCCTTATCGGATGTAGCGAATTGCTCATCAATGACCTTTAATAGATCTTTCACGTTACTATGCTGGTCAACAAAACTACGAATGCCAACAGATATTTTGGTCTTTATGAACGACACGGAGAGACGATTAGATTTATCCCACCTTTCATAAAGAGCAATAGCTTCTGGAGTGCTGGTCTCAGTCATACTCGGTGGTTCGGTCTTCCTAATATCATAGTCTATATCCATCCAGCCTAAATGAAGCAGAATTCTCTCCTTCCAAACCTTATAGTTGTCACCTCTCAATTCGGGAATATCACATTAAATATTAAATGTTGGAGTAACTGCAAATTGAGAAATAAAATATATGCTCGTTATATATATTTGAGACCAATAATAATTCATGATTTATCAATGTAAATCATGCATGTAATAGATGACTCTAGTGACATAAGACTTGCCTGTGGGCTAAAGCATTACTTAATTAGATTCATCCAAAATGTTATGATAAAACTAAGGAATTATGTTCCTTTTCTTAATTCTTGTGGGTAAATTAAGAAATATAATCTGATATTTTATCCTAATTAATCATACAAATATAATAAAATTCCTGTGGTTAGATTTTATTATATCACATACAATTAATTGCAATTTATGTCTTAATGTGATCTTAAAGCTAAATATATAACTATAATTAATTTGAGATGCTGTGGCTACTCCCAATTAATTAAAATCATTTGATCACTAACATTATTGTAAGCTTTAAATTAAAGCCTAAATATTTGCATCAAGTCATAAATAATAATGCACAAAATATTTAATCTAATTTTTGCATGTATAATAATCATGAATTTATACACAAAAATTTTTCAAGTAATCACATGATTTGTGCAAAATTAAACAATTATCATATGCATGTCTAATCAAATAATTAAAAGACATACATAATTAAAATCAATATTTTCATAAAATATTAATACCCAAAAAAGATTTAATAATTAAAATCATAACTCATAAGTTAGATCTGAAGTAACCCAATTTATTACTAATATTAAAACAAAAAATATTAATATTAATATTTTTTAAAAAAGGAAAAAACGAAGTCGGGGTCATCTTCAACCTCCAGCCGTGTCGGGCGTGACTCTGCTGGAACCAGTCAGAGCCCCGATGCTCCAGGCCAGCAGAGGACGCTGGAGTTTGCACAGATGCCGGTGTTGGAATGACGAGGATGTCGCAAACCGTATGAGACGTCGAAAACCCGACCATGCAACACTTCCCGAATGACAATGTTCGAAGCTTTACGTACGGTCGTCATCCCTCCTCCTCCTTCACGGTCCAGACAACGTTGCATGCTCTATGGATGACGACAGCACGAGTTTAACGTCTCAAGGAGGTCCAAAATGTCAAAAAAATCAACAATCTCCAGCGTATATATAAACGTCAGAAAACGAACAATAACAAAGGAAAACAGAGCAAGTGTTTCGGTGGTTTCTCAGGCAAGAAAAAGGTAAGCTATAGCTTTGATACCAATTGTAAAATGAAACCTAACAGTAGTATGCATTTCATACAAACATTTACGTACAAAAATCCATGCATATAAACACCATATATAACCATATATATATGTAAAGCAAGCAGCGGAATTTAACTGAAATACCTCCAGCCATTGCCTTCCACCGTAGATCTGAATGTGTCTGTAATGTTTGGAGCTTCTATCCTCTTCCTTAGCCAAGCGATGGTGTCAACAGATGATGCTTCGGTGAAGATAAGGACCAAAACAAGCTGGATTTAAACCCAACCTACTCAAGTCTCTGGCCACCACTAAGACAACGGGTTGGGTAGATGAGCAACACCAGATAGCGAGTAGGGTAAAGCCTTTTAAATGGACCATACATAACAATGAGAATAAAACCTTATAAGTCTTTCCTCTCAATCCCTCCACTTTTAGGCACAATCATCGGATAATTATGGTAATGGTCGTTAGGAAACAAAAGAGGGACTTGTTGTATCGGTGTAGCATAAAAAACCTTGGTTTCGGGAACTTGGTTTTCTTTGCTTTTACTTACAGTACTTGTAGAAGACTCAAAATGGTGAGTTTTGCATATTAGTGGGACTCTCTTCTCGTTGAGGTGGCAAAGTGGGTCCCACTAATATACAAAATTTTTCAAAAAAACTGTATGGGATTTAACTAACAAAGGGTAACTTCTGTCAGATGTTACGTCCTCGTAGATTCTAGTTTGAACATTTTGTAAATGTTGGGGTTCAACTTAAACACCCTGAATGCGTTAGAGTTCAACTTAGATTCTGGTGTAAACATTTAGGATTAAAATACACTTTTAGCCTTCATCCTTACAAAAGAAGTAATCGATTTCATAGACTAAACGATGAAGACAATTAAATAAGTGCGTGAATGTTCATTAAATAACAAGTTTAGTAAATTGATCCCATATTAGAAATCTATTTAGAACAATATTTGTATGTCTTTGAAAATTTTCATTGTAATAACTGTATGAGTGATCCTTAGATCTCTAAAATATCTTATATATGTATTGCTCTATTTTGATACTATTTATGACTTATTCTAATCAAAAGTAACTTAGTTGGTAATTGATGGATATATCATGAACTATATGGAAGTAGTTAAGTGATTAATAACAAACACTCATGCCTTTGTTTAAGTATCATTCTTTGGTCTATGAAATCGACTACTTCTTTCATAAGGAAGAAACATAACACATGTTTGCTGAACTGAACTCAAATGAGAAATCCACTTGGGACATTACTTGTGTGTTTATGAAAATTCTCATTTTAATAATTGTATGAGTGATCCTTTGACTTGAGATCTCCAAAGTATCTTATATAAAGATTGCTCTATTTTGATACTACTTATGACTTATTTTAATCAAGAGTAGGTTAATTGGTAGTTATTTGATATATCATGAACTATATAGTAGTAGTTGAGTGATCAATATTGGATTCATCCCTCTAAAGTGATCAAGGAGAATACTCTATTGTTTCTTATTAGTATTTATTTGAGAAATCCTTAATTAATATTGAATGATACTTTGAAAATAGTTTTCAAATGTCATTAATAGAATCAATTGCTAATGGTAGATAAAATAATTAAATTATATGAAAAATACGTCGTTAATCAAATCACCATTAATCAAACCATGTCAAATGCATGCCAACAAACAACAATTATAGGTTTCTTTTGTGCTAAAAGTCTCATGTTTAATGATTCTCCTAAGTGGGCGACTTAACTGTAAGCAGTTGATATGGTTTCAAACATGTTGTTTAACTCTTAAACAATTTTTGTTTCTCAATCTTAATATGGATTCAATTCTAAATTTTATGTGGTGTTTTAAAACTTTCAATCTAAAATTTTTAGATATACTAAAGTCTAATTTGATTTTAGAAGTTTAGGGTTTACGATTTCAATCTTAAAATTTTAATCAATAACAATCAAACAACTTTGACCAAGTTTTATAACCACAAAATGATTTTGATACCAATATTAAGAAATTGGAATGAGAGTTTTACTTAGTTAGCCAAGGTTTTTAATGTAGCGCCCCCTTACTGTAGAGTACCCACCGGGACGCCCGCAGGTCATTCCGGTACGTATCCTACGATAATAGAGAACTACGAACAAACACTACGATACTCCACATGGCATCACAACAATAAATCATGAATATAAAATTGCAACTTTTTAAAACCAAACTGTTTCCATTCATTCATCA
>JAOTAX010000003.1:8966387-8977714 GCA_025629825.1 Erythroxylum guanchezii | reverse complement strand
CAACAGTGCATGAATTGCCATGACAACAGCAGGAGTGCCATGAGCCAGAGACATGAAGCTGCTTGAAGCCTCAGTTCTATGTTTGGGACCCCAGTTCCTGAAAACTACAAAGCAAGCAAACAGATACACCGTGAGAAACAAAACGAAAGATGTTACTAAAGTTGGGTTGTCGAGAACCAGAGCATCCATGCCGACCCAGTTCAGGAAATTCCCTTCAAAGCAATTGTAGACGGGAGGAGGATACAGAGAGACTTATGGGTGAAAGGAGCACAAGGAGTTCACAGGTCCTTTAGAGTGAAGAGGGTAAAGGAATAATCAGAATGTATGGTAGCCTCTCTCTTGTGGCTAGCTTTTGGTCTTGGTCTTGGTCTTGGTCTTGGGGCTAATACACAGATCTGTACGTGGTTCTGCAAAGGTGTTAGGATTCTGTCACTTTCAATCCTCAAAATGAAAATCTTAATCCCAAGGATAAGAAGGTATAAGTTAAAGCTTAATAGGCTTGCAAACTTGTATAAAATAAAGTTCTCATAAATACGAGGAAAAGAAAAGGTTTTTATTACATTATGAAAGTCACATATCTTAGACTAACACGTTACGTCGTTGCCATCATAAAATGGATATTTGGACATTTGGGATTCTCTCTCCATTTTATGTCTGTTTTAAAACTTGGATCGGACCGGTTTGTTAATCCCTTAAAATCGGTGGTTAATTGAACCAGTTAAAATCGATCAATTTGTCGGACTGGTCCGACTACTAGTTCAATTAATTTTTTATTTTTTATTTTTAAATTTTTTAAATATTATTTACAATTAAATATAATTATTGCATAATTATGACGTCACACCGGTTAGACCGGTGGTTGAACCGGTCGAATCAGTCAAACCGGTGATCAATAAGGCCTCCGATTCGATGACCGGTCCGAATTTCAGAACATTACATTTTATAATTAAATTAATTATGTGATATTTGTAGTCGTAAAATTACGGGTTTGATTTACAGAAATAGTAAAAGACTCTTAATATTATGACCCGTTTCAAACTTTCGCAAAATAAAAAATTTTGTATATTGGATAATAATATTGTGATCAATAATTAATATATGAAATTATGAATTCAGCTAAGTTTTGAACATTAATATTGTGCAATTATTTCATAAAGTACATCAATAAAAAAAACAACTCCCACGTTCTCATACTTTGTATGTCTCATCAAACTACAGCAATTAGTAAACTACGATTACAGTTTAAAGCTTCCGGTCTTTAACATGTGACAGAACCGAATAACTTCGTTATCCCACAAGCAAGACTCACAAGAAGACGTATTGTATAAACCTTCGTCACAGTCTTTAACATCCCATGCACTCTTACTCTTACCACCGATATCACTTGTCATTCTCTTTTCATTGCAGTTGCATTGTTTCATATAGTCTCGGAAATTTCTTGCATCGTTCTCTATAATTTTGTTGTGCAACCACATCCCTCTGAACGCGCGTTTCACTTCCTTCCGACATTCTCGGATTACGAAGTAAGCCGACTTAGACTCGGATCTTGTCAGAGAATGGAGTAACTTCAATCTCTCTTCTTTATGTCTACCTCTGTGGCAAGCCAAGATTATGCCATGTACGTACTTTGCTCCTGAATGCCTTTTATCAGCTGCTTTGCTTAAGAGTTTAAGTCCTGATTCTGTTCTGAGACCGTCGAAGAAGTCCTTCAACCCTTGTAGGAACAACGCTTCTGGATTTCCAGAATCCATGCACTGCTTGAAGAAAGAGGAGGCACCATCGACGTTCTTGAACAAAACCGGAAACTTCTTGAGTGTGGCATGTTCAAAGACATAGCTTTCTGATGCTGCTTCCAAGAATGGTTTGGAGCACATCTTGACGATGGAAAGAGCAGGGATGGATTGAGAGGCCACTAGGGCAAAAATTTCAGTCCATAGATGTTGAGGGATGTGCTTGAACCCCGGATTATATGCATTTCTTGTACCTCGTACTGAAACTTGCTTCCTACTTGGAACAACCATTGCTTGATAACTAGTTCTTGTAACATCTAGCTTGATTTGTAGTTATATAGAAATTTCATCACTTGATGCACAGGAACTAGAATTCCAAACATTGACGAGTTAGTATTCCTATTACAATTTGGAAAAGAAGTTCCAAACCTTAATTTAATTTTGAATAGTAAATCATCACACCCTAAGTAATCCTATTCCGATTTGGAATTTACAATTTGGAAAAGTAAGTTAAAACCTGGATTTAACTTGAATAATAGAACCATCACACCCTCAGAAATCCTATTCCGATTTGGAAATATGTTTGCATGTGGATATGCTTCATCGAATGATGTATATATTCATCCGCCGTTCTGGAAACATGTATATGTAATCTTACTTATCTCTCTCAGTATATTCAGAATATGCTTTAAGATTCTTATATTGATGTTGCAGTCAGAGACAGATATAATTAGCAGATACTTGTGTGATAACAATATCTCTGCGAAGGTTAGTACAGTTACATTCTTCCTTTATGTGTATCTTGGATGCCAAAATTTTAAATCCAACAACTTCACTTTGTTTTGATGTCCAGAGCTATCACAGTGCTATCCCCTCAAGAGAACGCCGTCATATACAGGAGTTATTTTGTTCAAACAAGATCAAAGTGGTGAGGAAATAAGTGGCACTAACTCCAACTGCCTCCTTTAAAGGAAAGAAAGGAAAAGAAAAGAAAAGAAAAAGAGAAGATGCAAACCCAAGCACATCCCCACGAAGCCATGTTTAAGATGTCTTTATACAAATACTACTTGTGGAGTAAATACAAAGTCCTAATTTTCTTAACTGCTGTTTTGTGTTCACGATTGAAGGTTGTTGCAACTGTGGCATTTGGAATGGGCCTTGATAAGAGGGATGTTGGAGCCGTAAGAACAAAAACACTCATGCAATGCTTTGTTTGCAACTTTTCCTATCTTATGCTGCATTTCATTTCTCATACCATTCAAATATCAAATAATGGGGGGTGGGTGTTTCTATTTACTCGACCCGAGGATTACCTTCAGACATAAACTTGTCTACATAGAATTTTAAAAGAAGAGTGATTATTCCTGAAAAAGCTAATTGCTTCATTCGCTAGTTCATGTAATAGCAAAGTTTTTACAGTAGTCTTTGTTTTTCATGTACCAAAAAAGAATTCGGAGTTCTGCAGAGATCCAGCCTTATTAGCTTAAGGGAGAGATTACTTATGAGGTCAAAGATCCAACCTTTTGTTATTTTATATAATCATCCTATGCGTCTCCCCATCACAGGCAGACTTAGATTATATGGCCTTAACTTATAAAATCCAAATTCTATTGGAACTATACTAATTCCACATAATTGGATTCTTTACTTGGTAATCTTAAACTTTTTTATAGACTAAACCCTTTGCTAAATTTTAAAGTAATACAATTCATACTAGATGCAATGTTTAATGCTGTAATCACTGCCGTGAAAGAGTGTGAAAAGCCACAAGGTTTCCACAGTCCGCAGCAAATGCTGTGCTTGCAAAGAGAGATTTTGGGTTACTTTAAGGGAGATGGTTTACATCATGTACCCAGCGAGACAAACCAAAGCAGGTGTGCAATGATTCTAGCCCCTTCACGACGTCAATTGGTAGACTTGTGCTAGAAAGCCTTAGCTCTTATGATTGTTGAAGTCTTTGGGGTGTAGAGTAATTATTTCGATTTATAAGGTTTTGTGGTTTTGGGCCACTGTTTGTGATTTTGGGCATTTTGATACGGGCAATTAGGTGAATCTGTGGTACGAAATGGAGAAATGGAAGGGTTTTTGTTGCATCTCCAAAATGAACAAAAAGAATTGCTTGTTAAGGAAGAACCGAATTTGCACGTCTACACCAGCAGGGATTTGGATATGTGAGTACTTTGTATGTAGACGATTGTTTAATTTAATTTTTCATGTTTTCTCTTTTATTTAAGGGTATTTGAAAAAGGTTGCATGTTTGAAGAGTAAGGGGTTGTATTGTCAAAGTTTCGTTTACTATTTGAACAAACTCAAGGATCATAATTGTTTGGATTGAATTAACTCTTTCTGATAGAAGGAAATATGCATCATTTCTGCACGGATCGATGATTTTGTAGTCTTAAAATTATTTTTTTAGCGCTTTAGATATTTTGATGAACAACGAAAACAAACCTCTTGCATAGGATCTTAAATTATGAGGAAGATGATTCAAAAGAAGGTATCCTTGGAACTCCACCAGGAAAATCTCCAAATTTCTCAGCAGAGCCAGCTGGTTTGGTGCCCAGTTCAAATGGGGATGGTTACTCTTCTGGGAAACCCACTAGACTGGTGAAACCATTTGGGCGAAGAACAAACAGATTTACAGTGAAATTCAGCATATGCAATGTTCCTGATGCAGACAATGCTGAGAATGAGCTTGTTCCCGAGAGTTCTGAAGATGAAATGATTAAGAGGGTTCAACCCCCCAATAGGTGTTCTTTGAAATTCCATGGATCTGGGCCCAAACCAGGTTGCAGATTCGTGTATGACAGAGTTGAAGATAGGGTATATGGTTCTTCCTAATCTAAGTGGTTCTTCTTAATAACTGTTATGCATTTTGCATTATCATGGGTTTTTACTCATTTAGTTTAACACACTTGACAACCGGATTAGGAAGCATGCAGCTGCATTTGTTGCTTCACGGCTCTAGGAGGAACTAGTGGACCCTACTGTTGCTTCACAAGTGATTGGACTGCTCAATTCTATAGTTCTTTTTGCATGCTATAATCTTGCAATTTATCTGCTGTTTTGCTGATATATCAGTTGCTTCTAACGTTCTACCATACTTGATGTGATCATATCATTCCAGGGAAAGTATTGGTAGAGATATTATACTCCAACATCTGATGGAAATTAGTGTTTCAGAGAAATGTCTTTGCTGTTGGCATGATCTGCTGCGATGGAGAAGGCCGTCTAAATGAGAAGTCTATAATCTTACAGAGCAGGTAAAAGTTACTTAAGTTTTCCATCTGCCCTGTTCATCCACATCAGTCTCTAGCAAAGGGGAAATTCTGTGGAGAATTCTATACAAAATTTATGGTCTAGTAGAGTTAGCTATATTCAACTTACGCACCCTAACAACCATTCCTTCCAACTAAAATCTATTCCCAGAATGAAAAAAGCTCATGTTTGGCACAATGTATTTCAAACAGGCTTAGCTCTGTTGTATCATCGTTCTATTTGGTGTTACATATCTTCTTTTATAATCTAAACAATGTTGAGCACTCCGGAGGGCGGAAAGTTCGCCTGGACTTGCATCAATTGAACCAGTGTTCTATCTTTCCAGGGAAGGTAAAACCATGGATCTATAAGATCATTCTCCATCGATATATAGTTAAACCTTAACCATTCATTTCCTCAGATTGTGGGTATTGAAGGTCACAATCCCAGTGGTCACTGTTTAATTGCTTCAAAACTTGTGGACTGTGTTCCTTTATCTGCTTCTGCTGATGCCAGCACACGTCCTGCAAAGAAGCAAGCTTTAGATTAGCAGATTCAGTCTGTTGATTTATCCGAGAAGCAAGAAGTGCTATCAATAGTATGTAATCTTATAACTTGCATCACTCAAAAGAAAAAGAAAAAAAATTGTTGCTCTGCTGAACTATAAATGTGTCGTTTTTTGATATTTCAGAGGCATAATGAAGACAAGATTGAAAGAGCAAGTAGGAAAGAACCTATATTATAGCAATGTGTGTGGGCATAATAGTTTTAAGACATTCATGAAGTGATCAGGGAACAAAGTTTTGGCCCTGTTTGGCAATCAGCTGATAGCTGATTATATCAGTTGGTTTGACCAGCGGATTGCATTAGCTGTTTGTTAAAGATGTGTGGTAAAATTAGCTGTTTAGTATTAGTTGTTTAAGTGCAAAATGACTTATAAGGACATGGCTTTAAAAAAAATAAGAATAAGAATATTATATATTTTAGTATTTCAATGAATATTCTAATAAGCATTTAGATTTTAGATATTTAATTCTACAAAAATTAAGATTATAACTCTAATAAAAAACATAGAATATATAATAATAACAATAATAATAATAATAATATTATTATTATTATTATTATTATTATTGTTATTATTATTATTATTAACAACAACAACCATAACTACTACAGCAATAATAATAATGAAGATGGTGATGGTGATAATGACGGTGATACATCCAAGCATAAAATATAATAATCCAAATGAAGTTTAAGTTTAATAACACAAATCAAATAGAGTAAAAGAAATAAACATCATCATTTAAAGTAAAAGTTTATAACAATTTAAGAATGACGTCTAGCTGCCATTAAACTAGACGCAATATTATCATGAATAGTTGTCATCTCTCGAGTTCTCTGTTCTTCAACGCCTTCTTGCATAGAGTTAACTTCAACATCTTGAAATACATCTAGAGGTATAAATTCAGGATCTTGATCGATGATGTTAAAAGTCGGGTCGCCAATTGTACTTCTTCTAATATAGTTATGTAACGCAAAAGCTGTACAAATTATTTTATTTTGATTCATCAATGAATACTTAGGCATTTTCTCCAATATTTTCTATCGAGCCTTAAGAACACCGAAAGCCCTCTCAATACAACTTCTCAATGATGAATGAGCTCAATTAAAAACTTCTAGAGATCCTCTTGGATTTGCACCACGAAATTCTGATTGATGATACCTTGTCTTTGGGTAAGGTGTCAAATACCCTTTTCTTTCCGGATAGCCTTTGTTAACCAAGTAATACTTACCTGAGTGTTCATAGAGGAAATATAATTATTATATATGACATCATAAAAGTCTAAATCATGAATAGCAACTCCTACAAATCTTAAAATTACCTATCTATGATTTTGGAAATTTAAGTCTCGGATTACCAATTGCATCAAGGAAAATATGAGAATCGTGTGCTGATCCCTCCCAACCCGGTAAAACATACGTAAATAGTAAGTTAAAGTTACATGCTGCCAATACATTTGTAGTCGTTATTCCTTTCCGCCACCCTCTACATCTCATTTGATCCTCTTCTGCAACAACTACAGCTATATGTGTACCATCAATAGCTCCAATGCAATCCTAATATGAAACAATGATCATAAGATAATACAATTTTTAATGAAAAACATAATGAAGGGAGGAGTAAGAACATATTGAATTACCTTAAAATGTGGCATATATCTAGCATCATTGGCAATTTGTTGTGGAATCTCCTTGAATTCGGGATCGTTTGGTACAAGTAAATCTCTTGAAAATCCATCCATGGCACTCAAAACTTCTTTAAAAACTCTACTCACAATTTCACCTGAATGTTGAAAACGCTCTTAGGTATCTTTATTAGGGGAACCTTTATTTAGGACATATACGAATAAACCGACTTTCTCCAAAATAGACATCCTATCAGAAGGTCTCAAGCTGTAATTGTTTTCCAAAACTATACATAATTGACGAAATATATTTTGATTCATCCTAAATGTATTAAAACACCGCTTTTCATGACCAGTCAATAATTCATTCATCCATAGTTCTCCTGTTTGATAGGAAGTCATGCATGGTTCCTTGTATATGTGATCAAAAAAATACACACCCATATAACCCGCTAAACAAGCAACCAAATCCCAAAACTCACTCTCATTGTCCAAAAATTGCTTAATTTGCAGAAGTTGCATAATTTGCTTAACATTATCATCCATATCTACAAATAAACAAGTAAAATTATATTCTAAATAAACATAACACTAATATGTCTAAATATAAAGAAATAAATAATACAAGATGTAATAAAATTATAGATTACCAACAAGATAACAAAATATAATAAAATAAGTTAACTAAGTTCATAATGTCTTAAAACATACCATGTCAACATAAGTGCACAAATAATAAAAACAATAAACTAAACATAGTAATACATAGATAGAAACTATGTTTAATTTTTATGTTTGTCATACTCATACATAAACTTTATGTATTCAAATCTCTTTGTATCATTTGGTAAACCTAAAAAAATGGCCCTTCTCTACGGATCTTCAATCAATAAGCAAGCAAAGTAAAATTCAAGAGTACCAGTCTCTAAACCAGGCAAAGTATATAGTTTTTCCAAAGCACTCGTAACATCATGACGTGACGCACCTGCACTAGTATTTTGTGATGGACCAATATTCAACACATTAAAAAATTTGGTAATAGAATTGTTCATCTCTATTGTTGCACTCTGTCTCTCTTGAATCAATTGCATCATATCGTCAAATCTCTCATACATTGCTGTAGATCTTCCTACCCTTTTAGTGGAATCAGTTCTTGCACTCTTGTTGCTTTGTGAACTTTCATTCTCCAAAACTCTTTTGCATCTTCTTCTCTCTCCTTCATCTTGTAAAGCTTGAGGGGTAGCAATAGGAGTAGATGCAAAGGTCGAGGTGGTTTCTCTCCACACCTCTTCCCAGTCACCGGTCGCTTGATAATTGTTTAGACCACTAGTCTCATCTATATTCTCATGATCATGATAGCCTAACAATTGAAGATGAACATTATGACTATTAGGTGGAGAAGGAACATACTTCCTCAACTTCTCGTTGTTCATATGAAGGGTCAGCCACAGGACAAAATGTAATTTCTCCTCGGGGCAAACATCCAAAAAGTTGATCCAACTTACATTCAAGCTCAGGTTCAAGCCCTTCCTCTTTAAATGTTTTAAAATTGTTGTTCTCCTATATTAAAATAATTAACTTATATTTATCTATTTATTTAGCATTAAAGTAAAGGAAAATAGCTTAAAATGGGCTAACCTTAATTTTCAAAGTCCACCATTCCTCACTAGTAGCAATTGTTCCTTTGTCATAGTCTCATCCTAATCCCCTTTTTTTTTCTCCTTTCAACTGCTTCCTAAGACTCCATCTAGTTCTCATCTAATCAAACTTATTTTTAAGCCTAGTTTTATCCCATTGTAAGTTGGTCGCTTTGTGAAATTCTTCCTCTACCTTCTTCCATGGTATCCTTTGACAAATAACTCCACCATGTTTTCCCTTACTCCTTTGAATATATTGGTTACAAAGGTCACAAAAGAGAAGAAGTATTTCTTTTGGCCAACGAACTCTACCTATATCATTCCCCCTTTGACTTTCTCCTTTGTTTCTATTTTGAGATGATGTTATCTAATCATACAAGATGAGAAAAAGTTATGTACTTATTAACTAATTTGCAATTGGATTCACTATTGAGTTACGATAATTGGTTACAATTAGATTATTTCAATAAAATAATTATATAAATACTTTTTATCATCAATATATTTTAAATACTTACTAACATTAAAATTATTTGATCTCTTAATTTAAATTGAGTAATATAATTAACTTGTGAATATCATTCAAAAATTATATAAAAATTTATTGTAATATATTTTTATTTAACCAAAGCATTATTAAATAATTACATAATATTATAAAAAATGTAAATACTAAATGATCAACTTTGAATACATGATCAATTAAACTCAAATACTAAATTAAATTAAAGATTAAAATATAAGTATTCTACATATATAAATTATAGATTGAAAATTAATATCAACTATGATAAAAAAAATTAATCGAATGATATAAAACAAAATAAAATATAATTGAAATTATCATAATCCAACAAATACGACCCATCTATATCAACAAGAAATTTTAATTATCCACTACAAGTTATACTCTTTCAAAATTATATGGAAGCTGTCCATTTGTTTTATGTGATACAACATTATATGTGTCAAATCATGTTATTAATTTATGCGATACTGCATATATACATACATGAAATCATGTTGAAAACTTATGCAATACTGTGTATATGTACATATATGAAAACTTATCCAATACTGTGTATATATACATATATGAAAACTATATATATATATATATATATATATATATGATATGTGTGTGTGTGAAATCATGTTATTCATTTACTGTTATTCTATGCGATACTGTATATATATATACACATACATATAAAATCACGTTATTAATTCACGCAATATTGCATATCTATACATATATGAAAACTATTGCTTTGTATGCGATACTGTGCATATATATATATGTGTGTGTGAAATCATGTTATTAACTTACTGTTGTTATACATATATGAAAACTATTGCTTTGTATGCTATACTGTGCACATATGTGTGTGTGTGTGTGTGTGAAATCAATTTAACTTACTGTTGTTATACATATATGAAAACTATTGCTTTGTATGCGATAATGTGCATATGTATATACATATGTGAAATCAAGTTATTAACTTACTGTTGTTATACATATATGACAGTGAATATAAATCATGTTATTAGTTTATGCAGCTGTGTATATAAGAACAATATATATAAGAAAACTATTGTTTTATGCAACGCACAAATGATGATCCCTTCAAACGTAGCTTGAATCACTTAAAAATCAATTTGTTTTCAATATTAAAAATCACATGGAATGATCTTCTACATTCTGCTAAATCCATACAAATACATCTCTTTGTAATAGTGACAAACATTTCAATATTAACAAATACAAATCTGGAGTTTTAATCCTTACCACTCCACCTCGAGTCTTGAAACATGTTGTGAACGAAAAATGACCACTTGGCAACTGTATATCTTGGCCACCAAACTTTCAAGTTGATGCTTTGTTAAAAGAAAAGGTTAGTTTTAAACAAATGATTAAACAAATGCAAGTGGAGCCAAATTCATCAATGTATACATAAACAAACTTAAGCTCACTGATCTCTTAGTTTGTATACAAGTCAAATATAGTCAGAATTGAATGCTTCAGCACAAAAGGGTCAATAACTCTAATAATATTATGTTATTATAACTATCCAAGCACTAACACCAAAATAGCAACAACCCAGGTTAACACTCAAAAATACCCAGGTTAACACATGAAAATGTAAGTCCACACTCAATACACACAAGATTCTAAACAGGCAGTACTCACACAAACACACACAATTCTAAACCAAACCTTTTTTGATCTCAGTAATTATCAAAAAGCTAACAGGCAATACCCACACAAACACACAAGATTCAATCAAAAAACAGAACCAATCCTCCTTTCATTCAAATGAGGCATGATCAGAACATAGACAGAATAAAACTTACAAACGAAAACAAAGGAAGACAACACTGGCAAAATCAAAGTGAACCCACAAAGAGTCGGTTAAGAATTTAGAATCACTGATCAGGCAATGTAAGTTACCTGATCATTTTAAAGGCAATAACAGGCAGTGGAGTAGCTGAGAGTAATCAATGAAGTC
>JAOTAX010000003.1:8951777-8965685 GCA_025629825.1 Erythroxylum guanchezii | reverse complement strand
AATACTCCTCCATTATTTAGCTTTTCATTCCCTTGGTTAAGCAAATGAGACCAGAAATCTCCATGCCTTTCTACTTAGCTCTCTTCTTTTGGTTGATTGGAGTGCAGGTTCTTACAGTTAACCAAGTAACAGAAATACTGCTCAAGTTTTTGGAAACAAGAGATTGGAAGGCTTCGTTCTTTCAAGTCATTCCTCAGAGAAAAAGAGGTGAAGTTGAACCAGAAGAATGCAAAAAGGGAAACTCAGATGAGCATGGGGAAAAAGATGAGTCTTTTGAGAAGAGAAAGAAGTGCATTGAAATATCTTTTCTATTTTGGTCAAGGAGAAAACAACTCGTGGGGCCATAACCCCTTCATCGTGTTTGAATGTGCAAGATTGTTGTTTACATGATGAAAACAAGTCTCAACCGGAAGATAGAATTGCACCAATTTGGTCTCTTACTATTATTCAAGTAGAAAAGAACATTTTTCTTCATATGCACTTGCTTGTAATTGATCTTCATTATGGATGATTGACCAGGATACAAACATAGTATCTAAGGAGCATAATGAATATTAACATTCGGCATAATATTTATGAGTGGAATAAATAAAAATATTATAATATATTAAGAGGTTTCTTTTCTTGATTCTCCATGAATATATTCTATATCAAAGTTAAAACTAATGTTTTAAAAATTGACACAAATAATAATAATAATAACAATAAGAAATTAATTTCGTACAATAATAATAATAATAATAATAATAATAATAATAATAATAGAAAAAGAGGAAGAAAATTAATAATAATAAGGAATTTAATAATAAGAAAATAAATTTTGTATAATAATGATAATAAAAATAATAATAAGAAAATTAATTTTGTATAATAATAATAACAATAATAATAAATTAATAATAATAAGTACAAAATTTATAATAATAATAATTAATAATAACAATAACAATAATTAATCATAATCATAATCATAAGATAATAAATTTGATAATAAAAATATTAATATGAATAAATTGTGATAATAATAAGAATAATAATAAGTAGCAAAATTTATAACAATAATTCATAATAATAATAATAATAACAATAACAACAACAACAACAACAATAATAATAATAATAATAATAACAACAACAACAACAACAACAACAATAATAATAAGAAAATTTATTTGGTATAATAAAATTAATATTAATAATTTAATAATAATAATAATAACAACAACAACAACAATAATAATAATAATAAATTTAATAATAAAAATAATAATATTAATAAATTGTGATAATAATAAGAATAAGAATAAGATAACTAATTTCGTATAATAATAATAAGAAGAAGAAGAACATTTCGGTCTTTTTATTACCTATTCCTTTCTTATTCCAAGTTTATATTTTCAAACCAAATATTGTAATAGAAATTTTTATCTATTTCATTCCTTAAACCAAACAAAGTAATACTTATTCTATTCTATTCCTCATCTTTTCTATTTCTAGAAATAACTATTCTATTCCTTATCTATTCCATTCCTTGAACTAAACATGCTAGGATTTTAAGGGGAAATGGCATAGTAGTATCACTTAAATTGGATTGAGCTTAATTTCTTCTTCATCATGATTTTGGCTGCAGCATGAAAAAGAGGTATATGCATTAGTATGAATATGAAAATGACAATATTATACAAACAATAGGCGGGCGTTGAAGCACATACCTGGGTAAAAATACACTAGTGAGATTGAGATGAATAACCTCTTTCCATTGAAATTTCTTCATTCTCAAGAGCAATGTATCCCTTACGATCCGTGAAACCATGAAAGCAATTTAGCCTAGAAGGACAAGAATATTTGATGCAGGGGAATGAAAATTGACTCCTCTGTTGAAATACGAAAGTTTCCAGATCAAAATTTTATTCTTTTCTCTCATATGGCTGTTAAGTTTGTAGATGTACAGGTTCTAGATCTTTCTTACTATGAGCTGTAAATATTTTCGTATCTTTTATTTTTTTTCTTCTTCTTGTACATATATATATGAAATCGTTGTACACATCAGAGTTATGAAGAGAAAATTCTTTCAGCTATTGCGTTTCCTCTTCTTCCTTATGTTTTCAATGGCAGAAAACTAAATCTGTCATTCTTACTCATAATTTGTTCATGATATCATAGCTGACTTCTTGAATCTGTGAACCTTACTATTTCTTTTAAACTCAAACACTTACCTTACTCTTCGTCATGGCTAACAATGATAAAGTTATCGATCCCACAAATAGAACTACAAATATTACCTAGAACTCTGATGATCCCTTATTTTTGCAAGGATTCGATAACCCTGGAATGGCACTAGTAACTGTTTTGCTCAATCATAACAACTTTCTAACACGGAACAGATCTATGAAAAGAGCTCTAGTAGTTAAGAATAAACTAGGTTTTATCAATGTTAGCCTAGTGGAGCCAACAGATGAAGCTACTCGTTCGAAATGGAGAAGGGTGGATGAAATGGTTAGCTCATGGATAATAAGTTCCATGCAGAAGGATATAGCCGAAACTTTTATTTACTCTACCTCAGCTAGAAAACTTTGGCAAGAACTAAAAGAGCAGTTTGGTGAAAGTAATGGCCCACAGATCTACCAAATCCAAAGACAGATCTCTCCTATAGAGCAACGTAATTCTTCTGTTGTCATGTATTACAGTAAGATGAAAAAATTATGGGAAGAGCTGAATGTTCTTCAACCCATTCCTCAATGTTCTTGTGGTGTTATGAGAGATTGTACCTGTAAAGCAGTTGGAAATTTTCTGGATATTATATCTCAAACCAAACTCATTCAATTTCTTATGGGTTTAAATGAAAGCTATGACAATGTTAGGAACCAAATCTTGGTTCTGGAACCTATGCCTTTAGTCAACAAGGCTTACTCAATGATTCTGAGGGTAGAGAAGCAGAAGAACATACAAACAAACTTCTCAGAAAATACTGAAGTAAGTACCATGATGATTAAAGGAATATGATCTGAAGCTGATGCAAATAAAAATACTTCCTATAAGAAAAGGGAATTACAGAAGAACAATGATAGAAACTGTGAATATTGCAAAGGAGGAGGACACACCAAGGATACGTGTTTTAAGCTTCATGGATATCCAGATTGGTATAAACAATTAAAGAAGGACAGACCAGTAACTACAATGGGACGAGTAAATATGGTTAGTAATCCTTTTGAGGATAATCCCAATGATGAAACGAAAGGATCAGTAATGCAGTGCCCACCTACAGTCACAGAAATGCTTCAGCAAGAAATCGCCAGAATTTTGAAAGGGAAGCAGATGACACCAGCAAAACAAGCGAATTTTGCACAGATTTCAGATTTTGCAGGTAATTCTGTTCTGGAACCTATATCTGGTAAATTTAAAGATGAATAGATTGTGGACACTAGTGCAACTAACCATATATATGCATTTAAACACTCATTTACTTCACAAAAAACCTTGACAAGAAAAATCCTTGTTCATTTACCTGAAGGAACTGTCAAACAAGTTAGTTCTTACGGTGATGTGATTATACATGACAACATTAAGCTAAAAAAATGTTCTGTACATCCCTGATTTCAAACATAACCTTCTGTCAGTTAGAAAATTAGCAAAGAGGGAATTCTTGTGCTATAGTGTTTATCCAAAGTTTTGCATTTTTCAGGACCTGAAGCCTAATAGAGTCCTTGGAGTGGGCAAATTGAAGGGAAACCTATATATCTTGACGCCAGTTCATGCACACCAGAAGTTATCCATAGATACTGCAATTTTCTTAATCCAATACCTAGTAGAGCAAATATTTGTTGCGTAAATAATGTAGTTGATGTCAGTATTCCTACTTGGCATCAAAGATTGGGGCATCCTTCAAACATTGTACTCAAACATTTACCCTTTATGAAAGAGATTGAAACTTCTATTGATTACAGTATTTGTCCTCTTGCAAAACAAACTAGATTACCTCTCACACAAAGCAATAGTAAGGCCGATGACATTCTTGAATTGATTCATGTTGACATATGGGGACCATATAAACATTCTAGCATGACAGGAGCTCATTATTTCCTTACTATGGTAGATGATCTAAGATGTACATGGACTTTCTTGATGAAACATAAGAGTCAAACTGTGTCTATTTTGAAGAATTTTATTGTTATGGCTAAGATTCAATTTGAGAAATCAGTCAAGAAAGTTATAACTGATAATGGCTTAGAATTTAGAAATGTCAGCAAATTCTTAGAGATTTTGGAGTAATACATGAAAAAACCTGTGTCTACACACCTCAGTACAATGGGATAGTAGAAAGAAGACATATATCCATACTTCAACTAGCAAGATCCTTGATGTTTCAATCTAAAATTGCAATAAAATTCTGGGGAGAAGCCATTTTACATGCCACTTTTCTTCTAAACAGATTACCTACAGCTATCCTACATTGGAAAACACCCTATGAGATTTTGCACAAAAGGGAACCCTCCTATGATAACCTCAAATGCTTCGGATGTTTGTGTTTTACAACAAACACCTTACCTTACAGAGACAAGTTTTCTCTGAGAGCTTTTAGGAGTGCTTTCTTGGGGCATTCACCAGGACAAAAGAGTTTTAAGCTTTATGATCTAGACAACAGTAAAATGGTTGTTTCTAGGGATGTTATTTTTCATGAACAGATCTATCCCTTTGCAACAAAGGAGGACTACATAATTACAGCCTCAAACAATCAAATTCCATTTCCAGTTATACCTAACAGCACAAACGAATTCATGGAGGAGGATGTTATACGTGATAATCCTATTGAAAGTTGAGAATGATGATGATCAGCTGCAAATCAGTAACTCACCCTCACCTACAACCATAACCGAAACAGCTCCCATTAGACATAGTACAAGATTGAGAAAAGCTCCAACTGGGATGAATGACTATGTGTCAAATGTTGAACATGATATATCAAGCCACCAAAGACCCCGACATGTCAGTAAACCTACCAGATACACTCCTCTTACCTACCCATACACTATATTGAAATACATATCAATTGCACATATATGTTTTGTTGCAAATTTGTCTAAAATGTAGGAGCCAATGTCATACCAGGAAAAGTCAATGTAAAGTGGGTGAAAGCTATGAATGAAGAAATTGAGGCTTTAGAAAAGAATAGACCATGGGACATCACTGATTTACCCGAAGGGAAGAGGCCTATAAGATGTAAGTGGATCTTCAAGGTGAAACTAAAGAAAAATGGAAAAGTTGACATATTCAAGGCAAGATTGGCAGCAAAAGGCTACAATCAAATTGAAGGGGTAGATTTCCATGAGAGTTTTTCACCTGTGGCTAAGGTAGTAACTATCAGATTTTTTTTTGCCATTGTCGCATCAAAGTCATGGAGCCTACACCAACTTGATATTAACAATGCATTCTTGCATGGTTATTTAGATGAAGAAGTGTTTATGGCATTACCAGAAGGATATGATAAAGCTAAACCAACTCAAGTTTGCAAACTAAGGAAATCATTATATGGCCTCAAACAAGCATCTAGACAATGGAACACAGAAATGACAATGAAACTGCAGGAGTATGGTTTTAAACAATCATGTCATGATAATTGTCTTTTTATCCTTTCTAAATCCGGTATATTTCTAGCTTTGCTAGTGTATATGGATGATGTTTTGATTACAGGAAATTCTGAAGGAGAGATTGCAGCAGTAAAAGCTTTTCTTAATGATAAGTTTACCATCAAAGATCTTTAACATGCAAAATACTTCCTTGGTTTAGAGATCACACGATTTGAAAATGATATTTATGTTAACCGAAGGAAATATGCTCTGGACTTGATTCAAGATGCAGGGTTGATGGGAAGTAAACCTACTGCTACACCATTGATGAAGGGGCACAAGATAAGTATTGATGATGGTCCAAAGATAGAAGATCCTTATTCATACCTAAAGTTAGCGGGAAGATTACTTTATTTGGGATATACAAGACCTGATTTGGCTCATGGTACACACCAACTTAGTCAATACATACATGATCCTAGACAGCTACATTTAAAAAATGTTTTGCATGTTCTGAGATACATCAAGAAAAGTCCTTCCTTAGGGCTGTATTTTCCAGCAAACAACTCTCTAAGACTAGAGGCTTATTGTGATGCAGATTGGGGATCTTGTATAGATAGCAGAAAATCACTAATAGTGTATTGCATTTTTCTGGGAAGCTCTCTTGTTAGCTAGAAAACAAAGAAGAAGACTACAGTGTCAAAATCCTCAGCTGAAGCAGAGTACAGATCCATGGTGTCAACAGTGTGTGAACTGCAGTGGATATCTTATATCTTGAGAAATTTTCAAATTCCAGAATCACTTCCTATACCCTTTCACTGTGACAATCAAGCTGCATTACTTATAACAACCAATCCAGTTTTTCATGAAAGAACTAAACATCTAGACATTGATTGCCACATTGTAAAGGAACAATTCAAGTTAGGTTTCACTTTACCGAGAAAAATTTCTTCATCTCAACAACTGGCAGATTCTTTCACAAAGGTTCTAAGTGCTCCATTGTTTATCAAGCTAGTCTCCAAGTTAGGCCTTTGTGATTGCTATCAGGCCTTAACTTGAGGAGGGAATGTTGAAATACGAAAGTTTTAAAACCATCATTTTATTCTTTTCTCTCACATGGTTATTAAGTTTGTTATGCTTTGTTTTAGATGTACAGGTTCTAGATCTTTCTTAAGGTGAGCTATAAATATTTTCATATCTTTTTTTTTCTTCTTCTTGTACATATATATAAGAAATCGTTGTACACATCAGAGTTATGAAGAGAAAATTCTTTTAGCTATTGCGTTTCCTCTTCTTCCTTATGTTTTCAATGATAGAAAACTAAATCTCTCATTCTTACTCATAATTTGTTCATCCTCTGAACCTACATTATCTTTACATTGATAACCTGCATTGGTAACAAATCATGAAGAATAAATATTCAACAGGATAATTACTAGATCCTATCAAACAGAAGGTACATCTGCTCATAGCTTTTATCACTGATTCAACATCAACCTCTTTTGAGACCTCACCGTAAAATATACAAGGACTCGGTTGAGTTTCTACTAGCACATAAAAGAAATGGTAGACATTGCATGTAACAGTAGCAAAATGACATATTCTAATATGAAATGGGTTATATATAAAAATAAGGTTTATAAAGTATGGAGTTAATGTTTCCAGTTTAGATATAATATATGAGATCAATCATATCTAGTCTAATTTATTCTTAAAACTCTTTTTTAAATTGTAAAGTGATTTAAATAGTTTCTCAAGAGTTAAGTTATGAAAGCTATTTGGATGCATAGTGGATAAACTTACTTGTGAGGGGTTATATATGAACTTATCCAATGATGATTGTTGTAACATGGGTTTCACACTTACTTGGATTATAAAAATATAATCTTTATGACATAAAATCAAAATTGATATTCATAATTTTAAGAGCTAGAGTAAATAATTGTTGCAAATAATTATGATATAAAATTGTGTGCTTGATACGGAAGATGTCATTATCGTAGAGAGATCAAGAAGAAACTTCACCGTTTTCTTTGTAAAAATTGTTTTCTCTCTTCTCCCATTTTTTTCCCAATATATAGACTTTGATAGAATAATTTTTTTTGTAATCCTATTAAGTAGAAAGATGACCAATTTATATATCTGTGACTTCTAATATGGTACGTCAATCAAGTAACCAAATATATGATTGAGATTTGTTCTACTATTAAGTATAAAATATAGACCAAATAAATATTATTATTAATAAATAAAGAATAAGTCATCTAATCAAACTACACTTTAACATTCTCCCATTTGATATGATACTTAAAACTTTATTTTAATAGTGTAGACATTAAGCATGCATAAACAAATATTTGAATATCATTATAATTTACTTCAATATAATAAACCACATTATGCGAGTTATGGTAGTCATACACTTTAACATATATATCCATATACCACAGTACTAATTATCAAGTCAAGTAGAATAAGTGATATATAAATATCATAAAGATCTATATTAATGTCTCATAAACACTTTTATTTCTTATTTAATAACATTTAAGTATACACAATCATATAAATAAGAAAATTGTTAATAAAAACTTTTATTAAGCTTAAAGGTGTTAAATCATTATTAAAAATAATCGTCAACAAAACTTATTCTTTGAAAATGTTTCTTAAATATTTCAATTCTATATATTTAGCACCTCTAAAGTGCTTATTATTCTTAGAGAAGAAAACTGCTATAGAGTTGTCAAAACAATGACAATTTTTTTAGCACTTTTCTATGAAATTGCTCCTTTCGTCAGTAGAAACAAATAGTTAAACGTTGACTTTCTATCATTAATGCATCCAGCAAAATCTAAATCTAAATATCTAATCACTAATAATGGATTTCATCTTCTACGAGGATATAGTCATTTGTTCCTTAAAGGTATTTTAAGATTTTCTTTGCAACTTTCCTATGGTTTATACTACCATTACTTTGATATTTGTCTAACTTTATAACTGAAAAGTTGATATCAGGTTTCATGCAAGTTTGCAAATACATCAAACTGATGATAACAAAAGCATATGGAATAGATTCCATTTCTTTACATTTCATATTATTCTTTGGATAATGCATGAGAATAAATTTACCTCCTTTTATATTGGAACAACTTTTGCTGAATATTTTTCCATATTAAATTTCTCAAGAATTCTTTCAATAAAGTCTTTTTGATACAATCCTACTAGTCCTTGTGATTTATTTTGGAATATTAAAATTCCTATCACATAAGATGTCTCTCCTATATCTTTCATTCCAAAATTCTTAGAGAAAAACTCTTTAGTCCTATACAATATGTCTGAATCATTCACATCAAGTAAATTATTATTAATAGAACTAGAAATTTAAACTTAACTTCACTGATCTTTCAGTAGATACACCAATCAATAGTATTTTCAATAAGCTTAATATGCTATTGCCAAGAAACTTATTTGAGTTTGTATATTAATTTCTTAAGTTTACACACCATATAACCTTTTCTTTGAATGGAACATTCTTTAGGTTGATTCATATAAACTTCCTCCTCGAGATCTCCATTCAGAAATACAATTTTCACATTTATTTAACGCATCTCTAAATCAAACTAAGCCACTAATATTACAATTATTCTCAATGAGTCTTTCTTTCAAACGTGTGAAAAAAAATCTCTTTGTAATCAATGTCATCTTTTTGAATATAACCTTTAGTAACAAATCTTGCATTATATCATTTAATATTGTTATTCAAGTCACGTTTAGTCCTAAAGACCTATTTGCTTCCGACTCGTTTAGAACTTTCAAAACAATCAACAAGGTCATAGATAATTTATTAAGCCATTGAATTTAACTCATCTTTCATAATATCAATCCATTTATCAAACTTATAACTTTTTATGATTTGTAAAAATGAAATAGGATCCTTATTAATGTCATAATCAAATTTTGACTCTTTCAAATAAACCACATAGTCATAAAAAATAACTTATCTCCTTGTTCTTACATGTTTATTTAAACCTATTCCACGTGGTTCATTTATGTCAGTTGGTTATGAGTTAGTTTCTTCATGAGGTATTGTTTCATTCAAATTTTGCCCAGGATCATTTTGTTCGTCTTATACTGGGATAACATTTGGTATAGATGTGGATATTGGGACATTTATAAGTAATAGAACATCAAACCTTATTTCACTAATATTCATAACACGCTTTTCAACACTCCCACTTCATCATTTTCAATAAAATTGACATTGGATGTTTCAACAATTTTATACCATGGTTTGGATAATAAATCCTATACCTTTAAGATTTTTCTAGGTAACCAGACTTATGCTTTTGCTAGGCAATCTTAAATATGCACGTGCTTCATACTAGGTTTCCTTCTAAACTATAACTCAAAAAGAGTTTTAGGGACTACCTTATTAGGAATCCTTTCCAACAAATAAACAATAGTTTTAAATGCATACACCTATAAAGTTTTGGATAATGAGGAATTGCTCATCATACCCCTGACCATAACCATTAATGTTCTATTACACCTTTCTATCACATCATTTTGTTGAGGTGTGTCTGCTATAGTATAATGTGCACATATGCCATCTTTCTTGAGAAACTTTACGTATACATTTTTTCAAAAAAGTTAAATATGATAATTAACATTAACTTTATTAAAATATTTGTAAGTTATTATTTTGATATGTAATAAGAAAGTTTTATTTCACCATCATTTTCAACATTTTGAATAACACAATATTTCACTTTTATATGCTTAATTTGTCATAATCCACCGAATTTGTAGCAGTAGCAATAACAAACTTATTTTTCAACCTTTAAATATATATGAGCAATCTTTCTCAGGTCTAAAGTTTAAAGTTTCTGTTTTAGTCAAATAATTTGATTTTACACAATAGAAACAACAATATATTCAACTTTAATAGAAAAAAAAAGTTACATTTTTAATTATTTTATTCAAATAAAATAATAAACAAGTATTGAATATAACATTTCTAACCGTTGTTTCATGTCAAAAATAAAATTATTCAATAATAAACAATAAATCCTCAATATAAAGTGAACTGATTAGTTGTTTCCCATCTCTACAGCTCTTAACATAAAGTGTAATTTTGTTACTACTCCTCTTAAATCTTGAATGAATCAAATATGAGTTTATCTTATTGTACCAAACTTTTGGTACTTGGTTCAAACTTTTGAGGGCCTTGTTAAATGTGTATATAAAATTTTCACACCCTTTAACTTTAGACCCTCAGATTGTTCAACATAATTTTTTTTTCTTTTGGAGATGATGATACACTATAAGTATTAGATAAAGAAAAATTGGAAGTTATTATTGACATATATTCTTATTTTCCTATAATAACCACTCCTAGTTCCCAACCCAATTTGAAAAGCATTTTGACTGATAAGAATATTGTTTTGCAATATAAAAGAGCTTGGGTTAAATTTTTTTATCATTCATATATTCCTTTAAATGCTTTGAATTTGCCATATTTTTAAGAAGTAACATATGCCACAAAATAAATAGGTTTAGGATTTGAGTTATCTTCTTGTTACGAGATTCATGTAAAAAGGGAATGTCAGTTAATTATAGATGCGTATAAGTCTATTCGGGGAACAACATGATGTAATATTATGACCGGCGGGTAGACTGATCAAAGACAAAGAACCTTGATTAATTTCTTAGTTTATTGTAATGTTGAAACTTATATTAAATTTATTGATGATTTTAATATAGTAAAAGGTGCTCATATTTTATTTGAAATATATTTTTTAATTGTCAAGTGAGTTGCACAAAAAAATATTGTGTACTTCATTACAGATAATGCAACTAATTATGTATTAATTAGGTATTTGTTACAATTAAAGTATGAACATATTTATTAGTCTATATGTACTTCTCACTTCATAAATCTCATTTTAAAAAGATATTAGATGTATTGACCATAGTGCTGATCTTGCTTGATGTGTATTTAAGATTATAATTTTTATATATAGTCATATTATATTTTTAATTGGTTAAGAAAGTACAAATATTGGGTTGAGATGTTGGTGGGTTTAGAACTATATTTATGACTTTAAAAGTGTGTATATCATAAAAATAGCATTTCAAAATTTAGTGATAAATAAATATGTTTAAAGTTATAAATTATCAAAGGGTGCTAAAGAAAAAGATGTCTATATTATTATTCTAGAGAATAATTTTTGAGATATTTTCCTGATTATTATGAAGATTGTGGCTATACTTATAAAGTGTCAAGGATTATTGACTTAGATGGGATGCCACCGATATGCATAAAATTCACAAAACAATGTGAATTTTTAAAAAGAGAAAGGGAAATTGTATAAGCCTTATATAGATACTCTTAATGAGTGATAAAATAAATATATTATTCAAAGAATCCACTTAGTTGCTTACTTTCTCAACCCTTATTGCTTATACAGTAGAGATGCATTTATAAATGTAGATATTATGGACGATCTTTTTTATGTGATTGAATGTCAAGGTATTTTCTCTAACAATAACAGCTAAAATTGAAAAATAAAATAAAATAATACCGTGAAAGTTTATGGGATAAATGAAATTAAATTATATTGTGAAAGTTTATTGAGTTTCGTTTGATTATCTACAAAGAGAGAATTTATAATTAAAAAAATGTAACTAATAAATTTTCATACTTTTTAGTTTATTCTTTTACTTGATAAAAACATTTTTATAACTATTATTTTAAAATAAAGATGAGTGAAAAAGATTACTTGGTATAAGTGTTCCAATATTGAAAAAACATGGTTTTAGATTTCTTAGTCAAATGACTTATACACCAAGTTGTAAATATAATTGGAGTGCCTTTGAAGATATCATATAAAGAAACCAAATCATTTGGAACATAAAAGACTCAACAACCTTATTTGAATCATTTATATTATAAGGTTGAGTAACAGGTATTTTATTGATTGAATTTTATTTTTCAGTAATTATACTTTTATTATTAATTTTGTTTCTCTACTATTTATTTAAAATACTTTGTAAGAAGAGAATATACGATCCAATTAATATTGATTATATTAACAATATTGATCTTTAGATTGAAGGAAAAAAACATTGTTTAATCTTGATTATAATGAATTTGAACATTCGATTTAAGAAGAAAACACATTTATCGCAACGAATAAATTAAGGACAAATGCTAATGGTTAATTTATATCTTCTTTTAAATAAATAATAAAAAGTTTAAAATATAATGCATGATAATAAAAATAATCTTATTATTTATTTATTTATAATTAAATGCAATAAAAGATATTGTTGTAGATATTTTACTTATAGTATGTGGATCTTTTAATAGTATTAAAGAATTAAAAATTTTCAACAATAATGAGATACAATCTTTTTTAGAAAAACAACTTTAATTTGAACTATTTAATTTATTATACATTAATAATTAATAATATATTCTTCTTATTTTCAATATATTATTTCAACTTTATATTATATATTATATTTTATTTTGGAGATAACCAATCATAAAATGCTTAAACCTTTTGAAAATTTTCCAATACAATGTCTAAACTTTTAAAGTTTTCATTTGAGCAATCAATTTTTTAAAACATTAATAATTTAATTCGAGGCGTTAGTTTTTATTGATGTGACTAATAAATAGACGTACGTAACATTTATTAGACATATCATATCATCAAATATAATCTTTTCTTTTGAACTGAATTATTATGGTTTTAAAAAACTAACCACTCAAGTAAAAATTTTAAAAGCTTACACTACAAGAAAATATAGTAAATAGGGACGGAAGTGATTCCGTCTGTAATCACCGACGGCAAAGAGGCATCATCGAAAAATGAAGACGGGAAGGCAGTGTTTACCGACGGTGTAAATTCTGTCGGTGAGACTCGTACGAAATCGTTTTAAAATGTAACGAAAACGACGTCGTTTTGAATTAAATTAATACGACGTCGTTTTCGTTCACGTTTTAAGCCAGCCAAATGCTCCTCCCTCCCATTCTCCCGCGCGCGCATCTGCTCTTCTTTTTCTTCTCCTTCACCGTCGGGTTTCCTTGTGCTACCGCCACCTGCTGTTGTCGTCGCCGCCAGCGTCTGCTCCAGCTATCGTCGTCGACTTGAAGCTCGCCGGTGTCCCCTACTCCGGTGGTAACATCCGAAGGTATGCAGCAAAACTCTTCCTCTCTCGTGTTAGACAATCAGTGGAGTTGATTAGAGGTTAAGTGAAATTTGTTGTTTGATTAAAAATGAGGTTGGTGAGTGTTGTTGAATGGTTTGTCTTTGTTGTAGATTAAAGGGAAGAA
>JAOTAX010000003.1:8921092-8944618 GCA_025629825.1 Erythroxylum guanchezii | reverse complement strand
CTCAGGATCCTGAAGAATCTGATGTGAGGAAGAGAAGAAGGCAGGTGTCTGGTTTCTTTGCACCACGAACAACTCCTAGAGCCCAACCTTCAATTCGTAGTGCAATATAGACAAGAGATGCGGCTCACAATGTGGATATGGCAGTAGCTAGATGGTGGTATGATACAGGTTTGTCATTTAATGCTTCTCAAGCATATTATTATCAACCTATGATAGATGTCATAGCCTCTTATGGTCCAGGATATAAAGGGCCATGATTGAAGACTTAAGAGGTAAACTTTTGAGTTGTGCTGTTTCTGAAATGAGAACTTATTTGGCTGAAAGAAGAGTGAATTGGTATTAATGGATGCTTAATTATGTGTGATGGTTGAACGAATAGGAGACAAGAGCCTATTATAAATTTTTTGGTTTATTCTTGTAATGGCTTTATGTTTTTAAAATCTATTGATGCATCTGGCCTGATTAGAAACGCTGATACTTTGTTTGGGATATTTGACGAAGTTGTGAATGAAGTAAGGGTGGAAAACATTGTTCAGTTTATTACTGACGATGATTTCGCTTATAAAGCGGCAGGGAAAAGGTTGCAGAGTAACTATAATTCATTTTTTTGGACTCCTTGTGTTGTACATTGCATTGACTTAATGCTGGAGAATATAGGAGATTCTAGGTATTTTCCTGTTATTGATGAGACAATGCAGAAGGCAAAAAAGGTGACAAAATTTATTTATAATCGTGCATGAGTTTTGAATTTGATGAGAAAGGAATTTACCAATGGTAGGAATTTGTGTCACCCAGCTGTGACAAGATTTGCAACAAATTTCTTGTCACTTCAGTCTTTTGTTTCGATGAAGAAAGAGTTAAGACAAATGTTTACAAGTGATAAGTGAGTTGCATCTCAGCATGCTAGGTCTAATGCTAGAATGGAGGTTTGTAGTATTATACTGGAAAATAGGAAATTTTGGTCGCAATGTCAATTCGTTATCCGAGTTTGTGAGCCTTTGGTGAGGGTGCTTCGGTTGGCTGATAGTGAAGAAAAGCCAACAATGAGTTATATTTTTGATGCTATGGAGAGAGCGACGAAAGCAGTTAAGAACAATATGAAAAATAGGCTTTCTTTATACCTACCATATCTCTCAATCATTAATGAGAGAAGAGAAAGACAACTTTCTTCTCCGTTGTTTGCAGCTGGGGCATTTTTAAATCCTAGTGTGTATTTTAGATTGGATGTTGAAAAGTAAGCTGCAGTTAGTAGAGGAATGCTTTTCACAATTACAACAATAGTTCCTTATGACTCAATGCAAGATGTTTTAACCTCACAAATGGATATTTATAAGTTGTCTTATGGAGATTTTGGAATGTCAATCGCTATTCGACAAAGAGGAAATCTTTCTCCAGATATTACTTATTTCCTATTTCTTATTTATTGAAAATTATTTATCACTTTATTTTGTTTATAATACTACTTTTGTTTTCTTATAACTTGCAGTTTTTTGGTGGGATCTATTCGGATGTAGTGTTCCAGAATTGAGAAGGTTTACAATTCAGATTTTAAGTCAATGTGTGAGTGCAACTGGGTGTGAACGAAACTGGAGCACATTTGAATTTATCCATTCCAAGAAAATGAATAGATTGGAGCATAAGAGGTTGAATGACTTGGTTTATGTTTATTACAATTTAAAGCTTCCGGAAATGTATGTTATTTTTATTATTAATTTTGATATAATTTCTTATAATTTTCTAATAGTTTCTTATAATAATTGTTTACTAGGAGTCTTAGTAGCACAAATTATAATTTCTTATAATTTTATAATAGTTTCTTATAATAATTGTTCAAATGATCCAATTGCGATTGATAATATTGAGGTTTTGGCAGATTGAGTTTCTGAAGAACCCAATTTGGTTGATGTGAGTGATTTGAATTTGGAAAATAATCTTGGATGGAAAAGTATTGACATGTCATTTGGTGCATTAAATTTGAATGATAATGATGATGAAGCTCCTCTCAATGATGAGGATTTTGTACCACATGATCAATGGGGTCAGTGCAGTTCTAGCGAATTTTCTCCTATTGACGATTGAATTCCAGTTTTTTTTTCTCTTCTTTGAATTTTAATTATATTTGATGTTTATGTTAAATTCTATATATGTAATGTAACTATAATGTTTTTTGTTTCAAGTTTAACTGCTACTTAATTGTTCCTTTGTCATCAACTCTTTTTGTAATATTTATTGTTCTTTTTATCGGTTGTTTTGAATTTTTTGATGAAGTATTGTTTATTAAAATGATGAAATTGTATTATTGTAATATTTTAAATACTTTATATTATTCTTAATTTTATAATGACATGATGATGATTGTCTTTGTTTATATTAATTGTGGTTATTATTTATATGTAAAATATTTAAAAATTATTGTTATTTTAATTGCCATTATTATTTATTATTAAGATTTTTGAAAACATGGTTGATGTAAACAGTAAACTAGTAAAATGTACAGTACAATTGTATAATATACTAATATGGACTATTTTGCAATTTTTAAAAAATTTAAGGATTATTTCATAATTTTAAAAAAAATTTCAAAATGGTACCCAGTACCAACCGATATCAATATAATTCTGTTTTAAAGCTCAATCTGATATCAAGCCCGGTACAATATTCATAACTTTGCTTGATGCAACTTTAGACTGTTTTATTGTGGTTGAACGCGAGGTCCAAATGAGAGCTTCCGGCGCGGATGGGTCCGAATATAAAATTTTGGGCTGGGTCAGCTACGAAGGCAATCGAGGTAATGACAAGATTCTGGCGGGAAACTTAGACGCAAAAAATCATTTTGCAGCTTCTCATTTGCCGCTGCAATTATGGATTCCGATTCAGATTCCGGTGGCTCTCACATCTCCGCCACTCCTCCCCGAAACACCAGTCGAATATCACCATCAGCGCCCCAGCTGCGGAGGCCGGTACCATCACCCAAGTCTCTGATCTCTCACAAATCCGCAACTCGTAGTACCAAAACGTCTTCCCTCTCAAAACCTAAGAAATCACCACGTGAAGTGACCAAACCTCCTTCTGACCGTATTGAAGATGACTTTTCTGATAAATTCGGTCCAGCGTCAGCTCTGCCGTTTCAGATTTGCAGGCCGTCTGCTCCAAATCATGAAGGGCTTAATCCCAACTCCATCGACACTCTCCCCGCTGGATATTTCGCGAAGTCCACATCCTTCTCGAAGCTCCAAAGAGCCTCTCTCAGTTTTGAGTCATCTGAAGCGCCCTCTGCAGCTACTGTGCTCCTAAAAGTAGACAATCTCTGCTTTACGAAGAAGAAGCATCTTAATCTGATAAGAGCTAACGCGCCTTTGCCTCCAGCGAAATTACGAAAAAGTATTGGGAGTGAAGGTAATTTCGTTAAAATGAATTTGAATCGCAATAAGAAAAGGTTCATGAATCGAAGAGGTCAAAAGTCGAGGTTTAATTATAGAAGAAGTAAACGGAAGGTCAAAAGTAAAGGTGAAGGAGAAGTTGAAATGGAGGAGGGTTTTGTGGTGGAAGTAACGCAAGAGAAGAAGCCGAGGAAGAACAACCATTCGATTGAGGAGGCTGTGTCAGCTGCTAAGTACGACCCTTCGGATGAGAATTTGGTGAGACTGTTGAATGAGATGTTTGGATACGAGTCGTTTAGAGATGGGCAGTTGGAAACTATCAAGATGGTGCTGGATGGGAAATCGACGATGTTGGTTTTGCCTACTGGTGCTGGTAAAACATTGTGTTATCAGATACCGGCTGTGTTGTTGCGGGGAATTACTGTAGTCGTGAGCCCTTTGTTGGCATTAATGATTGATCAGTTGAAACAGCTCCCTTCTGCAATTCCAGGAAGTGTTCTATGTAGCAGTCAGGTGATGTTACTTACTGTCCGTCTCTTTATGGTACCTTGATGGCTTTGAGTTTTGGCGAGTGATTTGATTTGTTTTCTTGTAATTGCTGTAGACACCGCAAGAGGCTGCTCAGACACTCAGGCTGGTTCAAGATGGGGTCATAAAGGTGAGTCTGATAGTAATTCAAATGGCAATGAAAAGCTCCTAACTTGATTGTTTGATTATGTTGTTGAACTAGGATGATGAGGTTTTTATATAGTCCACTGCTGCTAAGGTTTTATGGTCTATGTTTCAGGTACTTTTTGTTTCACCAGAGAGGTTCTTGAACGAGGATTTCTTGTCAATTTTTTCTGCGGAATTTTCTGTGTCGCTTTTAGTGGTGGATGAAGCTCATTGTGTTTCTGAATGGTGACGTGCTCATAGTCGTTCATTGTAAGTCTTCTTAAGTGCCCGTCTAGTCATCTAGGCTTCTGACTCCATTTACGTTAAAAAACCTTAACAGGTCCCATAACTTCCGGCCTTCTTACATGAGGCTCAGAGCATCTTTACTTCGTGCTAGGCTTCATGTTGGCTGTATTCTTGCAATGACAGCAACTGCCACCACCTCAACGTTGAATGCTGTTATGTCTGCCCTAGAGATCCCTTCCACCAATCTTATACAAAAATCAATGTTGAGGGACAATCTGCTGTTGTCAGTATCTCTGAGTGGAAATAGGCAAGTAGCTACAGTAATCTCTTGTCTTTTATTTTTTAATAAAAATCTGAATGTTGGTGACTGGCTTCTTTTTGTCACAGAATGAAAGCTTTGCTGAAGTTAATCAAATCTCCTCCGTTCACTGAACTTCAGAGCATCATCATATACTGCAAATTCCAGGCAATCGTCTTTTCCTTCGTATTTCAGACTGATACTTCGTTCTTTGTCCTCAAACTGCGTTAGTTTTATAGGAATTTCCACCTGTCATTTGATTACTTGCAATTCCTTATTAATCATACCACGCATAGATCCTCGGGATAGGATCATAAACAAAACACTGATGAGATTATCATGGACAGATTCTAACAGTCGCGCAAAATTGCAAGTACATAAATTAGTACATAATTGCGACATGAATGTTTGCATGTGGATATGCTTCATCGATTGATGTATATATTGATCCGCCATTCTGGAAACATATATATAATCTTACTTATGTCTCTCAGTATATTCAGAATATGCTTTAAGATTCTTATATTGATGTTGCAGTCAGAGACAGATATAATTAGCAGATACTTGTGTGATAACAATATCTCTGCGAAGGTTAGTACAGTTACATTCTTCCTATATGTGTATCTTGGATGCCAAAATTTTAAATCCAACAATTTCACTTTGTTTTGATGTCCAGAGCTATCACAGTGCTATCCCCTCAAGAGAACGCTGTCATATACAGGAGTTATTTTGTTCAAACAAGATCAAAGTGGTGAGGAAATAAATGGCACTAACTCCCAACTGCCTCCTTTAAAGGAAAGAAAAGAAAAGAAAAGAAAAAGAGAACATGCAGACCGAAGCACATCCTCGTGAAGCCATGTTTAAGATGTCTTTATACAAATACTACTTGTGGAGTAAATACAAACTCCTGATTTTCTTAACTGCTGTTTTGTGTTCACGATTGAAGGTTGTTGCAACTGTGGCATTTGGAATGGGCCTTGATAAGAGGGATGTTGGAGCCGTAAGAACAAAAACACTCATGCAATGCTTTGTTTGCAACTTTTCCTATCTTATGCTGCATTTCATTTCTCATACCATTCAAATATCAAATAATGGGGGGTGGGTGTTTCTATTTACTCCACCCGAGGATTACCTTCAGACAAAAACTTGTCTACATAGAATTTTAAAAGAGTGATTATTCCCAAAAAAGCTAATTGCTTCATTTGCTAGTTCATGTAGTAGCAAAGTTTTTACAATAGTCTTTGTTGTTCATGTACCAAAAAAGAATTCGGAGTTCTGCAGAGCTTGGAGCGGTTTTTAATGTCTGGGAATGGAGAACAAACGTTTTTTCTTTCTGAAAGTCTTTTGAAAAGTTTCGTAATCCTGCCGCACTAATGTCTGTACTTGTATTAATTGTGGAACTCTTAACTGCATCTGTTTCAGGTAATTCACTACAGTCTGCCAGAAAGCTTGGAAGAGTATGTTCAGGTTGAAATCTAGTTTCGAGCTATTCTGAATTAGATGAGATTTTCTACATTTAAAATTTGATGTTACAGATTTAGTAACATGCAGGAAATTGGACGCGCTGGAAGGGATGGGAGGATGTCCTATTGCCATCTCTTTTTTGACAATGCTACCTATTTCAAGCTTCGAAGTCTTATGTACAGGTGATTTTATGTTTATGGTTTTCAATATCAATGAGGCTTTATGTTTAGGAATTCCATGTGATTTGGTATGCTGTGCTTCTCAGCGAAGGGGTCGATGAGTATGCAATTAACAAGTTCCTCTGCCAAGTCTTTGCTAGTGATGTGAACTCGCAGGAGAAAATTCACTCAATAATCAAAGAATCTGCATCTCGCAGATATGATATGAAAGAAGAGGTCCTTCCATTTTACTTTTGTGAATGATAAATACAGATAATATTAAGTGAAAGTTATCGATCATTTATGATATTCTTCTAATAATGAGTTTTTGATAGAGCTTGAGATTTATTAACAAGCTTAAAGTAATCTCTTTTAAGATTTCCTCATTCTTAAGTGTTTTGATTGCTGTATTCCTGGTCTTTGACTCTGGCAGGTGATGCTTACACTTTTAACACAGTTGGAGTTGGGGGAAGTCCAATACTTACGACTATTACCACAGCTAAATGTAACATGTTCCTTGAATTTCTACAAGGTTGGTATTGTTTGTGTCTGTATAGGACTTATAGTAGCTTCCTCGAGTACACTGGTGGCCCAATAGATTATGTTTTGTATGTTACTGAGGTTCTATGAGTCTTCAAGAACTAGATTTGAAGCTTTTGAGGAATCACAGAAACCCTAAACTAGTCTCAGTTGAATATCATGCAGTTTATGCAGCCTTCGGAAATTATTTTGAAGGAAATGCTTTTCAATGATGATGAAATTATACTTTTTTCTAATCATTTCACAACCGTGTTCTCCTGATATCTGAATGTTGGACGTGCAGACTTCTCCCTTGCTACTTGCTGAAAAGGACATTGTAGTTTCAGCAATTCTCAAGAAGTGGGATATTTTATACCGGTAATTCTTAAACCAGTTTTGCCATGGCAACAGTTATAATAATGAGCCTATGCTTAATGACATGTCAGGTCTGAGGCTAAGCAAGGGCAGTATGTGTTTGACATATCTGTGGTGGCAAATAGCCTTGGAATTACACCTCTTGATTTATCAAATCAGCTGCAGAATCTAAAGGTTTGGTATCCGACAGAAATCATATTTTTAACTTCGAGTTAATTGCTGAAAATCAGATAGTAGTTACTGAACTAGATGGCAAAGAACATATAGTAGTTACTGAACTAGATGGCAAAGAACATAGAAACCATCTCTGTTCTTTGCAAAACCTTTTACTACGAGAAAACGTATCTCTATCAACTCCACGAGTTGAAGTTAGTACCATTACAAGAAGTTTACAACTATAAACCAGTATTAATGAGGCTTTTGGGGTTGTTATGGCTATTAGATTTTGGTTATGATGTTTGCAATAATGTTCTCTCACTTTTAATGATCACTGCTTCAATCTTGAACCCTACTATGAGCATTTGTTTCTTCACGAAAGACTTCGTAGATTTGTTGTCTGAAAATTGAGTTTCTAGTTAGACACATGCCTTCCTGTGCGGACTAGTGCAATCTACGTTAAGAACATCGTGGTATCTGTATTCATAAGGTACTCTTTCCATGACCTTATTAGCTGAAGGGAGAGATTACTTATGAGGTCAAAGATCCAGCCTTTTGTTATTCAATCGTGAAAATCCCTGAGGATTTCTGCTCTCTCTCAACTCATCTCACCAAATGGCTACTACAGGTAGAGCGTTCTAAGGTAATTCATCTATACTATTATCTTATAAATTCAATCAATCATATTTGATTATAAACTATCGGTATCTAAAATGATATACTTCTGGATGGTGAAATTAATTCAAGTGTTACTCTGCAATTCTGTATAGAGAGCAATATGTATAACTGTATTAAAGGTATTGAAAATCTGTTTTCTTTTTTGTAATTTATCTTGAAATCTTTTAATATCTACTGCAGAATGGGAGACTGAGGTCTTTCCTTTCCTTGCCTAGTTGAAGAGCTTCCACAGATTGAAAAATCTTACATCTCTTCTTGGCGTTCAAGAAGAGCGGGAAACCTAGTTATTTTATATAATCATTCTATGGATCTCCCCATCACAGGCAGACTTAGATTATATGGCCTTAACTTATAAAATCCAATTCTGTTGGAGCTATACTAATTCCACATAATTGGATTCTTTACTTGGTAATCTTAAACTTTTTTATAGACTAAACCTTTTACTAAATTTTATAGTAATACAATTCACAATTGATGTTAGTTGAATTCAGGAAAATTATAGCAGTTAAATCACTAATTCAGGCAAGTTGATAACTGTAAGATTATAAAGGTTTTATCGTTGATAATCAACAAATTGAAATGAGCTTTGCTGATTACTCTTATAGATGTCTCATTCTTTTACTGCCTAGTTATGGTAATTTATGCGTTCAGGTACAGAAATTAGATGCAATGTTTAATGCTGTAACCACTGCTGTGAAAGAGTGTGGAAAGCCACAAGGTTTCCACAGTCCGCAGCAAATGCTGTGCTTGCAAAGAGAGATTTTGGGTTACTTTAAGGGAGATGGTTTACATCATGTACCCAGCAAGACAAACCAAAGCAGGTTTGCAATGATTGTAGCCCCTTCACGACATCAATTGGTAGAATATTAGGATAAATTATGGTTCCATGTAGTAGAAACTATTATCTAGTCGGTTGCTTTTATCTATATTAACAGAAGTGCCATTTGTTTCCAGCCCTTTTCTGCGAGCAGATATAAAGGTGAAGTCCACGCTGATGTCTAGATTCTACTTGAAGTAACCCATGTCTTGTAGAATTGAAGTATCTTCTTATTTTTGGCATACAGGTATTTTTGCAGAGCAACTCACAGGCCAAATTTACACCCCGAGCCATTGCAAGGATAATGCATGGCATTGGCAGCCCAGCCTATCTTTCTGCTACTTGGGCTAAAACTCATTTCTGGTATAAGCTCTTATTTTCCATCGTTTTTGCAGAATTATTTCATAAATAAATTAGTTGAATAATGTGGGACAACATGCTTGATTGGTAAAATGTGGAGGAAAGTTGGGTAACACTCACAGCAGTAACATAGGACATTTCTAGAAGTATATTTTCAAATCCAGCACTTTTGCAGAACTTCATCTATAACACCCAACTCAAAGTTGCCTTCATTGTGCTTGATTATGTTTCAAAAATTGAAGGGATGAGTCTGAGCTGTTGGCTATTCATTTATTTCAGGGGAAGGTATACGCACGTAGACTTCCAAGCGATTATGGAAGCTGCGAAGGCAGAACTTATGAATTTCGTGGGCAAGGATAAAGGTTAACTGGGATCACTGGACACTCATAATGGACTTATTTTGTGCTCTTCAATGGCAGGTTAAACAATTTCTTCTCAGAATTTTAGAAAGAATACAAAGAATCTCAAACTCTCCAATGAGAGTTGAAGCATAGAATGAAAGTTACATCTGGTAAACCTTCTTCCCTTGTCCCTTAGACAAAAAGAGTCGTCATTGTGTTGTTCCTAATCCAGTGGGATTAACTCTTTAACCAAACATTTCACGATTAGTGCTTTAAGCCCGAGTCTTCCTATGGCAAACCCTCACCGTATTCAAGTTCCGCATATTTGATTTGTTAATAGAAATAACAAAGACATGTTCGTAACGTACTATTTGAGTGTTCTCAAGTTTTTATGTACAAACTAGTGGACTAGTAAATTTATATGATTACAATAATCAGTGCATTTCAAATCACCAGTGATATAGATGCAATCATAGGGAACGACATCTCCAATCTTGACTGAAATATTATGGACCCAATTTTTCTCATTGTCCTGACGTATTTAATGCTTCTGGCTCAGAACTACTACAGTGCTAGCAGATTCCTATAGCATATATTTACTTCTGGTGAAAATCTTCAAGTGTTGATCGAATCTCAACCACTGAAGGAGGTAAAGTTGATTAAAGGCGGCAGAGATCATTTGTCATGTACTTACTGCCCTTAGAAGGATATACTAAAACTTTGCATGTTCTACTTGTCTGAACTTCCATTATCGGCATTTGTAATTATATGTGTTTGTGCTGCAACTGCAAAATGTAAAACTTCGTAACTAATTTTTATTCTTTATTCATTTTCAATGTAGGATTTGGTAGTTATTTTAATACTCCTCTCATATTGGACATTTTACTCGTCTTGTTTTTTTTAATAATCAAACCTCTTATTCCATTAACTTTTAATTTGATTCTAAACTCATAAACTACCCATTCTCTTCTCTGAAGTCATTGAAAAGGTAAACGGTTGTTATCGATTGTAGTGTCCGTACGCAATGGTGAAACTAAAAAGCGGAACTAGTTAAATTTTATACTCGTCTGTTGTCAATTTAAACTAGAAAATTACCTAGCTTTACTAATGTATTTATGTGTAATGTTGTTGCTTATCAATTAGAGAAGAAAGTATGCAGATTATCTATTTATTTATTTAATGTGTTACAAAAAATAAAAAAAAACTTTGAAACTAGTTTCAAGCAATATGTTTTTTATGAAGAAAAAAAATATTTTTTTCATTAATACGCAAATTAAATATTTTTATATTTGTAAATTGAATTGAGTTCAAAAATTAATTTAGGTTGAAAAAGTAAATTCAATTTGATTCAATCAGTTTTTACAAGGAATGAGAGTACATAGACTTAATAGAAGGTTAGTTTGTCACGGAAACTTCTTTTTTTCTTAAAACGGAAGAATTTATGGTCGTTATTTTTTAGATGTGCACTGGATCAATCTTTAGATTGACGCAATAGTCTGCAAAGTACTTTATATTAGATAATTCCAGATTATATTAAAAGGGTGCAGGTCGAAAATTTGAATACAAGATCTTTTGACTTTATACCTCTTCCTTTCACCGACTCGGCCATCCTTTTCTGCTATTAATTTAGAAGAAATTCCAACATTGACTTAATAAATGGTGATGAAAGCATTTCTCCAACTTTTACTTCTATAACAATTAATAATTATTGAATGATGAGCATATAATCAAATCCGTCGAAATTTGATCTGTTATAATATCAAATAGATTATAACAGATCTAATTAAGGAGTGGCTAAAAACTATCATGATGGAACAAACGTAAGAAGAGTAACATCGTGCAGTTTTAAGGAGTGGTTCAAGTGATCAGGAATTCATTTCTAAATGCCAAGTATTGGCATATTCATGATACAAAGACAGTATATTCACGATACAAAGAACTCAAGAGAGACCGTTAGTTTTGAAGAAGAAACCAAGACCAAATCGCCAAACACCAAACCGCGTCGTATAAAAACCTTTTCCAGTCGCAGCCATTCCTTTTCCTTTCTCTTCTTTCAAACGAACCCAAACTCTGTTTTTGCTCATTGCAGCTAACAACTCAAAGAATTTACGAAAAAGATCTTTCCTTTTCGCAATACCATTTCTGCATATTCCTTCAAGATTCCTCCTTTCTGGGAATTTTATTCTCTGCCCACTTCGTAGAAAAGCTTGAGAATTGACCGTGAATTGGAGGAGATGGGGTCTGATGCTTCGACCCAGAACGCGATGTCTTCACCGTCCTCGTTGTCGTCGTCGATATTGACCAACTACCCTCTTATATCTGCTCTTGTTGCCTTCGCTATTGCCCAATCTATCAAGTTCTTTACCTCCTGGTATTTTGTCTTTGATTTGGATCTGCTGTCTGTTTTTCCTTTTGGTGTTGTGTTTATTGTTCCCTTTCTTCGTTCTCAAGCGTCGTCTCTAATTAGATCACGTTTTTTATAGCTTAGTCTCTAGATAATTTTCCAAAATTGGGTGCTTTATCATGGATGTGAGACATCAGTTGACAAGAAGCTTGCTTGCTTCTACTTAATTGCACATGCTTTAGTTGGATCATGGAATGCTTGTAGATTAGCATTTGAAATCTCAAAGTCAACAGAACATAAATTAGTTCTCATTTTTTGAGAGTCTAGTACCATGATCCTGTCATATGTCAGCTGCCAAGATGCAGGAACCTTGCCATTGGATACAATTCATTTGCTTTAGGAATCAAATGCGATTGGTCAAAGACCATATCTTTCTTTGAAAGCAGATAGAATGAGAGAATTAGTTAAGAGGTTTTTGGTATCATGAGAGCCTATATGTTAGAATCTTTTCAACTCATTTTTCCAATGGCAGCTTTTAGGCTTGTCTAAACTACTTTTTCGTGCTGTGAAAATCTCATCTGCATTTCCCATGCCTTCGAGCCATTGTTTTGTTTTTTATTAAGAGTCTTATATATTTACTAGATTTGCAGGTATAAAGAGAGACGATGGGATGTCAAGCAACTACTTGGATCTGGTGGAATGCCCTCTTCTCATTCTGCTACTGTTACTGCTCTTGCTATGGCAGTTGGTTTTCAAGAAGGCTTTGGAGGATCATTATTTGCAACTGCATTTATCTTAGCATCAGTTGTATGTTCCTTTTTCCCACTGTTCTGTTCAGATATTCATAGAAGAAAGTTCTTGATGTAGAATATTTTGGCAGGTAATGTATGATGCAACTGGAGTAAGGCTTCAGGCTGGACGCCAAGCAGAGGTTTGATGATTCACGTTCTTTCTTTGATTATCGCTTTCTTCATCCTCCCATGTTTCTTAGTCTTTCTCCTCTCTTTTTCTTTGCATGATTCATCACTGAATTGTGATAGGTGCTTCTTATTTGATCATTTCCAATTTAGGCCAATAAGATGCATGTTCACTTGTTGCTTCTGTTTCTTCAGGTCCTGAATCAAATTGTATATGAACTTCCTTCTGAACATCCTCTGGCTGAGAGCAGGCCGCTTCGTGAACTTCTTGGTCACACTCCTCCTCAGGTTTGGCATACAGGATTTTGTTAGATCATTATGGCATAAAATGACAACCAATCAATCAAGTTCTTGTAGTGCATAGAGAAGATGATGATTTTCTCCTTAAATTTACCCTGTAGTATTAAAAGTACTAATAGCCTACTCTTGAATTCTGAAAGGGTCTAAATAAACATTCTACTTGAGGTCTGATAAACTATCGTTTAAATTGTATAGATCTAGATAGTTTCTTATCCCATTTGAGGTGCTCTTTTCTGTTTCATCCTCAAAATCATCGGATAGTCCGCCTGTGTACAATCAAGCTCTATTGCAGCTGCAATGTTTGCCTTGTAATGAGTTAGCAATCGGGTATTCTTCTGACAATTACAAAACCAACTAAAAGCTAGTATAATTTTGGCTATTACTGTTCTTTCAGGAAGCTTAATCTGGGAAACCATGTTGCATATTTCATCCTGCTAATGAGTGCTTTATGATAGGTTATTGCTGGTGGTTTGCTCGGTACTGTTACAGCAGTTATTGGTCGTTTGATTGTCTTAGCAACTGATCAAAGATAATGCCAAAGGGGATCGGGATGTCTTTGTAGCATCAAACCAGATGGCCTACCTCACAACAAAGAACAGAAAAATTGTGCCATTTGCCATGTGATCTAATCCGGCCTTTAAAGCTCGCAAACTGAGCTTCTATTGTATTTACTGGGAACATTCATTCATAGAACAGTCGTTATGGAAACATTAAACAGATACAATTCCGTTGATTGAATTGTCTAATATAATAGTCATTAATGTTAAAATTGTTATATGTAATTCGATAAGTATACAAAAGTGTTAAATACACCATACTATACTTTAATTGAACTATTTAGCTCTTTTAACCATTCAACTAAACATCAGATTGCTATGACAGATCCAGAATTGGCAAGAAATGGGCAGTGCAACGGAATGGTCAGTATTTGCTTTTTGGCTCTTTAAGTTTTGTACTTAAATTAAGAAAATCAGGAGCCAACCCCCTAAATATGAAAAAAAAAACTTTGGAGCCTTGTTGTATCAGAGCAAAAGGTACCTACAAACTAACAGTGAATGAAGAGTTTGCATCAACCCTGTTGTTATTGACATTCCAAGCATTCAACAAGTACTCCATGAACCCCTTTTTCAAAATAAAGTACTCCATAAACCCGCAATTCTCCTCATCTGTTTCTACGAGTATTTTAATCTTTGTAAATAAATTGAAAGTTATTAAGCCTTACTATGTGAGCAGCTACAACTTCGTTTTTCAATAGCAAACCAGGTCAAACTCTGAAGCCGTCACAGCAGCTCCTACCCCGGTACTTCATTGTAGCCAGGTTACATTGTTGGATCAAAACAAAAACTTCCTCTTGAATGATCAATGGAGAGCTTTCGATGGAATGTTGACAATATCCCAATGCTTAATTGCGAAAATGAGGGGAAGACGGTTCTCTAATTTATTCTTCAACCTTGTTATTTAAGCCTCAAAACAGAAGAGAGAACCCTTTTCATCTCTAAAACTGGATCCTTCTCAACAGCTGATTTCACTCGCCATGCTATGTGTTCATCAGGCCTAACTAGGATGGCGCCTTTGTCACTCATCTGACACATACTCCACCAAGATAATGAAGTCTGTGGTTTTTTAACTTCAACAACATCTACATAGTTCTGCCAAGGTGCCATTGCCCTTTTACTCGTTTCAACTCCCTTGGGAATCTCAGCAGACCATAATACACACACTTGAATGGGAACTTTAAATTCCTCAGCCACTTTGAATGCACTATGGGCAAGATGGTAGGACTCCTTGAGTGGTGCTATAATGAGAAGGAACTCAAGCTTGTCCACAGACAAAATATCAAGTATTGAAATAGTCACCTACAGAAACATTTGAAACCTAAGAATAGAATCAATTCAAAGTGAAACAAGCATCCTTTACAGATATGACTTATTCCCAGTTGTGAAAATTAGAGGCAGCAAATGGTATGAGAGAAATTTTAGTTTAAGGTTACCAGTAGCCAACTCCTTAACTTGAGAAACCTAGTTTCATAGTCAAACGGATAGAGATAAGCATTTAGAAAGTGAAGAGGAGAGGTCGCATTTTGTTTGAATCCTCTCTTTGGATGTCAATAAAAGGCAACATTAAACAACATAACTGCATACCTCACTTGGCAAATTAGATAGCAACCGGACTTCCATATGGGGCAACTTTGATCCTGGATTTGCAGAAGGGACATATTCCCTTCGACGACCAGTTGGTGGCTCCTGTCCATTCCTCACGTCAGAAACATTATCAGGAACTAGCGCTCCTTTCAAGTACCTAATATTAGAAAACCATCATGAATACCTCCTGGAATTGATTCAAACATGTATTCTTTTCTTTCTTGAAGGTGGAAAAATGTCGCATCATTGAAGATATTATCTCCTTTAAAAGAAAAGTTATTATCTTGTTTTCTAAGAACTACCCTACAGTTCAGAACAACAATTAGTGAGAAAGGCCTATCGCCATTCAATAAAGTTATGAACATGATCATACATCCACCAAGATGCCATAAGTTAGAAACTAAATGCAATTTAATCAAAGCAAAACCAAGGAACTTAATGTCAGTAAGACTTAAGAGGCCCTTAGCTTACATATTGTGATAAGTTGACATTGAACAGTCTATCTTGTGTTAAATTGAAATTTTCATCTCTCACATATACCTGAAACCGAGATCCTCAGCAGGAAACTGAAGCTGTAGGCTCTTTCCTTCTTCAAATATATGCCTTAATTTAGCAATCCTTGAAGATCCAAGTGGGTTTCTCTCACTTAGAAGAGATTCTGAGAGCTGTGCACGACCAAGTGTGAAAATTCCATCCAAAATTACCTTCTGTACTCCAGAAGGGAATAATGAACCAATTCCACTTGTCATGACTCTATGCACTGATAATACAGCATGGAAGACATTTTGAGTATTGACATAGAAAGAACTGGCTATAGAGTGGTTAATTATACAAGGAAAAGAAACACCACAATCATGTAGGAAACAAACATTTGGTAAAATAGTTTCTTAAACTGAATGAAGTTACCATTAAGACAAGTACGAACAAATAAAAGAGTAACAATGGCCACCTGAATTTGCAACGGTTGGATTAAGGCCAAGTGCAGTAGGAACTGCCATAGCTGCCTTGAAATTTTGGACACTAAGAGCTGTATTAAAAATTGCAATCTGAGGGACAAGAACAGATGACAGTCAATAATAAAATAGCAGATTATGATAGAGACACAAAGAAAGACTAGTACCGGCTTCCGCTCTGATTCATAAGTACGAAGAATTGAAGATGGTGAAATCCCCTTTGTAACAGCAGCTATCTTCCAGGCAAGATTATGAGCATCTTGAATACCGGTGTTCATTCCTGCAATATTAACAGATCATGTTTGTCTTAGAGTGTTACTAAATGCAAGTCAATAAAAAGAAACAGAAAGGAAGTGCCTGCTGAGCATCCTTAGTCAGATATGCACATGAAAAATAATGATAGTACATCTTTCCCAAATGTATTATCGGCAATTGCTAAGTCATATCTCCATACTCTCAACAAATTTCGCATATACAAAGTACAAAAACCATGGCAACTCACCAAAACCACCAGCTGGAGGGAATCGATGGGCAGCATCACCAGCAAGTATTACTTGATTATTGTCGTTTATGAACTTTTCAGCAACCTCAGCATGCATCACCCATGGCTTTATATCGATGACATCAATGTCAGAAAGCTCTTGACCAACCAACTTGAAAATTAACTCCCTGCACATCTACAGCAGGTTCAAACCTTCAAAGAAAATGTTAATCAAATCGGAAAAGCAACATGGAAAACAAAGCAACAAAAACCTTATTGAAATCCAAATTTGTGATAATTTTTTTTTTCAAATAGCAACTTTGGAGTTTCCAATTTCCATAGGGCTAAGAAATCAATGACATCTTACGCTCAATCTAAATTTTTGCACTAATACTTGAAATCAGTAAAAAGTTAATTGAGGATGTCCTTCAGTTAAGTTTCAGTTTCCTGGAACTCAGCAACAAAGAATAGAGAGTACCTCAGGATTGAAATCTGCAAGATTTTGCTGTGGAGGATAGAATGGCATCTAAGAGTGAGCAGAAAACAATAGCTGATTGTTACTATATGTTTACCGAAGCAGGAAAAAAATTGGAAAAGCAATCCTGAAAACTTTTCTACCTGCACTACAAATTCACCTTGTTGGAGATCGTGAGCAACAAGAACCCCGATAGCTTCAGTGTTGAAAATGAAAAATAGCATTCCAGGTCTCTCATTTATCAAGTATTTCCCAAGTTCTCTGCTTAAGAAATGGACACTGACAAGCTTTTGCATGTCCTTTTCACCCCTGAGCTGTATTCCCAAAAGCTTCCTCACAGTACTTCCTGCACCATCAGTACCGACAAGAATTTTGCATTTAATATTTCTTTCAACATTCTTCCCTTCCTCAAGACGAGAAGTTGTCACTGTAACAAATTGGCCACTGGATTTGATTGCCACACATTCATGACACATTAACAATTCCCTTGCCCTGATGGGTCCAACGTTTTGTTCTTCCGATCCAGCATGTTTCAGAATATGGAAATTGAGATCTTCTAGCTTCTTAAGCAGCAACCTAGTTAACTTGTACTGTGAAAAGTGCGCAACAGAGACTGGGCTCATAACTTTTTCAAAATCTGGGGAACAAACTAAAAGACTCAGTCTTTGTATGCCAAACCCTATAACAAGAATATTTGATTACAGAATATCATCCATTTCTAGGACTTAAGGGATGAGGGATATTCCCAAGCGTCAGCATATATGGCAGTAAAACAGTCATGAACTTCCACAATGCAAGATCAGGCATGCTTAGTAGGCATTCAGTTCTATCAGTAAGATTATAATAAACATTATTCACAAACCTTGGGGTTGCATATGGTCAACTGATCCCAGAATTGGACCAGTCAGTGAAGTACAATATATGAATTTCCTCCATAAATCTACAGGTGGTTGTGACCTTTGGATCTCCTCAGCAAGACCATCAATCTTGCGAAAAATCTACCATTCAAATCATTGCAACAAAACTAAGTACACTACTGCAGAAACAAGCAGAAACAATATGATTGGAAACTATAAACAAGAAAGCAACCTCCATGGACCGATTGTTGATAAAGTGAGCCTGTGGATGGTTTGAAAATGCCTTGTTTTTCTCCAGAACAGAACATTTGATCCCTGCAGAAGCCATCAAACACCCTTATAATTCCAAGACCATAAACCAGGCCTCAAGAACCTATCTTTCCAAAATACAAAAGCTCCCAGTAGCGGTTGACTAAACATGGACGAACAAGCTTTAAATATAGTTGGTTTTTCCCGAAATCTACAATCTGCAGATCAAAAACTAAAGTGAACTCATAACGCCAGCTCCATCCACTATCCTATAGTTGAAGCTTCATTTTTCACTACTCTCGTCAAATGACATTACCATAGTCACCATGTCAGCATATTTCATATTACATCATCAAAAATACAGAAGCTTGGAACTTCAAAACAATCTTATAATGCAAATATCATCCCCGCCACTTTCTGTCTAACCAAACAAACAAGAAGAACACAAAACAGAAACAAAATAAAAATGAAACCGAAAACAACAAAGGGATTTGATGAATTACCCAATTTGGTGAGAAGAATAGAGAGAACGAGACCGACAGGTCCTGCACCAACGATCAAAACTGGAAGTATTGAATCGTCAGCATCAGAACTTTTGAACTGCGATAAGGCTCGTCGTTTTACATTATAGCCATGTGGGAAAGTTTTCGTTCTGGGTTTAGCTCTATAGACACGAGCACTAAAACCTCCCATAAACCCTAAAATCCCCATCACTTTAGAGATTAGTCATGGAGACTTGACGACTCAAGAGACTGGGCAAAGCTAATGTTCCCGAAAAACGTAGATGGACAGTTGGGTTGGATATGTTATGTCCGGTTTGTTGGGACGTGATCGTCTGTACCCTACTCTGTACCTACTGTGTGTCCATTGCATCTGAACCATCCATTTTTGTGGGTCCCATATAAATGAATGGTTCAGATATAATGGGCACAGAATAGGTACAGATTAAGGGGTACAGAGGATTTGAGGGCCCGGTTTTGAATGACAAGTTCCGAAATTAAATTTTATATTATTTAATATATTGAATTTTAATAAAATTTATGAATAATTTAATTAACTAATTTAATAATTATTAATAAATATAATTAAATTTTAAATATCTAAATTTTAAATAAAATTTGATTGATAATCAAAATATATTTAAAGTAATATTAATTTATATATTTTAAATTATTTATATTAATAAAATAAATAATTTATTGATAAATATTACATTAATTGTGGGCCAGGGACATCCCACGTGGCACCCGGAAGGAAATAAGAGTCTTAGTGGTCCCAACCAAAGGAGCAATATGCATTCCTAACGCTGCCAACTCACTGTCACCAGTACCCACTGGTTGCGGGACCATGGTCAGAGATGTAAACGAGACCACACCCGATCAATTCATAAACAGTCAATTCATCAAAACTATTATTACTATAATACTATATACCAGTGCCCCACGTAGCCCATCATAGCCACGTGAAAAGGTCAGAAGACCACAACCTTTGCCCACCCCACGAGCCACCACCACTCTCCGGTGTATCTACCCCGTCCACGTGTCTCCCATAAGCAAGCGACTGCCGTTTAGTTACCGTTAAAGGGACAACCGTAGAGGCCGTCTCACTTGGTTATAAAACACTTGCGCACAAGTTTCAACGTGAAAAAAAAGTTATGGTTTTTGGTTATTATAATGTCTTATTTTGTTAGTATTACTGCCACAAATGCTGGCCGGTTCGAGTTTCCACCATGCAATGTTGTTTGTTCTTTAGTATTTTAATGTTAAAGATGGATCTAAACCATCCCATATTGTAACCCTCCTCCTGGTTTGTCTGCAAAATCTATAGTTTTTAACGGATTATTCTTTGCTGATGATGAGCTTTTCCTGTAAAACCCTTGTGTGTCTTGAGCTTTTATGTTGCTGTGAAACCAAAAAGATGAGTTATTTGATCAATATTCTGGTGGGCTCTCTAACAATTATGAAGCTTTTGATGGGTTCTGATTTTGAGGCTTAATAGACAGAACGTACTTGCTATACTATGCTGTTTTAGTCTTTTTCTTTCGTTTTCTTTTACTCCCTGTTCTCTTTCTTTGTTGTAAGATATGGATGAGTAGAGTTTAACTTGAGGAACCTTTCGTTGTCCATCAGGGTTTTAATGCAGCTAGGTCCCAAGTGACAGAAGCTAGCTCGAGATATTTTGGAGGTTCCTTGTTTACATTATTGGTTTTGGTTTGATGGTACCATTTTGGAATCTCTGTTATCTATGTGACTCGTAAAGTTAAACCAGGGATTTCTGCATAGTGTGTTGGTAAAGAGGTTTAATGTGTCCTTTGTGTTTGGTCATGTATGTCTTGAACAAAATCTATGCGGCAATCTTTGGTTAATCTTCAGGTGATCACCTTGTGGTTATAGTCCCCTAAGTTCATGGTAAAGTAGAAACTAAAGTGTTAAAATGGCAAAGTACTCGGGTCCTATATATAGGCCCCAGATCTGTTACTGCTCCTAGTTTGTTATTTAAACTAGTTTATATCTAGGATCTTGACCGTTTTACCTTTCATAATATCCTCTTTGAAGGTGGGGTATTCACAGATTAGCATAGTGAATCAAGTAGGATTCCGTAGCTCTTAGTTGTCACAGTCACAATATAATTCTTGTGTCCGCTTGTACAAAGCTTTGTTGAGAGAATGAGATCTATAGAGGATAAGGGGTGCTACAACCATGGAGTTGCTCAGGAGATTTCGAGTAGCAGTGCGATTTCTTTTGAGTTCCATAAGGGAAACGGAGCTAATCGAAATTCTCATCATAGAACAGCTTTAGGCAAACCGACACCATCAAAATGGGATGATGCTCAAAAATGGCTGGTGGGATTGTCAAGAGGAGGAGACAAAAACCAAAGTAAGCCAAGAAACTCAAACGCTGATGACAGGAGACTGATAACACCTGTTCCACAGCAAGAACAGGACTATTCAAGTGAAGAAGAAGTTGGAGAAGCAACAAATGGTTGCCCTGCTCCAGTTAAGAATCAGTATGAAGTGGAGACAAAGAAAGTGGACTGTGATGACTCAGTTTGGAGAATCACCAAACCTTTGCAGAACTCAACAACCTCTTCTGTTAGATCAATATGTGTTAGGGATATGGGAACTGAAATGACTCCTATAGCAAGCCAAGAGCCTTCAAGAACAGCAACACCAATAAGAGCTAGAACTCCTGTAGCCAGAAGCCCCATATCTTCAGGATCTTCAACTCCTGCTAGATGTCAACTTGCATTGCAAGGCTCAGAAGGGTATCAACAAGGTGCACCATTGAGTGAGACTAGAGGTGAACCTGGTTCTACTGCCAGAGGGAGTACAAACAGGCGTTATATTGAAGAATCAAATGGTTCCAAGGTGAACGAGAATGAGCAGTTAGATCAAGCAAGACAGGTGAATCCCCTGGAAAAGAGAGCAATGGCTTGGGATGAGGCAGAGCGTGCCAAATATATGGCCAGGTGAGTACTATTACTCTTTATTCTTTTTCTGCTTTCTCAGTTTGGTAATTTGAATTTTAGTTGTATGATAATATTGGTCATCTGCAGATATAAGCGTGAAGAGGTTAAGATACAAGCTTGGGAAAATCACGAGAAAAGGAAAGCAGAAATGGAAATGAGGAAAACGGAGGTATTTCTCTACCTAGGAAGTTTATTAGTCTCGTTTTAGGACAGCCCAGGTCTATCTTTGGATCTATTGCTTCTTGTAAGCTGCTATAAAGTATCTTGCATTTGCTCTTCAGGCCCAGCAATTCAGTTCTTTAGTTTACCATCAACAGGACCACTTACCAGAACAGATTTGGTGTGATCTAATTTGGCCAGTAGCATGAATCTGATCTGCCATATATAGCTTTTCGAAATTGATAAATTGCCCTGGAACAAGTGCATATAATTTCTAAAATTGCTGCATTTACATTCCTTGCTTATTGTGATTTTAATCATGTTTGCAACTATGCTTCGACTGGACCAAACCTATTTCTGTTGAAATCTTTATCATAGAGCCATCTGATTCGTTTTCTGTCTACTCAGTTACTGACTACCAGGTATTGATTATAGCTAGAATAGCATGGTGGTTCTACTATCTTATGCATGTATGTATGAATGTCTAAATCACAGGTGAAAGCTGACAGACTGAAAGCTCGAGCAGAAGAAAAGTTGGCGAACAAACTCGCAAAAACTAAAAGAGTCGCTGAAGAGAAACGTGCAAATGCAGAGGCCAAGCTGCATGAGAAAGCTGTTAAGACTTCTGAAAGGGCAGATTACATAAGAAGGAATGGTCACTTGCCCTCAACATTCTCTTTTAAGTTGCCATCCCTTTGCTGGTAGCAATAATGGATAATATGTTCCACATTTTTTCAATAATCTTCCATAACCATTCTCCGGTCACTTTTTCCATATTTGTATAATTTGCTTATTTGCGGGATCATTTCATATTTCAATTTCTTAACATGGGTTCGCCCGAAACATTTCTGATATTTAATGAGCAAGAGAGACTAGTTTATCTGCATAATTCATGCAAGCAGAAGATCATGAGAAGTTCGTTATTGTGTCCATGGCGTTTATTTCTTCTAATGAAAAATAACTTGTAGAGGAATACATGAAACTGGAGCTTAAATCTCATCCATCAATGCAGTTTGAAGAGGAAGGTGATATGATTATCCCCTGCTAAGAACACTTGTTTAATGACCTTTGAGTGGACAAACAATCAAAACTCTTGAATAAGAGCTCAATCTTCAGTTTTATTGCTGCTGCTTATTGAAGAGCCACCATACAAAAACTTTCTTTGATGTGTTAAACACGTTCTTAATCTATAATCTAAGGAGATTCTTCTCTATAATATTAGCCCCAATTCCAAGCTATGTAATTGTGCTGGGAACAAGTACAATGAACAAACTATCCTAGAAATGCTTTTGTGTTAGTCAAAAGATGTAAGAAGAGCAGGAGAATATTGTTACCAAAGTTAGTGTGAATTGTTCTTTTGCTCATAAGCCTAACCCTATGCATGTAAACGGTTGGAGCTCGCCAGTCGGCTCATCAGGTTATATTTAAAAAAAATTAAAAAACAACGTCGTTTTAACGTTCAGGTCAACCTCTAGCTTTAAAAACTTAGGCTAAAATCAAGCTAACAAGTTGGGTCCATGAATTTTTTTTTTTTTGAAACAAAGTCAATATCAATAGCATTAATCAGAGAGTTAGGGAAAAATCTCAACTACAACGACTAGCATATAAATGTGAGACCCTGGCTAAATTATGAGCCTCAACATTGGCTTGCCTACGAATCCAACAGACCTTTATATGAGGTCTGGCTTGTAATAATTGCTTACATTCCAAAATGACTCTACCAAATTCAGTCCAAG
>JAOTAX010000003.1:8890825-8911501 GCA_025629825.1 Erythroxylum guanchezii | reverse complement strand
ATAGAGGTCGGGATCAGTTCGTGTCTGCATTAGTGTCGCATAATTGTATTCTGAAATTTCTGTAAAGGATGCTTGTATTTGTAAAGAGCCCAATTGTTCATTAAATGATTGTAAAGTATTGTTAAATGATTGTAATAACTTAAACTAAAAATGTCTACTTCTGACACTGAAACTGCTTTCTTTTAACATGGACTTCAATGATATACTGTTTACAGTTTATTCCGCGCGAATGAGTGTTTTAGGAAAAAAATTTATACTGAGATTCGTCTGACCAACTGATGTAGTACGCCACCCTCGCGGGGCACGGACTCGAATATCACCAATGATATCGGGTTCGGGTCTCGCGGGAGTGGGGTGTTACAGTAATGCCTAAATCCAATAGTCTTAAGAGGTTTTAAATTAAGAACCGAAATTAAAGTCTATGTACTTTAGTGCAAAAGCCTCTTTACTCTAGAAGTTAGGAGAGGGTCATAATATATGTAACATTCTCTTTGTATTTTTATAACGAGATTGTCTTGTGACGTGAACTTATGATCTTATAATTACGGAACAACATTATCAACTGCTTTAGGTTCAACTTTAAGAATTCAAGTACTTAAACTAATTGATTTGATTCAATTTGGCTATGTAATGACTCCTTTATAGTGAAGCAAAAAGTATACCATTATGAATAAAATACATGGCCACAGATTTTTGACTCAAAAATTTTCCATTATTTATTTTTAATTCCTAAAATTGTTTATTTAAGAGAATAAGAAATGTGTAAAATTCAATTAAATAAATTAAAATTATTTTTCATATAATATAAAGACGTCTTATAATGTATTATCTTATTTTTATTTGTTAGAGAAGAGAAAAAGAAAAGGTGAAGAAAAAGTGAAAGGCCCATGATTGGAGGTAAAAGCACGCGCAGCCTTTTAAAATACTGGAAGGCCCTAATCTCCTTCTCTCTCTCTCTCTTTGATAGCGTCTGCTGTTTGCTTTCTTCTCAATTTCGCCCCCCTTTCTCTCGCTCCGATCGACGCCTTGTTCCTTCCCGGTAAGCCATAATTTTCCTCTCAATTTCGCTTCCCTTAACCCTAACCTTCAAACTCACATCGCGCTATCTATCTCCTTGTCTACATATTTCTTGGTCTTTTCTTTTATTTTTGTTCCTCATTGTTTCCTGTTTGATTTCTAGGGTTTCGGTCTGTTCTGTTTGTTTCTTTTTTTGGGGTTTCAAAAGTTAATTTTGGGATTTGTAGCTGACCTGAAGTTGGTTTCTTTTGCTTCGTATTGTTTATTCTAGTGTTGCTTATTGGTCTTGGGGTTTCGGCTTTTTTGTTGTGATTTGGAAAATTGTTGATTTAGTAAGAGGGGTCTTAGGGTTTATTTCCCGGGTGACAGTGGGTTTATATTCCGGCGTTGATTTTTGCAAATTCATGGCGGCTGGGCGACATGGGGTTTATCGAGATAACGAGTTTAGGGACCGAGAGTCTAATTTTGAATTGTCAAGGAGGGATTTTTCATATTCGAAAGATGAGTATGGGAATGGTAATAGGGAAAGGGAGAGATATAAAGGAGATCGTGATTACAAAGATAGAGTTAGGGTTAGACAGAAGGATATAAAGGAGAGAGAGGCCAGTAATGGTGAGTATCGATCCTCTTCGAGTAGGAGTGATTCAGGCAGTAGTGGGAAAAGAGGAGCTTATGGATCACAGAGATTTGGGTTATCTGTTAGGAATGTGGATAGAGAGCCTGGTGAGCTGTCCAGTGAGAGTGGCTCTGATGATGCTATTGAGTCTGAATCTCAGGTTCACAATATTGAGGTTGCTAACGTAGTGGAGAATGGTACACAGGCTCCTGTAGAGAAGAAGAGAAAATTTTCTCCTATTGTTTGGGATAGAGATGAGAAGGAAGTAAATCATTCATCGAAAGGCAGGATAAATGCTGCAGTAACCACACTTCCTCCACCGCCACCTCTACCCAAGTCTTACCGCCAGTCACCTAGTGTTATCCCAGATGGAGGTGTAGAAATATCTCCCATTAAAGGGAATATACAGCAAACTTTTCATCGTTCTTCACCAGGAACAGGTCCAGGGACTGAAGAGCCAGTTGGATATTCCATGTTGGACTCTCTGGAGTCTCCCGTTGAGTTAACTTCTTCACCTCACGAGGATAGGCAGGTGGGTGCTGATCGTGAAGGGCAGGTAGATGATGAGGATTATGTACCAACACGGAATATATCATCTTCAAGATGGGCGGCTGGTGAAAATTCTCCTGTTGATGAAGGGGAAATTGTAGAGGATCAGGAGACGTCTAAAAGAAGGAAAAAGGTGTCTCAGGTGGAGTCATCGGATTTGAGGTTGCGGAATAAGTCATTAACCCCAGAGTTTGGAGACACGAGGAGGGAGGGTTCTGATGGAGTCAAAGGCAGCTCATCTGCTGATGAGCGAGGCAGTCGTGCAAGGTCTCAAACTGGCAATGATTCTGAGAAGGATGACTACATGGTTATTGATGAAGAACATGATAATGATGGGAGTAGTGGTGGCCACTCTGATACTGACTCAGGGGATGAAGATGATTCTCGTGAGACACCAGAACCTGCAGGACCTCCTCAAAGAAGTGTTAACATGCTTTTGGGTTGTAGAAGTGTTGATGAGTTTGAGAGACTGAATAAGATAGATGAAGGTACTTATGGTGTTGTATATAGGGCTAGAGATAAGAAGACAGGTGAAGTTGTTGCTTTGAAGAAGGTCAAGATGGAGAAAGAACGGGAAGGTTTTCCCCTAACATCACTGAGGGAGATTAACGTTCTTCTTTCGTTTCACCATCCCTCCATTGTTGATGTAAAAGAAGTTGTGGTGGGGAGTAACCTTGATAGCATCTTCATGGTAATGGAGTACATGGAGCATGATTTAAAAGGACTCATGGAGTCCATGAAGCAGCCATTTAGTCAGAGTGAAGTCAAATGTTTAATGCTTCAGCTATTAGAGGGTATCAAGTATCTGCATGACAATTGGGTGCTTCATCGAGATTTGAAGACATCAAATTTATTGTTAAATAATAGGGGTGAATTGAAGATATGTGACTTTGGGCTGGCTCGTCAATATGGAAGCCCATTGAAACCATATACTCATTTAGTTGTCACTCTTTGGTACAGGTAAACATTGCTTCACTTTGTTGTTGCTCTTCTTGTTGTTCTGTGTTCCTTATACTTCCAATTCATACAATTTACTTTGTTGGTTTAACATCTTCATGAAGGCTTACTTCTTGTTTTATGTGGTGAAGTTATGTGCTGCTTAGATGTTTGAATTTTATGATTTGCTTGAAAGCATTTTTGAGATTTTAGATAATGGTTATGCTGGATGAGACAATATTTGGTTAATAAACTGTGCATGCATGCCTAAAGCTCAATTGCTATATTTGATTCTTTCCTACTGCACAGAACCATGGTTGTACAACTTTGTGCTATTATGTGGTTACTTCCACTTTTTTCAACCTTAAATGTAACTCGTGGTGGTGATAAAAACGAGTTGTACACTTACAATTCAACCTTGGAAAATATTGAAGTGTTTGTCTTTCCTGTTTATTCCCAACAAACCATATGGTTTATCTTGGTGGCTATCTGTTTCTATGTTTTAGGAGTGCCATTCTTGAGGTTATTTGGTGTGCTTGCAGGGCACCTGAACTGCTTTTAGGAGCTAAGCAGTATTCAACTGCTATTGACATGTGGTCTTTAGGCTGTATTATGGCTGAACTATTATCAAAGGAGCCTTTATTCAATGGAAAAACTGAATTTGATCAACTTGACAAGGTATTCCATGCAAAAATAACATATAATAGAAGAGAAAATGTACTCTTGTTTTGTTATCTTTGTCTTGATTTTGATCACTAATCTGTATTGTACTTAAAGGCACGTTATCTTTATTTAGTTGGCAGTGAGCTGACTAGTTTTTAGCTCAATTACAGATTTTTCGCACCCTTGGTACCCCGAATGAGACAATATGGCCTGGGTTTTCCAAGTTGCCTGGGGTCAAGGTCAATTTTGTTAAGCATCAGTAAGTACTGGCTTTTCATACATTTATTTTGAGATTTACAACAGCATTAAGTTCTTATTTTTGCCACTGTTTTCCCAGGCTTCCAGCTGGGTGATTCTGGTCTGGCTATCTGGGCTCTATTGGTGACACTTTCAGTTAATCATCATTCTTTTTTTGTATGTTAACCTTCTGGTATACTCCTTTCAGGTATAACTTACTGCGTAAGAAATTCCCAGCTACATCTTTCACTGGTTCTCCGGTGCTATCTGATTCTGGATTTGATTTATTAAACAAACTTCTCACCTATGACCCTGAGAAGGTAGATAACAATATTTTAACTAGGTTCTTTAATTTCATATGCTGGAGTGGATTTAATAATGTGGTGATATTTGCCCATCTTTCAGCGAATAACTGCTGAAGCTGCTCTTAACCATGAGTGGTTTCGTGAGGTTCCTCTTCCAAAGTCAAAAGATTTTATGCCTACTTTTCCTGCTCAACATGCTCAAGACAGGTATCCTGTACTGACTGGAAATTAGAAAGCATTGAGTTTTAAGTAGAATTCTTCTTTTCATTTATATTTATCTTTGATCTTTTTAATCTTACAATCAGGCGTCTGCGAAGGATAATGAAGAGTCCAGATCCTTTGGAAGAGCAGCGGCGAAAGGAGTTACAACAAGGGGAACTAGGAACTGGTGGATTGTTTGGTTGAATATTAAGTTTTCAACCTTGATCCCTTTTATCTGGACAAGATAATTATGTTGTTACTAACATTGAAAATAGTGGAGGTGAGAGATATCACTTGAAAGGAAGTTGCGAACTTTGATTGTCAGATGATCATTCATACTTTTTTTAGCAGGCTTCTGTGGTGATTGGGTGGATGAACTATTTACCTCCTCCCATCAAATAGTTAAGTTGCAGGTTAACTTGTTCTCCAGCTCTGATATCGAGATAGAAAATGCATCTATGACACTGCTTGCATCGCAAGGTGTGGCGTTATAGCCCTTGAAAAAGATCAGTTTCAGCTGTTACTTGTGTATGTAACATATTTACACTAGTACATTGTAACAAACTCTATTAAAACTTTCAAGGTTAGAAACAATATGGATTTTCTTCCTCCTATCAGCTCCAGCTATTTTAATATTAACATTGTGTTTGCAAGAGACGGTGGTGTGAAGTGGAGGAGACATTCTTAGCTTTTCATTGGTGAAGATATAAACAGTAACCATGTACGGCCAAGGTAATTAGTCAATTTGATATTCGTGGAATGTGTTCGGGATTATATTTCTCATCCATAGTGGCTGCTTGTTGGGCTTTTATAGTTTATTCTGCTAAAATATGTTGCGTTTAGATTATTACTAATGAACTTCAACAAGAAGAAACTTTTATTACCAATATGATGCGAAAAGCCCTTTTCCAAGTGAGTTTGAACTTCTTCAGTTACATGCTTTAAGGATATATTGCTCTTTCTTGTTGGGATTGGGTTCTTATGATCAATGTGCAATTTTGGAGTTGACTGGCACTTGTCAAAGAAAATATTTTGAGATTCCTTGGCATTAAAGATAAAGCATCTGTGGTGTAATAAGAGAAAATAATAAATTCAGACATCGGATGTCAGTTTATGGATTGGGGGTGTTAGCATCTATTATATGAGTTGTCTTTGATAATATTTTTCACAATTGCAGCTGCAGTGGTGTCCTATTCTTTTCACTTTCTCCTCTCCTGAACCAACAAAAACTAACCATCGACCTGTCTTTTGTTTCATCAATTTAATTTGCAATATTTAGTGGTTGACTACTTTATTGTCCGCAAGACTTGAAAGGTTAAAACAACCTTATTGATCTATCAATTATTTAAATTAGCAAATTCATATTGATTTGCTTCTGTAATAATTCGAAAATATATAACAGCAGATTTGGGGAAAGTAGATCACTTTGGCAGTTATGTTTCAAAGAATTGGCATTATGCAATGTTATTAGGGATTACCATGGCGTTAAAGATACATTTGTACTATGAAAGGGAACTAGTGGTTCGGTGAAATTGTTCAATAATGTTGAAAGATAAACAAATTCAATGACAATGAAAAAAATGTTTCTGCCATTCTGTTCTCCTGTTTCTGTACTGACGATGAGAGAAGATTGAAGATTTAACCAACCAGAATCTCTTCATGATATTGTTTGTGGATGTCACTGCAGTATCAAAGCAAGCAGGTCCGGGAGGTTACCTGTGTTCTGTGGATTTTATAGAACTTTCAATTAATAGTCTTCAGGCACACTAGAGGTACTGTACAGACCTTGATTTGTTCTTAATTTGATTAATTTGACTGCCAGTGTTGTATGATTACTCCAGCTTTGGTGTGTTCTTATGAGCTCACCTACTAGCTGCTTCATTTGTGCTTTGTGGTAATCTTACATCCTTAGAATGGTAGTTTCAACAGCGAGCATATTCGTGAATTCTAGAGTAAGCGGACGTTGCTGAAAATCACTTGTGCAGATGTGCCAGTATGTTATTGTATGTGGTGCTGGAAGTTTGTTCACGCTACTGTTTCTCATGTAGCTTTAGATTCCCAGAGATGATTTTTGCATTCCTCTAAGGTGCTAAACAAGAGATTGCTGATTAACCTGCTTGATTAATGTGATTTGCTGTTTGATTGATGATGCTACTTCAGGTGATGAATTGCCAATTGGATTTTACTTTCTTATTGTGCACTTGGGACATGTTTTCTGAAGTTGACATCTTTTGTAATTTTTTATAAACTATCTACACAAACTTGAATTGAATTATTTAATGAGCTCCCTGGTTTATCCAATGTATATGTTTTCGTGTCCTAAAGAATTTCTTCATTCTTTGATTTGATGTAGATGCATTTGGTTCTACTCGATGCCTTTTTGTTAGTGTTGGTCTACCCAATGAGCAACTACTGAAATAGGTATCTTAGATGCATTTCATCATCTGTATGGTTGCAGACTTGTTTGGTTGCAGATCTTTTTATGTTCGTCGGAGTAGTTTTGTGCTGAACTAAGCTGGTTGTCATTGTTGCTTGTAAATTGATGTGACTACAATTTAGGCACTACCGCAAAATGGATTGCTTTAGAGATGGAAAATTGTCAAAGCGTCCTCTTACCATTCTTGATCTACTTCCGCCATCCAGAGGTTTTCTTAAAACAATTTTAATTTTCCAGGAAGGATATCTGGTCCTACACGTATAGCAATTTCAGCTATCATCCAACTGCTGCTGTTTCATTGAAGTCGTTTAGCTGGTCCATGATGCATGGCATTCTGAAATTGATGTGGACCTTAGGCATCAGTGATAAATGAAGCCCAAATCTGTCACGAAGCGTAAACGTATGCACTTGGTGTGCGGTTGAGTCCCATTTTGGAATGGGGAGGTTACGTTGTGTATAATGCATATGAATAATCCGATTCGCAGTTTAGGCTTAGTAAAACAATTTATCCAAGGGAACTTGCAAGGCTTAACATTTGATTTTGCTTTCTGAATTACGCGCTCCGCTGATCCTCTGCTAACAGATACAGCCAATCTCGAATCTCACGACCCTTGTTGCCCATTGTATCAAAGTTTTAGCAGTTGGAATGGATGGCGACTAACGATTGCACTTCCGCCGAGAACTGAGATAACAATTTAAAACTTGCAACAACTGTCATTGCTTGACAGTCAGGTGTATCCTTTTAGTGACCCACATCGAATTTAATTTTCACGCACATTTGTACGTGGGACCTGAATCTTTTTCTATCCAAAGGAATGTAACACCATACAATCATTGGGATATGACTTGACGAGCTTCGAACTCGCTATGTTTTGTAGTAACTGGTAGTGACAAACTGCACATCCTGAGGAATCGATTCCAAACCTTGTCGTCACTCTACCCAACTTTAAAAAAGCATTTGTTTCCTTGGAGGAAATTTCTATCCTTTTTTTAATGCCTCCTTAGACTTCAATTCTTCTATGCGTATGCATTCATGTAACTTTGGGATCCTTGACTAATCTTTTCGGTTTATATCCTGCCATTGTCAATGGTTATGATAAATGTCCTGCATCTAATCGGACGTCTGTAATTAAACCAGTAGTGTGCAATTCGCGTTTTGGAAAAAAAAGATGGGCTTCCTACGGCTATCTTTGTTCCTAGTTTCTATTTTCTACTATTTGATTATTCTTTTTGGTCTACCTTTGTGATAGGTATGGCAGTATGGGTTGTTTCAAATGCAAGAAAGAATGCTTTCGACGCACCCAAAATGAGAATTGCAGGAGAAAAGCAAGGTGCCATTATTTATATCCTGTCAATCTAAAGCGACCTCCTACATTCTTTGATGTCTGCTTTTAAACCCCTTTGTTTCAGGTTTGATCTTTGATTGTGAGTTCATTGATAAGCCCATCAAGTTTGAATCTTTATTTGAAACTAATGGCGGATAGCCCTGTACAAGTGGACCAGTCCTCTACTGCTCGGGCCCCTCTTCTCAATCCAATTCAAAATCACATCCATCAACGGCCACCACGCTCACAGGAGCGCGCAAATGACGACGTTGTTCTTGATCGAGTCCTTCAAAAGCTTGAAACTTTTCTGTCACTTCTGGGTTTTAAACAATCTTCTGTTTTATGGTCATTGCTTTCATGGGCTGCTTTTGCAGTGGTTGGTGTTCTGCTTCCTATTGGTATGTTAGAGCTCTCCAGTTGTTCAGAATGTGAAATGTACCATATTGAGGATTTCGAGCTGGATATTCTAGCAATGCAGGCGTGTTTAGCTGCTGTTTCCTTGCTTTGCTTGTCGCTTAATGTACGCAAGTATGGTGTCAGGACGTTTATACTTGCTGACAGATATAGTGGCCATATGACTCACTGCAGTAGCCAATACGTTCAACAAATCAAGGTTAGAATCTTATCGGTTACGTCTTCTTATTAAGTGCATGTTTTTTAATGATTTGTGATGATTTGTTCAGGTGAATATGATGGATGGAAATGAGTCCTTCTCTTCTCTTGAAAGATCTTTTACTTTCCCTTTGCGAACAGATCTCACGGATTTCTTTTGTTTTTGAAGTTGATTCGCAAGTTTAAACAAGTTTGAAGATTTTCGTTTATTATCGGATGTCTGGTTTGGATTGCATTTAGCAACCAATATCCATGATCTACGTTGGTGTTTTAAGCTAACTTATACCTCATAGATTGTAAAATATGAATTGAATTTGTGGAATTTAGATACTAATTACTTGTTAAGCTATCTTCGTGTATAAGTTCTTTCCTTTTCATCAATATTATTCGTTACTAAATGTGCAAGCAGCTGAATTCAGTTCTGTTATTATCATCCTTCATATCCTCTACTTGCAATTTTAACTGATTTTTGTCAGATATTGTGATCAATATAAGAGGGATGTTTATGTTTTGCAGAATTCTTTACAGTTGCTTGTCTTCTGGTCACTAACGTGTTTACTTCTAAAGATTGTGCGTGAGGTTGTTCGCATATCATATGCACATCACGAAACGTGGTGGTTGTCTAGCACTATTTTACTTGGTTTGATCATTTCCTGGACCTATCTGAGTACCATCTATCTACTGGCCACCATTTTGTTTCATTTAATCTGCAACTTGCAAGTTGTTCACTTTGATGATTACGCAAAGCTCCTGGAAAGAGAATCAGATATATCGATATTAATGGAGGAGCACATTCGGTTGCGTTATAATCTGTCCAAGATAAGCCACAGGTACCGAATGTTTCTTCTTCTACAGTTCTGTGTTGTGACAGCTAGCCAATGTGTGACTCTATTGCAGACCACCGGTTATAGAGGTAGAATTACCATCATAAATGGCGGTGACTTTGCCGTAAGTCTTGTTCCAAAATGAAATATAATAAATTTTAGACATTTCTACTACCTATTTGATCTCATTCGTAAAGCCAGTTCACAGTAAAATTGCCTCGAGATTGCAGGTATCCTCAATTGTTCAGGTTGTTGGGATAATTCTTTGCTTGCATGCTGCTACTAAGATATCCCATAGAGCTCAAGGTATTGCATCTTTAGCTGGTAGATGGCATGCATTGGCAACCTGCAGCGTTGCTGATGTATCTCAACTCAGAGTTTCGAGCAGTGCGGGGAATTTGGAGGCTATGAATGGTCAAAGTTGTCTTCAGATAAGTTACTCTGAAAACGATTTGGAGTCAATGGATTACATGTCATTGCCAGTAAATACACAACTGACCTCCCAGATGTCCTCGTATCACAAACGGCAAGCCTTCGGTATTTATTGGCTAATCTTGATTCTCTTTCTTACATTGCTGTCAAAGAACCATCAAGAAACTAGGCACTAATGATTTTCCATTATAACAAAAGAACTAATGGGACAATATAACAAGTTACGTAATTGACACTAATGGGACATTATAACAAAAGAACTAAACCAGCTAACTAAGATATAGCAATGCTGATACTGTCAAAAATCAAATAGATTGGAGCATTACTCCAGGATCTGTACATAAACACCACTAACACTCTGTGTCTTCCTTTATTGCCTTAACTATATAGTTTTCAGCTTAATACATGATTCTTTCTTTGTGCCTTTTGTATTGTCTTTACGGTAATGGTTCACTCAATGGGTGTAACTTGTGTTCATGTGATTTTGTTATGCAGTGATGTATTTGCAGAACAATCCTGGGGGAATAACAATTTTTGGCTGGAGAATTGATCGTGGACTCATGAACACCATCTTCTTCATTGAGCTGTCCCTGGTTACTTTTGTATTGGGGAAGACCATAGTTTTCACTGCCAAGTGACGATTTGCAGTGACACGAATTTTATACTCATTCGCATACGAGGACCGCACATTTTCTGTTGCAAGTATACTATAACACCGTTACAATAGCCACACCCTTAGCATGTGTCTAAATAATGTGAATTATATCCTTACGTATCCACAAAAAGATGGTTGCATGGGAAAAAAGTTTCAGCTCGAAATTCTAGTTCATCTAGCTTCTTCTGTTTTTTCCAAAACATATATGTTTACAGCCAAGGAATTCCAGGCTCACAGTGGCTCCTCTCAGACATGGACTTGTTTTCGTAGATTGACATGGATTTTTTCATCTTAAAATATCCACCAATTATGAGCATCAGACACCTTAAGCGAGACTTCAACTCGCAAACTGAATTTACAGGTCAACTGCCTATCAGGACAGTCTTCTTGCTCTGAAACTGGATAATGCCGTAGCCTCAGTGATAAAACAAAAGCAATCCGAGGAGAAGGGTGTCGTATTTCATTGATTAATCAACAGGGTAAGTGTCCCTTAATATACTTAGAATAACTAGATAAGGGTAAATAAAATAAATGATAAGGATAAATAAATGATATAACAGAATTGATTTCAGCCATGTGTAAAATAATGATAACATATAGAGATTGTAGCAGTTGAGATTTTAACATGTTATCATCTCCCGTTAAATGCATAAGATGAAGAGATTGTGAGCATGTCTCGAAGTTAGTGAAATGCTGCTTAAGAGGTAAGAACTTTAGTCATAATATCAGCACTATGAGTGGAAGAAGAAATATGCCAAATGAACAGAGCTTTGTCTCGATTAGATCACGAACAAAGTAAATATCAATTTTAATGTGCTTTGTACGAGCATGAAAAACCACATATGAGGGTAAAAATGTAGTACCAAGATTATCACACTAAAGAGTAGGTTGAAGATTAGATAGTACTAGTTCATCAAAAAGAGCTGTAATCCAACATAATTCTGTAGAAGTAAGAGTAATACTTTGGTAATCAGCCTCGGTTCTATATCGAGCAATGGTGGGTTGCTTCTTAACGCTCTATGAAATAAGATTAACACCAAGAAATATACAATAATTATATGTAGATCGTTGATCATTAAGATAGCTAGCCTAATCAGCATCATAATAGGCTTGTAAAGAGAGGGAGGGAGATTTGGTGAAGTGAATGTCATGAGAGGATATGGAGCAGAAATATCATAGAGTCCTTTTCCCCGTGGACTAGTGAATATTAGTGGGACATTGTAGAAATTGAGATACTTTATTGACAAAAAATTGAATGTCAGGATCGGCAAAGCAAAGATATTGAAGAATACCAACAGTGTTACAGTATTTAGTACATCATAAAGGGAAACACTATGATTTTTAGACAAGGGGGGAGATGGAGTGATGGTGTATGAACTAGTTTAGATTTATCAAACTCACTTCGAGAACGGAGGTCTTTATTATATTGTGCTTAAGTGAGAAGAAGACCAAGAGAAGTGGTGTGAGCTTCAATGCCTAGACAGTAATGAAGTGGACTTAAGTCATTTATAGAAAAGACAAAGTTAAGATCATGGATAACTATTGTAACGAAGAATGGTGAAGAACCGTTGACCAAGATATCATCCACATAAACTAGAGAAAGGTTGTGTAAGAGTTAATTTTATGAATGAAGAGAGAGGTATCGGATTTAGAGGGCTTAAATTTTAGATCAAGAAGTTTTTGACTTAGACGATGAAACTATATAAGACTTTATGCAATCTACAAACATAATGAAGATGGTGTGGATCTATGAAGCTATTAGGATGAGACATGTAAATAGGTTCTTGTAAGTAGCCATAAAAGAAGAAATTATTAACATCTAAGTTGGCAAATAGGCCAATTATAGGACATTGCCAAGGTGATGATGATGCAAATTGTGGTGAGTTTGATAACATGACTGAAGGTGAGTATAATAAACACTTGGGGTTTGATGAAAACCTTTGGTTACAAGACAAGCTTTATAATACTCGAGAGAACCATCACGATTCCTTTTAACTGACAGCATTTATGTTTGGTAGAAGAGAAACAAGAGTCAATGTGTTATTACGACGGAGAGCACTAAACTATTCAAGTGTAGCCTAACACTAGTGATAAAATTTGTTGGCTTGAGCACAGGATGTGAGGTCTAAATAAGTACTTGGGTGGTGAGATAGTAAGTGATGAAATTAGAAAAGTGACGAAGTGTACGTGTATAATCTTGGGTACATGAGTTTACAATAAGGGAGGAGGAAGTAGAGGGTAAAGGTGAAAGAGGTAAAGGTAAAGAAATGAGGGAGGACGAAGGTGAGGTGGAGAATGAAATAGGTAGATTTTTATAGGGAAAGAAATCTTCTAAGGAAGCTTACAGGACAAAGAATTTAAAGTTCAAAGGTGATGTGATCAAAGCATCAATAACCTTTATATTGAGATGCATAACCAAGAAAAACACATTGTATAGAAAAGATACGGAAGCAAGCACAATCAAATACCTGAAGATAAGTAAGGCCGGGTTTGATACAATACATGACTTCATGGGGAGATTTACAATGAAGAACATGAGTGGATAATAGATTGATAAGATGGACAATAGTAGTGAATGCTTCAAACCAAAAAACTTAAGGAGAGAGGCATGAAAAAGGAGGGTGAGATCACTTTTAGTTATGTAACGAATTTTACGCTTAACAAGGCCATTTTGTTGGGGTGTATAAGGGCAAGAGATGTGAAGCGTGATACCATTGGAAAGAAGAAAGTGAAAAGACGCCTTTGGTGAAAGGTTTGTATAATAATGAAGAAGAGACTTTCAATGGTAGTTTTAAAGGTTTGAAAACAAAGTAAGGTATAAGTTTTGTGGTCAAAGGAAAAATCCATGTAAAACGGGTAAATAAAAATAAGGAAATACCGGTAATCAGAGTGAAAAAGAGATGGAAAAGATCATCAAATATCACAATAAATTAGTTGTAAAGTTTTGATAAAATTCAACAAGACGCGAGAAATGAAAGATCATTTTTGCATTAAAGACAAGAAGTATATGGATTGATGACATTTAAATTAAAAGGCAAGATATGACGTAAGCTAGATAGTGTGGATCATCACGGATGACCAAGATGTTAAGGCCAAAAATTTATTGAAGTTGAAGCAGCTGTGAGAGCAATAAAATTTGTGAAGTGCAGTGAAATCTTCATTAAGTAAAGGTTATTACGGATGAGACCTACGAGGAGTATTATCTTGGATTTGAGGTCCTTCACAATATAGTCAAACAAATTGAATTCGATGATACAAGAGTTATCAATGACAAATTTTGCAACAGATAAAAGATTAGTCGTAATGTGAAGAACAATTAATATATTACAAAGATAAAAAATATGAAAATAAGTGGGAAAGGTTAATATACCTGTGGATGAAATAAGAAGAGTGTGTCTATTATTAACAACTAATTAATTGGATCCTTCATATGGTGTAACAGATCTTAAGATATGAGAATTTGGAGTCATAGGAGCAGTGGAGTCAGTATCTGGTAACCATTTGGTAACATTATTGATTTTGAAGAGAGCTGGGTCATGATCTGGTTTGATATTCATGGCAGAGAAGGTTGTGGTAACATTATTTTTAGTATGGTGAAATCCCGTTGAGTGGTTACGAGATTTAGCATATCGAGAGTGACAGTGAGCAATGATAAATCCCCATTTCTAGCAAATCTGGCATTGGGTAGGTAATTTATTATTGAAATTGGGTTTAGAATAAGATGAGTTATGTTAGATTTGGATCTAAAATTGGGAATGAGCTGGAGTATAAAAAAGGGACGACTAATATGGGTGGGCTTCATTAACTACACAGCCGAATGGGTTCTGTAAATGTTGTGGTCCATTGAAGGTTTCAGCGCACCAATTTTGATGCCGATGGGAATTAAGTTTGTTATTCTAAGTTTAATCTGTGGTTTTAAGTGTTGTTTTCGACCAGTCTCCACTCAGCTCGGAAGGATCATGGAGATCCGTTGGGTCCATAAAGTTTGGAAGAGGTGTAGTTATACGGATATTTTACAAACCATCACTAGCAGTTGTTGAACAGATGGGTGAGGGACTTTCAAACCAATCTAACCTACTAGATAGAGATGCTGTTGGGGATCCCACGACCAGTTACGCCTGGACCTGAAGAAGGGAGGAGCAGTTCATAAGGGGGAATGCCTGCACCGCTTCTGTTTCTAAGCTGGATGTCCTTGTTTCTTGAATTTATTATCTCTTCTATCTCCTCTAGACGAACAGAGAACTTTTGGAACAATTGCATCACCTCATAATCGTTGATCCAGTGGCTGTGCAGATGGTTAACGTGACCCAGGTACTCTTCATCTGGGGAGTGAGTTGATAGGGTGTCTTGAACAGCCATCACTTTTGTGGCTTGAAGTTGAGTTGGCAATGACGACAGGAAAGTACGCTGAGGATCTAGAATGAACTTTCCATAATCAGGTTCATTTTCTCGTGGGATGAGTTTTGTCATGAGGGTAGGACGATTTGGCACATACCCACCAAAAGGATACTGCCCAAAGTTTATAGCTGCATGCTGACCTGAAGCAATCCAGATCATTGTAGTAAGTATACCAGATAAATCTTCTTTTGTCTCGAGCTTAGGCCACCATGGTTCATCCCTTTTGTCATAGTGACCTTTGTTCTTTATTTCATTCCACCAGGCTTGGAGCTCTATATCAGATGTGACAGAATTGGGCTGAGAGTAGAAATGATTGACATAAGACTCCACCCATTCCTCTATGGCCGACCATATCAGGAGTCCATCTGAAGCATAAGGGTAGTCCTCAATCACAAGTCTAACGCCACAGGGCATTGAAGGATCTGCCACTGCCATGCCCCTAAAAATAATACCACAAGCATCAGTGTGTATGAAGATTGACAGCAACAACTATATCGAGCAAAGGAAAGCTCCAGAATGGAAGTACTGTTTCAGAGATAAAGCAGAAAGGGAAGAGTGAAAAGAATCTAATCCTATTAATATGCTTGACTTTCTACCTGCGGAGAAGATCTGCAGGCAATGCTTCCATGTCAAAACGCCACATACTTTTGTAGGCTGCAGAACTGATTTCCATTGCATACTTTCCAGGGCTAAATGAAGCCTCAATTACCCCTCCGCCATTTATCAAACTTTGCCGGGCAAGAGCATTAATCTCCAACGTATATCGCATATGGGGATGAAGTAGTTTGTAAATAGGATGCATTTGGCTAAGCTGTCTGTGAGTTGCAATTATATAGGGCTCCATTGAAGCGTGAGTCCTCAACCTGAGAAAAAGAATCATCAACAAAAGAAGAAAGTTCATGGGAGTTAAAGCCAGTTCCTCTGAAGAAATCAATCAAATACCAAGACCTAGTCCCATTAAATCTAACATAGCACCTTTGCTTTCTGAAAAATTCAACTTGAAGATGAGGGACGAGACCTTAATAATCACTACCTAAACATAGCTAAGGATGCATATGACATGACAATGTTGAAGACCTTTTAGAGTTCCAAGCATTTACCAGTGGTTTACTAATTGATGAATGCCAGCATCATTTGAACAGACATGAGCTTTCGCCAGCTTCCAGATCCAATGTGTTGTTGCATCATGCCCATGAGTGTAGACACGCTTATTGTATGTTGAAGAAGGCGTCGGAGGAAGTGAAAGTTCAATGGCAATTGGCCTGAGCATCCCAGCCTTATTATAGAAGAAAACTGTCCTTGTGGCATAAGTTTTTCGATCTGGCAAAGCATTGATCTTCTTGATAAATGGCAAAAGCATGTCATGGTAATCAAGTATAAATAACCTGTTCTCTTCAATTGCCTACATTATCAAGTTTCAAAAACAGAAGTTAAGACAATATCTAATTCAGCAGGAACAAATTTCATTCTCAGTTCATTTAGCTTGTAAAAAAGGTCAGGTAAACCAGCACAACTAGTCTACATTGCACTAGAGAATGGAACAGTACAGGACATGGAAATCAAAGTGACATAGCGGCAAGAAAATGAGCTGAAGGCATATTTCAAAACGTTTTACCTTTTCCACACTCATTCCATGTAGTTCTTCCTCTATTAATTCTTTTTTAAGAGCTGATTCTGGAGGGCCATAAACTGCTGGGTCTAGTTTGCTGAGAATCGGGAATTCCTATACAAAAACAATCCAACTCAATTTGTAGCTGCACCAAATAGACTGTGCACAGTGCAATCTTATAACAGAAACAACAGATTATGACTTGGGGGAAAAATTTACCTTTAGAGCTTCAATGTTCACAGGATTGACCCCAGCCAATGTCTGCCGTGCGAACTCATTATCACGCAACCATGCAAATCTATCCCCTGTACAGAACATGGCGCAATGTGAACAGACCTAGATAAACTCCAGAACTGGGGAAAAAATGGAGGAATAATGCACATACGTTTTATAACAGCTGGGACTTCATACTTCAGTAGCCTTTCTCCAATGCTAAGAACCTTATCCATAACACTTCCCGGAAAGGTACTCCGAATTACTTCTTTTTGATCTTCAAGTCTTAACAGAACACCTTTGTTGTATAACATATCGATATCGGAGAAGCAAGTGAAAGGAATATCTGATTTTGACAACGTGGCCGCGATAGACGGAATAAGATTGTGAAGCAGAGCTTTCAACCTTCCTGCTGAGAAAGTGTTCTGCTTGATCTCCTCGAAAGTTTCATCACGAGGCACATAAACTGGATGTGGCTTTTCAATACGACTCTCGGAGAGTGGATCTATATCGAAAATGTACTAGGTTAGAAACAAGTTGGACAAATCTCCTAGAAATAATTCAGACAAAATTCCCTGAAGAGTAGTACTAAACCTGACTTCGTTGGAGGTCGGCCAGTTCTACAGCGTCTAGGATAGGGCCATTCTTTACCACCAATGACCGGCCTAGCAAGATCATCGTCTTTATCAGGTTTGCCCAAATCGTTATAAGGAGCATAATCATAAACTCTTTCATGTGCTTTTCTCTCCCCTTTTCCGTTACCGCGAATGCTGAGTAAGTCTTCACGTCGTAGATCCTTGATGCCTGGTGGTGTTTGTGATGGTAAGTATGCCTGTCATAAACAAAATGGCCTTTAGATAAGCAGAAAAAGGTAAAGGGAGCATTAGCAAAATGAAGTAAAAGAAACACTACTGTCTAGCACTCACTTGATTGCTGAAAATAATTCTGCTTTCAGCGTTATCTTTCTGCGAATGGATCCATGTGCTGGCAGGAAAAAAGATTGGACCTTCAGTAAAACCATGAACAACAATCTCCAAGACGTAGAACTCCTTGTCATGAAGATTTGTGACAATAACAGCCCCAGGATTGCCAAAGTCGATTGGGACGGTGAAGTCAGCCGCATATTCAACTATATGAACATGACTAGATGATGGCTTCGGCAACCAGCCCCGCACTGTAGACAGCACACTCTTTCCTGATTGAGTCACTACAGAAGCAAAGAAGTAAACTTTTCATTAGCCTTCAGTTAAAGAACAAAAGAATCAAAGGCTCGGAAACCTCAAGAACTCATGTACAAACAGTTCAAGAACACCCAGAAAGATTTCATCTTTTGCACAAAAACAACCAGTTCCAGTTGGGAAATGAGTGCTAACCAGGATCAATCTCTTCACTGATAAGCTGAATCACGATCCCTCGACCAAACCCATTAATAAAATAATCCCACTGATCTTCAATCTTCTCAGTGATCTTCTCTTTCATCTTCTTTTTTACAGTGATCACTGCTCTCACATCAATCATGCCTTTACTCTTGGCCGATAGCAATGGACCGTTGACCTCCTTGTTAGTTTCCGTCGACTTGTCCGACTCTACAGTCTTGTCCTCACTACTTATCACCGCTTTGATTGACCCAGAAGAACCAACCAGTGAAACAGGTACTCTTCTAGCCCACAGAATCCCATGGCTTGCGGTCGAAGGTCGCCGGGAGTATAACTGTGGGTTCAAAGCAGATATATATTTCACTGCATACATCTCGTAACCAGAATCTATCTCTTTCAGCGTTGTCCCAGTTCGACAATGGATTGAATGATAAAGATGAGACCTTTGCACTAAGAACTATTGTCTTAATCAACTGGAGTGTCCAGAGACGCTCTTAGATAGAGTGTGAAGATAAGCAACGGGCATTACAGTTTCTACTTCTGCTGAAGTGGGTAGATAGGAGTCGAGATCTGAAAGTGAGAAGAACCAGTACAGTTGGCAGTCATCTATTATTTGTTGGTATAGGACTGGAAGGAACAAACTCAGTTTATTGAGCGTGCGATACACAGACCAATACGTTAGAAAGCGGGAGTATCAAACTTGGGACGAGTTCCAAGACTATAGTATGCAGATGATTGATTAAAGAATCAGGAAAAAAGATAGAGATGAGATCTGCTTCTGATCACGTTCACGACAATAGTAATTGATAAATGGTGTTTGTTAGATGTCATGGTTACTCTCTGTCAATGGGGTAATGTCAAGTTGTTTTTTTTAATACTACTTGTCTAAATTTGTATCATCATCGTCACTTTGTATGATGTAGATAATCCATTATCTGCACTACAGTTCAGAAGAATGAAAAGTTGAAGATTTTTCTTTTCGGTACAATTTAGTTTTCACTCTTATTTGTGGCTTTGCAACAAGAAAGCTATGAAAATCAACTTTTAAACTACATATATCAGGTATTGTTGAGGTTGACGATTTAAGTGATGTCTTGTTTCAATTTCTATGCGAGTGCAGATTTTCTGAGAGGTTCATATTTTATGAAAAATTTATGAGAGTTCAATCCAAATCCTCAATATTTGAAAAATGAAGTGACTTCCAACTACTTAGAAGCTGAAAAGAAAGATTATTTCTGGTTGATAAACTACTGGTTTATGATCGTTGTTTCAGCATGAATTCAGATGATACTTTTCTACGGTAGATTGGATAAGATACTACATGTCTACAATTGATGTCTTCTTTGAATTTTCTTACTCAAGATGACATGCGTCACATGTCTATTTTACAATTCTTTCTTTTCACCACTTGTGTTATGGTTGTCCTTTGCTGAAGATAGAAAATGACCTTGCAAGATCTGTGCTTGGCCAATTAGGTATCAATATAAAACAATGATTATAAAGTAATAGTAGCGTGGTTCACATGAAGTTCCAAGTAATATTAGCGTGGTTCACATGAAGTTCCAAGTAATAAGTAATATTAGCGTGGTTCACATGAAGTTCCAAGTAATATTAGCGTGGTTCACCTGAAGTTCCCATCTTTTACCGCTAATCAGACTCCTTCTCAGTTCCACTACTTTTCTTCAGTGGCAGGCAACTTCAAATCTGAGACTTTCTTAACGACCACAAGCCAAGAAAGGGGTAGACAATGAACTGAGAAGTAAGAACCTCAAACATAAAGTAAGATGTACCATCTAGAAAACGTGCCAGAAAGCATTCCATTATTCTTTTCTTTTTGAAATATCGTTTTCAGATTCAAAGAAAGTTTCCCTTGTTTTGTTGTTGAAGTCAAAGATGCTTCCTGCATCGGTTATGTTGATAAAGAAATAGGTAAGGTGCCCTTATTTTAATGGTAGTTAGGTCATCGTCAAACAGAATTGGAACAGATATCAAGAAACTTCCCACTTACTGTAACCATTCATATCCAATAAAATTTTCATAAATGGGTATTCGATAAATTAATAACTTTATTAAATGATAATTTTTTGGGTCTCGACTAGAGCCAATAAGATAAAATAATAACATCGCTAAATGCATAAGATAATTATTTAAAAAAAGTTCTTTGAGGTCCATTGAAAATATAAAATAATAATTTATTAAATAAATATGAAAATTACATATATAATTCATAAAATAAAGCACTTCCTAAACAATTTTTATTTCAAATTTTAT
>JAOTAX010000003.1:8870366-8882568 GCA_025629825.1 Erythroxylum guanchezii | reverse complement strand
ACCCAAACATAAATACTTAGACTATTAAAGAAGAACATAAAAACTCATTAATGATTATAAGAATATTCTAAACAACAGCACAAAATCAAGACCTCCTTTGCATTCACATAAAACCCAAACGCATCATAATCGTATTATTAAAGCAACACATATGGTAGACATTAGTTGAATGATTTACCTAGATGGACGTACAACTACATACTACAAAGAAGAAGGATGAGCGACGCTCTTCAACACAAAATAGGACATGTGAAAAAATAATATTTCGTATTTAATATAATATACTTGTTCAATAGTTTTGTTATAGTTTTAATATATTAAAGCAAGCAAATCAAAAAATAAGGCAATATGAGTTTTAATATATAATGCAATATAGAGAAAATATATTATTTTAGCTAAAATACAAACATATGATGCTAATTAGTTAACTAGTGGGAATGCACCACTGTTTGAAAAGGACTACAATTGGCAGAAAAATGTTTTATTATAATGAATAAATAAATTAATTTTATTTCTAAATATGTAGAGAACTACATTAAAATGTTTTACTATAATGAATAAATTAAAAAATTAATTAAAGCTACAGACTACATGTGGCTTTCCTTAAGCATGTATTTTTCATCAAGTCCTGTTTACTGTGTCTTTAAAGTTTATTTGTAGCTTATTTAACTCGTGCACAATCTACCATTGTCGTATTTTTCTATTGGCTCTTGGATGATTAAGACAGCTCCCCTCTCAAATTGCCATGCTCCTCAATTTTTCCTAAGTAGATTTCTCCAAATATTTCATGTTCTCTTCTTGGATTTGTATTGGGAGTCTTCTTCAATCGTTCAAGGATGGCAACTTTGAGGATGATTTTTTGAAGCAGATGAGTTTCTATTTCTTTCTTTAACTGATACTAGATTGATTGCAAACAAAGATTGATTAAAAGTTAATCTTTATTTCAAATCTAGCTAAGACCATAAACTAGTAAGTAATTGGATATTTTAATTTTAAGCTAGGTAATATCATAAGCTCCTAGATATTCAACTATTTGCTTTGATTTTAATTTTAGCCCTAAGACATCAATCTATTTTATATATTTTAAGCCTCAGATAAAATCGAAAACTCCTAGACATTTAACTAAATGTTTTTGTTTCTAATTTTTTAGCACATTTTATTTGCATTACCCTAAATTCATTTCAATTTAATCTATCTAAATTTGCAAAACTCTTTTTAGACCTAACTAACCTCTTTAGCATGTAAAATTGTGTGTTTAAGATATTTTTTTTATTTTACAAATTGACCTTTGTACTATTTCTTTGGTTTAGAGCCTCTTTAATTCCTTTTCTTTGTGCTTGTTTTGTCTTTTCTCAATAGGGTACGATGAATACTCTGTTCAATATTTATTCAATTTTCAATCCCATTTTTATACGTCCAAAGTTTCAATGACACCTTATCTAGATATACAAAATCAATGCATTAACTATTTTCCACTTGGTTTCTTCACGAGCACCATGTTAGCTAGCAAGTTAGGGTACTTTACTTCTTTAATAAAGTGGACCTATTTGAAAATTATGTACTTCATTGTCTATAGCACATTGCCTTCTGAGAGCAATGATTCTCTTTGTTTGCTTCACTGTTTTAAACTTGCTAAACGGTTATCAAGAATTTGGTCAGTCATAATATCAAAACACACAACATTCACGATAAATCTCCAGATAAATTATATGATATCATCTATTAAAGTTCAAGCATTAGTTGAATCCTCACACATTGTAGTGTATGCTAAGAAGAGAAGATCCAGTGGATTCCATACCTGAAGCAGATGCGACAAGGATGGTGGCGAGGACGTGGTGGCATGAGAGACAGAGGAGGGGGCTTTGGTAGCAATAGAGATAATGATGTTGGGACATCGAGGACGGTGGGACTATAAGGACGCAAGGTGGGACGACGACGATGACGACGAAAAAAGAGAGGAAAAAAAGGCAAATGCGATGGAGGAGGGGGAACGGGGGCTGTAGTAATTTTAGGTTAAACAAAAGCGATGTCGTTTGGTGTTAAACCAAACAACATCGTTTTTGTTTTATTAAAAACGTTGAAGACGAAGTAAACAATGACGTTTGCTCTAAAACTTATTGACAAAAATTATTTCGTCAATAAACCAAAACAACGTCGTTTTCGTCTTATTAAAAACATTGAAGCCGAAGCAAACAATGATGTTTACTCTAAAATTTACTGACAGAATTTACCGGCGGAATAATTTTCGTTGGTAAACCCTAAACTTATTTATTCCGCCAAACATTACCTCCTTTTTTACCCACGGTAATTTTCTACCGTCGCTATATTCCATTGAAAAATTTGTCGGGAAGATTTCCCTCCATATTTACCGATAGATATTTTTTCCTTTGCAAAATGATTTTTTTTCGACAATTTAACCGACGAAACATCATTTTCTGTCGGTAATTTGCTACGGTTTCGTTTCCGTCAGTAATTTTCTATCGCTAATTACTAATTTTATTATAGTGAGGTATGTGGATTGTTTTGATTTTTTCGATATGTCATATGAACCACAAGCTCTAAATGAATCCTTCTTGAGTAGCTTTTAGTTCTTATGTTTTGTGTTTAATTTTAAGAAAATCTCACAATATTGCCCAAAGTTAGCAGTTGCGAGTGCCTTTTATGCATTTAGATAAATTTAGTAACAGGATGAGATTTTGTTATTTATCGACCAATAAAATTTAGGTATGTCGATAACATGTTATTGACCTCCTCAAACTCTCCATTTTAGCGAAATTTTTACTTAGTGTTGTTGTTTGTAATAAGATGTTATAGCAAGGATTTGAATAATTTCAAGAAGATATCATGTATTTGACTTTATAATCTATGTACAATTTTATTTACTAAGTGACAATGCAATACATAAATTTTGCAAAGATGAGAATTACTCTAAGGTGGCTTCATATGGTAAAAATAACCATAATTTACCATGATAGTTATTGGTTGATAATTAATTTGATTATAGCAATTATATTAGTTGATGGCTTATTTATATGTATTTACTGTTTAAAAAGTGTACATAAGATATCTAAACTATATTAGGCCTTTCACTGTTTGTATTTGTCGTCTTTCATATTATTGCCTGTTGTCTCATATAATCATGTGTCCTAAAAATTCTAACCTATGAAAACACATAGGAGGAGTTTGAAAAAAAGATACCTTTAAAATGTTGATTATGGATAAATTAATTTGTCAAATTTGGATTGAATGTAAGCAAGAGCATAGTCTAGTTGAAAACGGTGAATACAAAAGGAGAGGATGTTGTTGGAATGACTTACAATGTACTTGTAAATGTAGAAGGTTGAGCTGGAAAGACAAATTATAACATTAAATGATTTCAATATAATCTTTGGCATAGACTTCCTCCATTAACATAAGGCAATGACATGTCGACACTTATCTAGAATCATGTTCATGAAAGAACAAGCTTCCTGTTTCATTAGATATTGCAGTCATGTAGTAGTGGCAATCTCAAGTCTCATAGTATCTCATAAATGGTGGTAGAAAAAGGCCTAAAATATGGTGAGAGCATATACCTTGCTTATTTGCTAGAATCTTGACAAGACGTGATGCCAATAAAAATACTACCAACTAGAAAATTTTATTATATAATTTAGTTAGAGCCTAGTGTTGTTCCCTTTATAGGAGTCATATATCGAATGCCTCCCTTAGAATTGTCGCACTATAACTAATCAAAATTTCCTTTATATTGATACATGATAATGCTCTATCGAGATCAAGACAGAGAGGCCTCTTTGCTTAGTTGGCTCTGCAAGACAAAATATAATAAATTTCATGTTCTTCATTCTAGTCTCATTTTCTTTTGAGAACCTCCCCCTCTCCTTCCTTACTGGTCTTTGGATTGAAAGATAGGCAAAACTACCCCTTTAGTGATCACTTAAGGGAGGAAGAATAGTATTTCATTGTTACAAATGTACATTATTAAAAAATATGGCATATGTTTGAATATTTCTCTTCAATTTTTAAAAAAAGTATTATTCATTTCACATGATTCGTTGGGGCAAATTATTCTAAAGATAAAAAAGGATTCAGGAAGTGTGTTGGCTAATACTGATTTAGCCATTAAGCCATATATTTGTCGTAATCCATAAATGAAATAGGTAAAATTTATAACAAAAAGAATAATTTTAATATAAAATAAGTATAAATGTTTTTTATTCAAACCATTCAAAATAAAATGCATATTCTTTATGGATATAAAAAAATATCTATCTGAAAAATATTGCATCTAATAGGATTAATTCTACATTAAAGGTTTTATGAAAACAGTTAGGAGAATTGGCATAAGTAAGGCATGTGTTTCCCCCGAAAGCTCCTCATAATACTCATGATCTCTTCTAAAAAAACATTATGAATGTGCTTTGATTTTTTTGAGAAATAAAAATAAAAATAAAAAATAATGAGGAAGGAACAATGACTATTGGAGAGTAGCATCACTCTCCAATAGTAATAACACCATTAGAGTTACTACATCAAAGACATTGTGAAGCACAACAACTACATCAAAGACATTGTGAAGGCACGACACCGTTTGGTCACACTGCGTAAAACAACATGTAAAAACGACATCCAACTCTTGCTTCGCTGCAAAGAAGTAAAGGAACCCCACCCATCCTCAGCGCATTTCGGGAATGGTCCAAATTAGGGTTGCAGTAACGGTAAGAATCTTTGCAATGCCATTCCAGTAAGAACCTCCCCATTTGTCGTGTCTAGAACTTCATCAGATGATGGCTACTTTACCCATCTTCCCTTAGTTTTGTAGAGGGCATGGAGGAGCTCACCCAGTGACTTACAGTAGCGAACTTCCTCAGGTAAGATCTAACTCCCATTCCTTTGTCTCGAATGATCTTGTTCCATTTCTTAGTGCGAATATTATTCTCTACCCTTCTGAATAATAGATTGTAGCACTAAATCTGCTGATCGTTCCATGTTTTGGACCTTTCATTGATTTCTTTCTTTCCATATCTCTTAAGTAGATACGGAAAGAAATAGCACCTTCCTCTTCCAGAGTGGAGTGGAAGCTTGTGCTTCTATTAGGAACTTAACTATCTTGACGAGTGAATTAGAAGACCCATGCCAAGAGAAGAAAATTTTGATCATATTCCAGATAACACTGGAAAAAGGCATAGAAAGAATAAATGGTCCCTAGTTTCAGTTCCTCTCTTACACAGACAACAAATTTGATCCAAATTTTGGATAAATTGAAATCTGTCCATTGTTGCTATTCTATTCCTAACCACCAACCATAGAATGAAAGCAGAACTTGGTCTGAGAATATTATACCAAATAACCTTGCCCTAAGGATCATCTTGTTCAGAGTGATAGAACCATTGCCTGTAGGTTTTGTTAGAGCAGCTCTCGATAAGAGACCCCTTCCACAGATAACAATCCTGAGAGTTAGAATCAAGAAGGTAAGAAGGTTTAAGATGATGGATTGCATATGGAAATTGAAGCCATCCATTTTGATTGATAAGAACAACCATATTAGATTTATGATCTAGCCCTGAAAAAGCAAAGACAGTAATGGGATTTGAGGAAAAAGGACCTGAACCAGTCCAATTATCGTGCCATAAGAAAGCAGTCTGTCCATTCCCAATTTTACATAAAACATCATTAGCAACTTCATCCCTTTTATTTAAAATCTGATTAAGGAATTAAGAATAAAATGGCCTTATAGAGAGGGACCATATTATTCCCTTTCAAAAAGTAACTATAAAGCCATTTCATCAATAATGAATGCTTATCCTGGATCATTCTCCAAAGTCTCCTAATCAAAAAGACATTATTAGCAACTCTTACAGAAATGATTCCTAGACCCCCCTTCTCCTTTGGTTTACACATATCAGTTCATTTAATTTTAGGAAAACCAGAACCTCCATTTGCTTTACCCCATAAGAAATCCCTCATCATCTTCTCCACGGTTTTGACTAGTTTCTTGGACAAGGGGAAGTGAGTACTCCAATAAAGATGGAGGGAACATAAAATAGATTTAATAAGTTGGACTCTTCCACCATAAGACAAAAATATATTAGTCCATTTGCCGAGTCTCCTTTGAATTTTTCAATAAGAGGTAGACAATCATTGAAGGAAAATCGTTTGGTGAAAATAGGAAGACCCAAATACTACAGAGGAGGAAATTTTCTGTCTATACTAGTCAGAGAGGAAATAATGTCTTGGAGAGGTTCTGCCGTAGTAGAGAGTACAAAGTGACTTTTGTGAAGATTCACTTTAAGACCTGACATCTTAGAGAACTCATTGAGAGTGTTCATTAGTAGCTTAACAGAGTTTGGATGTGCTTTGGAGAAGAGAATAAGATCATCTGCAAAACAAAAATGAGTGAGTGAAAGTCTTCAACATTTGGAGTGGAACTTGAATTTAAGATTATGAGACACTTTGGCCTTGATCATTAGTGTAAGCACTTCCATACATGGGACAAATAAGGAGACAAGTGATCCCCTTGTCTGTTTCCTCTCTTCCCTTTGAAAATTCTAGAAGGTTTGTCATTAATAAGTAAAATGTAGGCAGTAGTTATGACTCAAGCCTTGATCTAGTTAATAAAAAGATCAGGAAAATTGAACTCCTTAAGAACCTTGAATAGGAAAGGCCAATTGATGCAATCAAAAGCTTTGTTGAAGTTAATTTTAACGGCACAATTAGGGAAAGAGTTTCTTCTGGTATATCCTTTAAGGAGTTCCTGAGCAATAAGAATGTTATCACCAATATCTCTATTCTTCATAAAGGCATTATGATTTTCAGTGATAATAAGATTGAGAGCATCCTTCAACCGCTTTGCTAGGATCTTAGCAATGATTTTGTAGAGAAAATTAGTGCATGCAATCGACCTGAAATCACTAAAAGTAGAGGGGCTAGGAGTTTTAGGAATTAAACAAAAAATGTTTTATTACACTCTTTTAAGAGCACCCTTTTAGTAAAAAACTCAAGAATGAACACTCTTACCATTGGTCCTATAATAGACCATGTCTTTTGAAAGAAAAAGCCATTAAGTCCATCCGATCTAGGAGCTTTCATCCCATTCATTGCAAAGACCGTAGCATTGATCTCATCATTAGTAATGTCTTCCACTAACCCCCTAGTAGCTTTAGGTGAAATTCTGTTGATAATAATGTCTTTAAGAGAGTCCACAGAGGAAAAAGAACCCATGTACGAACCCAAAAGCCCTCTATAGAAATTAACAACTTCCTCTAAGATACTTGGTTGATCATTGAGGATTTTTCCCTCCATACTAATAATCGAGCATATTATTGACATTCCTTCTATCAGACAGGGAATTGAAAAAGAACTTGGAAGCTCTATCCCCTTCTCTAAGCTAATTAATCTGAGCCCTTTGATAGATGAGTGAGAAATGATCTTGGACTACTCTTAGGAAGCGATCAAGTTCTAACTTTTCCTTCGAAAGAAGGTTCAAATCATTGGGATTATGAGAGAGTAAAATTTAAGTTGCAACTAGCCTTTCCTTAGCATTATCAATAGCAGTTTGAGTACTAGGGGAATAAGAATCTTTCAACACCTTCAACTTAGCTTTAATTGCTTTAAGTTTTTGGCAGCACATGAATTGCCTAGAGCTCCAAACTTGAACTGATAAACCCTTCATGATTGTATCATCGAATCTATCCACTTTAACAAGATAGTTATTAAATCTAAAGGGATGTGGGGTAAAGGACTTATGGAAGAGTCCCTCAATTAAAAATGGAGTATGATTAGAGAAGAGAGGATCCATTAATACAACCTTACTATTGGCAAATTAGAGAAGCCATTCCCCATTAACAAGAGCCCTATCTAATTTTTTCGAATAAGCCAAGAATCCTTTTGTTTATTAGAACATGTGAAGAAGTAACCTTCCATTTTGAGATCAGTTACACCCATCTGCTCCACACATAGTTTTAGATCTTCATTGTAGCTCCATAGGCTACAATTTCCTTCTGCTTCAGATCTGAAGATTGTAGAATTGAAATCACCTGGTATCATCTAGGGACCAGATAGGGTGTTTTGAATGCCTTTTAAAGTGGTCCATAGAGAGCTTCTTTGAAATGCAATGTTGAAACTGTAAACAAAAGAATAGTAAATAGTAGTTCCTTCCAAAATGAAGTGGATTTTAAGATGTATCAGTTGTTATTAGAAAGTATCTCCTCTGCTTTGACAAAATTAGCATTAAAAGCAATAATGATTTTGCCTTAATGATGATAACAATGGTTGGATAAAAAAGACCAATAAGAACCAAAGATCTTTACCTTATTCATATTCTCATATCTAATTTTAGTTTCTAGCAAAACTACAATAAGAGGCTTAATCCTCCCGACAAAAACCGTCAAACCCTTTAGCTTTTCTGGGTGGTTAATACCACGAACATTCCATATTAGGACTGATATAACAATATATTTGTACCTTTGGCCCCTTTCCTCCTTTCACTCCTCTAACTTCTTGTACTGGTCACATTTTGAAGGTTTTCAGGCTCACTCCCATCAGTCACCTTTTCATTATAGGAATTAGTGTAAGAAGTAGCACCCTCAACATGTAGGGAGTTCGTTTTACCACCAAGGGGTAAGGAATGGATAGCATTTGTTAAATCTTCCTCATTATAGAGAATCCTCTCTTTATCACCAACTTGAACTTGTTCAGACACATTAGCCTCCTCCTGGATGACATTCTCTATATCCACCAAGTGAACACATTTTGTTCCCCTAACATTTGATGGAGGTGTTTTGATATTTTCCTTTGTTCCTTGTACCATATTATCTAGGTTCAGTTGAGGAGCATTTGGGCAACTAAAATCATCTTCAAGACTCATTAATTCCGCATAATCGCCTTTAGAAAAACCTTACTAATTTGTTTCCACACCTTTCCTTGCATAATAACCATTCCAACTATATGAGACATAAATAATGTCTTCTTGCAAGCCATTGCCAATGCCCAGTCGCATAATTGGGATATAGTCCAGAAGTTTCTTGGATCTATCCACACTGACATGGATCGGCGCATAGCCAACTCTCTTCCTCTTTGCAGTGGTTTCATCCATACATAGAGGTCTACCAATAAAGCTAGCCAAGGAACTAAGTCCTTAGGTAGTCCAATACTCTAATGGAATGCTATGTAAGTTAATCCACAATAGAAAGTTATGCACCTTAATGTTTTCAAGCTTAATACCTGGTTGCCATTTTTGTAGGAATAGAGGAAGTTGTGCTACATGCCAAGGACCTTCCTCTAATATCTTATTTGCTTCATCTTAAGAGGTAAAAGTAAATAAGACTAGATTATCTTTAGTAAGAAGAACATCAGAGAATCCTATATTTTTCCAACGACTAATTGCCCATTTTTGAATGATAGGAAAAGCAGGTCGTCATTCCATGAAGAATCCTACCAAGAAGGATTCCCATATTCTTGCACCATTCCTCAAGGTCTCAATATTTGGAAGCACTACTAGCTTTCCATTAATAACTTTTGGTGGGTTATACTGAACAGTGACACCAATTGGCTCACCCACAACTTGTTTCCAACTTTTATTCCATGGAATATTTGGAGAAGAAGAACTGGTGAGAGGTTACTTAGGCTGCAGGGTATTATTTAGGGAGGAAAGAGGAGGGTTTGAGGTGGTGAAAGAGAGTAATAGAGTCTGTCGAATCTACTGGGCGTGAATCAGGGGTTGAGAAGAGAGTTGTTTCTTGTTAGGGATGATAGGGGAGGAAGATTTTGGAGAGGGTAAAAGGGGAAAATCATTGTTGGAGTAAGGCTGCATTGGGCTTAGTTGACAAGGAAAAAGAAAAGAACAACTTTCATAATAAAAAGAAAAGGTGATCAGGTAAAAGATTGAGAAACAAAGTTGACTGAAAGGTAGGAAATTTCCCAAGAACCTTTATGGAGAATACCACAAGGAGGCTGGAACAAAAGCTGAAGGCATTTAACTTAGAAAGATGGAAAAGCATCTCACTCCTCTCTCTTTATCTGGAATTCATCTTTTGTGTTGGAATTCATCATTTGACATGATTAGTTGGAGCAAATTCTTCTAAGATAAAAATGGATTTAAGGAGGGTGTTGGCTACTATTGATTTATTCATTAAGTCATATATTTGCCATAATTCGTAAATGAAATAAGTAAAATTTATAACAAAAAGAGTAATTATAATATAAAATAAGTATAAATGTTTTTTATTCAAACCATTCAAAATATCTTTATTTTATATTTTTATAGATTTTTTATTATTTTATAAAAATATAAAGAAGTTTATTAAAAAGAAAAATAAAATACATATTCTTTATGGATATAAAAAAATTATCTATCTGAAAATCTATATTAAAGGTTTTACGAAAACAGTTAGGAAAATTGGCAGCAGTAAGACATGTGTTTCCCTCAAAAGCTCCTCATAATTCTCACGATCTCTTCTAAAGAAGAAAGATGGTACATTACGGATGTGCTTTGATTATTAAGCATTACATAAAGCAACCATAAAAAACAAATACCATATTCCACATATATATGATTTGATGGATAGATCAAGAAATACTTTAATGTTTTCAAAATTGGACCTTCGTTCAAGTTATTAGCAAATTAAGATGGTAGATGGAGATGAGCTATAAACTACATATTACTATGTATGGTGCCTATAAATTTTAGGTAATGCCTTTCAACTTGACCTATGCCCTTATCAAATTTTATAATCTAATCAATCACGTGATGTGTGAGTTTTTGCATGAATTTTTAAAGGAGTATCTTAATGATATTGTGGAATATAGCAACTTTATGAACTAACGTGTTATTCACTTGCAACATGTGTTTAAATGCTTATGGAATAACTAATTATATGTTAAGATGGTTAAAGTGTAAATTTGTAAGGTTTGGAATTATATATCTAGCGCACTTACTGAGTAAAAGTCAAGTTCAGATGGATTCTCATCAATTATAGACTATTATGGAGTGGTCAGCCCTTATCAAAGTGTTAGAATTGTGGCCTTTCTTATGACTTACAAATTATTATTAGAAATTCATCCAAAGGTATTCTTAAAAAGCTATTCATTTCACTAATTTGTTGTAAGAGCAAATGATGGTGGTCAGAGTATTATGTAAATTCATTTGAGAAGCTAAGCAATCTATTGCATCTTAATCAAATTTAAGGTTTTCAAACTTTGAATTTCCATTTGATGTTTGCATTGATATATCAGATAAAGTTATTGGTAGTGTCAAAAGGAATATCTAGTAGCATTTGAAAGCAAGAAAATAAAGCAGAACATATATATCATGTCCCTAAGAAGGAAATAGTTATAATGGTACACTATCTAAGGTTATGACATGTAAAACTGTTGTGGCTGATGTTTATAGTTAGAACATATAATATAACAAAACTTTTTAAAGTACATAAGAAATTGTTGGCTAAGCAAGTAAGATAAAAGGATATCTTGGTCGAATGTGACTTAGCGTAGGAGCACAAACTGGAAAACCCAACCAAGTAACAGATACTCTTAGTAGGAGAGGAATGTGCTACCTACTATAATCTATCTTAGAGTGAAGCTTACGTGATGGATATAATCTGTTAAACAGGTAAGCTTGATGTAATTATTGTCATTCAATATAAGAAATGTATGATGACATCACCAAACAATATTGCCTTGATGATGGATTGCTTGTTGAAAAAGGAGACATAATATGTGCTCATGAAATTGGTGGATTTCATAGGAATCATATGATGTGCAGTGGGTAGGATACCCATGAAGAGAACATATGGTGGCATTACTATTATGATCACATGTGTGGTCTAATATGGAATAAGACATAAAAGCCTATCATTCATTTGTTTGATGTACTAACAAGATAAAATTCATCATCATCACCCAGTCCGAAATTCTGCAATGCAGCAGAGTCTGGAGAGGTCTGATAGTACGCAGCCTTATCTATGTACCCACATGCAAATGAGACAATATACGAATGATGCAGGTAACAGAAACAATTCATAAAACATAAAATAAATGAAAAGACAAGTAATTAAGAAATAAAAGCATGAAATAGAAATAATAATAAAAATACTCAAATCTCAAGATATAGCTAAAATAAATGCAAATAACACTAAGAATACTAAACACAAATAATAATAATAATAATAATAATAATAATAATAATAATAATAATAATAATAAT
>JAOTAX010000003.1:8811382-8848131 GCA_025629825.1 Erythroxylum guanchezii | reverse complement strand
GAAGATTTTCAACTTTGTCATTCTTAGGCATTCTTTTTCTGAAACTTGATCTTATAGGCATGCCACTAATGAGTGATGAGTGTAAATTTCCAATAGATTTTGAAGTGTATTCATTAATATACTAAACAAGATTGTTCCTCATTTCTAAGCCTTACCCTTTATGACCCTTGAAGCAATTTTAAAGGTTTTATTTTGCAAATCAATTTCTCACTGCCTGATAGAAAAATGACATTTTTTATGTTCTTACTAATAGGTAATGGAGCAGTTGGTTGGTAGATTGGATGTGGCAATGTTAAATGCCATTCTTCGTGAATCGGCTGAAGACATGCCAACAGACCCAGTTTCAGATCCTATCTGTGATCCAAAGGTTCTTCCAATACCAGCTGGAAAGTTTAGCTTCGGGGCTGGTGCACAACTGAAAAATGCAGTGAGTACTTAAAATGATTGTAAGGTTGTGTATTGCTTAGAATTTGTATTATGGTTATTTTATACATTGTATAATGCTTGCTATGTACCCCAAGTCTGGATATCAGCCCCTAGGTTGCTTGGAAAGGCTTGTTAACCAACAGGGTCAAACTCAAGCTTGCCATTCAGAGGAGTTTATCCTATCCCGTACATTCCAACATCTTTCGATCAATAGTCCCCCTCATTCTATCCACCGTGAAATATAGCCTGACAGTAGTCGAACCTGGTTCACCTCTTTTACATTTCGAACAAGGAAGTCGAAAATCAATTGATAGAAATTGCTTTAAAATATGTTTGATGTAATTTCAGTCTTTCTGTTTCTATCTACATTGTTATCAGATCCGTTATCCAAGTTGAGAGAGATAAATTGAACAAGTATGGCCTCCCCCTATTGGGCTGTACTATTAAACCTAAATTGGGGTTATCTGTCAAGAATTACAGTAGAGCAGTTTATGAATGTCAAGTAAGGCTAAATGATACTTCAAGTAGAAATCGTACAGTTACTTTTTCAAGTTTGTCAGAACTGGTTCCTTAACTGCTAATAAATTCTCTGTGATGTGGGTGATGGAAGTAGTCACGAAAAATCACTTCTTTGTTTTGATTGAGAAATCTTTTCCTGTTTGTTTATTTCTCCAGGTTGGAAACTGGTCCAGATGGCTTACAGATTTGTTTGGAATAGAAGATGATGACTCTCTAGAACACCAGGATGAAACTAATGGCAGCAGGTTAGAATGTGAGGCATCCTTCAAGGCTTTCAGTCTTCTCAAAGCATTGAGTGACCTAATGATGCTTCCATTCGAGATGCTTGCAGATAGGTCTACTAGGAAAGAGGTGTGATCCTCGCATACATTTTTTCTTCTCTTATGCCTTTTGGATCATTGCATGTATCTTAGGTCTCCCCTTCATCCATAATTGTAGGTATGCCCAAAATTTGGTACACCATTGATCAAGAGGTTGCTGAACAATTTTGTCCCGGATGAATTTAACCCAAATCCTCTACCCACCGCAATTCTTGAGGCCCTGGATTCGGAGGTTAGTCCACCATTATGTTCAGTCATTCTGCATTGTCCTCTCTAGAGTGACTGATTTCTTCTTGATTGATGACTTCCTTTGACTGATTATTATGACTAACTTGAGTTGTCATTATGAATTAGCTAATGTATTCTCTGGTCTTTGTAATACTATTTTAGGATCTTGTTGAGGAAACGGGGGAATCAATTAAAATCTTTCCCATAAGTGCTACTCCTACAATCTATTCCCCACCTCCTGCGTGTTCATTACAGAACATTATAGGAGACTTCCGAACTCAAATGTTGCAGAGGAGTGGAACAACATTGCTACAAAAATCGTATACGAGTGATGACGAGCTTGAGGAATTGGATTCTCCGATGAACTCCATAATAATGGACAACCCTAGGACTTCTCCTGCTTCTTCAACAACCTCAAGTTGGATGGACAAGGGGAAGTGGAGCAGAAAAGTTGTCAGATATCATCTCCTTCAGGAAGCGTGGAAGGATAGTGAATAGTGTTAGTTCTCTTTTTCCCTTCCTCTGTTTTGTATACAGAAGCACGAGTTTAATATTTATCATGAATAGTCAATTTTGTTTCATTTAAGCGGTAAACAGAAACTGGCACTTTAATCCAAGAATAAGCTTATTATTTCTGTTGCCACTAAAGCTATAAGATCGTGTTAATTAGTATCGTATCATTTAGTTTAATAAAGGTGAAGCGAACCATATTTACAAATTTGTATATCAGTGAACTTTGGTAAAATGCAGTTCATAGTGTTAACAAAGTTGAGTGAAACCTGGTTAATATGTTCCACTTAAAGAACACATTGTCAAAAGACCATTTTCACTACAAACAAACTTTTCCCAGATTCATAGGATTTACGCTTCAGGTTTTAATGTTTTAAGTGATGCTGGCGTTTCTTTTCCAATGCACCCAAAAGGAAAAGTCATTCCTTTTTATCCAAATGAGTTATCCTAAAGCTCTGTAGAATTGATCATATTTTGAATGGAATGGAAGTGATAGGACTAACAGAAGTAAAAGAAGCCAGGATCTGCAATTTGTGCCATACTCTTGATCGAAATCGGCTATCGCTTTTATGTTAATACACTCTGCAAATGGAAACTGGCAAACATTCACATGTGGAAGTTTGCAATATAGCTGAAGGTAACTATAAAAGTTCCCAGGTCTCACGTGCCAAATTGTTGGCGTGTATGGAGAAGTAACACAGGAATACAGAATTGTTCCGAATTTACAATTCCAGGATACAGGAACCTAATTGGAGGAATCACAACACAAGTATAATTCAGTAGAGTTGCATAGTTATGTTAGTAAATTAAAAAAAAAAAGGAATTTTGTTTTACAATTTTCTAAATTTACTTAGGATACGATTGAGGACAGGTCAGGTTGAGTTCGGATCCAAACTTAAACAAAATTTTTGAACTTAAAGTTTGAATTATCAAATCCAAATAATTAAGTCTGAATCCATAGTTTAAATCTAATTAAATTTTGTTTGGTTTGTCAAATTCGATTCTAAGACTAATTTATTATGATTGGTCGGTCGACTATGAGTTTTATTTTTAAAATATTATTTAAAATTTTTAATATTGGTATAAAATATAAATAATTTATTGACTCATTTATTAAAATAAAATAAATATAAAATTGTTTTTGAAATAAAAAGTGCAATCTTTTACAATAATACATGAAAAGGATTATTCCTAATTCATAAAAAATTAAATTAGATAAATAAAGGTTTAATAATATAATATTATAATAATATTAGTTAATCTAAAATAAAATAATTATAAAAATCTGTAAGCATAGAATGAAGGCTAATGATTGTTAACTAAAACTAATCCATTTGAACTAATAATAAGCAAATTTGCTAATTAATGGTAATTAACAAAGGATTTAATTAATTGCTTGAATAAATATTATAATTAAATAAATAAATATACATTAATTAAAACAACTGAAAATTATGAAATTGCAAGACCGTCTGATGTTAGATGTCTGAAGTCTACGTTTGATTGATCTGCCGGCAACCAATCATTGAAAGGAATCACCTAGAATTACTAACGTAGAATCAGACCTATAACATAACTGTTGTGGACGATCGTTTCCTGCTAGAATTTATGGTGGCCTTTCATTTTGACCAGCAAATAATAGATAACATGGGAAACATTTCCTGCCGTCTTTTCTCTCCTCTGTAAATAGGTGTGCTACTTCTGTTCATTAATTGGCTTCTTATTTGTTGTTGTTCTTAGCTTTTTTTGGTCACAGACCTAAAAGATCAGACAAGAAGTTCTGCTTGTCTGGGAATTCATGGTAGGTGTATGGTTAAGGAAGAGATAGCCCCCCTTTTTCTCTAGTTCATTCATAGTCTATGTTTGTCCATTGATGGTTATTGCTCTTTTCCCGATAAACTTGTTGCATTATTTTGTTGGGAATTTTCAGGAATCAGCCGAAGCCACCAGGATGAGTTCCAGGCACCGTCCCCTACATACCTGTGGAGCCAGTTTCATGGCGATTGCTCACAAAGCATGCACAAAAGCCCAAGATATTAAAGGACCTGTAGGTTCAGTGACAAAAAAGATGGCAAGAGTAGCTTCTGAAATTTCTCCGTTTTTCTATGCGTTTCAGTATCAGCTGCTAGCAAGCCTCATCGTCTTCTTGGACGACCGCATATTAGGCCTCGAGAAAACAATGGAGGCCATTTTTCCACCATCGGGACATGTGTTCGATAAGGTTGATGAGCTCGTCGAAATCATAGAAGCTTTGCCTGAGAAATTCGATGATGCTGTCGATAAGTTTCCTTTAATGATCCACCAAGTTCCTTTCCTTGATTGGGCATTGGTTCTGGCCATCTCATGGCTAAACTTTTGGCTCTCTATATTGATTCAGTTGGGATCAAGGAGTGCAAAGGAGAAGGAGATCATTGTTGATATAAATTGTGATGAAAGTAATGAATCAGCCAACAATAAAACCCAAAGTGATGCACTCGAGAAAGCTAAGGCAGCAGATATACCAAAAGCTGAGACTGAAACATTATCATATAAAGATGCGTTAGAGAAGGGAACAAAAGAAAAAACGGATAAAGAGGAAGAAGGTGGAGAGGCACATAAAACTGTTTCCGACACAGAAGAAACTAAGGAAGAGGTGATTGAGCAGAATAAAGAGCATAATAGAAAGATGAACATGGCAAGCAAAGGTGATAAAGAGGTCGTAACTTGGGAAGGAGAGGATAAAACAGCCAAAGCCATGAGCGACGATGACAAAATCTTAGAGCTATTTGAATCAGCCTGGCTCACGAAACCAAGTAAGAAGATTGAAGACAAAGCAATGCCACGTTCTGCGTCAAATCAACTGTAGAAGAAACCTTGTTGTGACATTATGTAGTTATCCAACAGGAGTGGAAGAAACCTCCGATGTGCTGGATTGTCGTGATGAGTGAAGAGGGCAGTAAGATATATAATGTATCTAATGTATGATCACATAGCATTCTATAGGTATGTATTCCAAGTTACACATATGACTGCCATTATATGAGGGAGGCAACGTAACCTAGTTCTGTACCCTCTCTGCCATTGCTGAGAAGGGGTATAATTATTGATTATAAAACATAATGTACATAAAGATAAAGGAGTGATAATTGTGTTATCAGAGTTACGTGTGTTCCATGCAAGTTATGAAACAAAGACATGAAGCTGTCTGTTAGTCTTTACGTTTGAGATAGGTTTTGAAACTCTCGTGTGAACCAAGATTAATATTTAATAGAAGATGGTAACTGTAATTTTATAATTAAAAAATTCATTTTAAAATTTTATATTTTTTTAGACATTCAACTTCAATCACACCTTTTTCGTTTTAAGAATATGAAAATTGATGTAAAAATCGAACCGAACTAGCCAGTTCGATTAGGCTAGGTACAAACTAAATTGATTTTTAATTTAGTTTTTACTTTTAACCGTTGTTAGTTTTCAAACCGTTTTATTAAGAAACCGTGAACCATCTAAGAAAAGCCAGAATCTCTAATCAGTTTGGCTTTTACTTTTAACCGTTTTTAGTTTCCAAACCGTTTTATTGAAAAACTGTGAACTGTCTAAAGAAAGCTAGAGTCTCTATTTGGGTTTTGAAAGTTTGAATCTTAAATAATTTGATGAAAACGAAAATGAAAAGGTTTGAAAGTTGAATGAAAAGTTTATAATATAATATAGTGTAAAATTATTTATCATTTTATATTTTATCCTAAATTCTCTAAATTAAAATTTTTTTATTTTTACTATTTAAAATAAAATGAGATATAATATAAAAGATTACTCTTTCGTCTCATTATATTCATTATAAAACTCCCTCCTAAATGAAGCAATAATATCAGATCGTATTCTGATTCAAAATTCCCACCTAAACATAACATAAAGAAAAGAGAGGAATAATACGAAGAGACGAGGCAAAAGTAGGTGTCATCTAACATAACCTAAAGAAAAGAGAGGAAGAGTACGAAGAGAAGAGGCAAAATTAGGCGTCAAAGATGACATAAGGAAAAAATCTAACACGCCCACCGTGGGGCTCGAACCCACGACCACAAGGTTAAGAGCCTTGCGCTCTACCGACTGAGCTAGACGGGCAACTTGCCATTAATTCCTGCTCTGACTAAAACACGATTTGTACGTTATAGACTTATGCTTGCAAACGTAAAAGGCTTCTTTTAGAGTGTCAAAGTGTTGATTAAAGTAAAAGCGCACAATTCTTAACGCTAATCTAGCAAATCTTCCATTATGATAACATTTTGGTACGTACACTACACCCCTACTCTGATGATTCCAAGAAATATTTAAGAAGAAGAAGGAAAAACCATAGCTTATATGGGCCTGTACATCTCCTCTATGGAAATCAAAAATATATAATGCCCGTGATGTCAGGACTAAGGAAAAGAGAAGAATAGAAGATACAACAATACATTTACAACTTTTTAACACTGGTAAACCGAATACCTCTTGCTCTTCCAAAAAAAGCTTAAAGCTTTACCCATCTTTCTTCGTGAGACAGATTTACAAAATGGCTTCGACTCATTAGGAGGTACAGCACTGGAACTACTCTCGGCTCGCTGAAGGCGTGCCTCAGCGGATGGCTGATCTCGCTGTCTCTGCTCTCGGAACAGCATAAGAAGTTTTTGTGCCTTTTCTTTCCCCCTTGTGGTTCCATTCACCGAGATAGAGACCAATGCAGGTATAACTCCTTCTTGTAGGACCATTTGACTGCATTTTTCACTTCCATTACACAAAATGTAGAGGCAAGATACAGCTTGCTCCTGCTCAATGGCTTCGCCGATGTCCAGTAATGATGCCAGCCAACTAATAAGGCTGGTAGCTGATACCATTTCCTCTCTTCCAGATTGGCTTGAAGCTAAATTTATCAACACTGCTATACATCTTTCTGTACATGCATTATCACCAGGAGTAGCAAGCAAGGCTTGGAGGCCACTAACAATGCCAGCTGTAAGGAGGTTGGGAATGTTCGAGGGATGGGAAGAGAGATTAAACAGGGCATGAAGGGCATCAAGCTTGCACTGGGGTTCAGTTTCACCTTGAAGTATCTTGACCAAAAAGGGCACAGCTTGACTTGAGCCAATGATGGACTTTGCTTCCTCAAGGCACGAAAGATTGAGATAGAGAGCTGTTGCTGATCCATGGGTGTCACAGGTAGAGATCATCTCCTCTAGCAATGAAATCACACCAGCTGCCAACATCATTTCCTTGTTTCTACAATTGAAAAATATGATTAAAAAAATCAATTAAATGGAACCACAGCACATATCTGGATTTGGAAAGTCTACTAAAAGAGGAGCAAGAACTACAAAACACATAGCACAATCTCTCAAAGAACCTGAAAAGCTAAAGTAGTAACTCCCTCTTTCTACTATTTTAGAGAAGTTTAGTAGCTGGACTGGTGCTAGATAACACTATTGTATAACTTCAAGACATTTTCGTAACACTCCGGTCAAGGACTAAAATGACTAAAATATACTAGCACCCTATGTTACATTAAGATATACTCCAATTTATGTAATAATCTAATGACTGCTGATTAGGTGTTCAGAAAAGGAAAAAAAAAGATGCACAAACCTGTTGTTGTTAACAGCAAGGTTAAAGAGTGCCATAGCACCAATCTCCTGGGCCATACAATTCTTTGCCTGCATGGCCAACTTCAGAAATTGTAGCAATGCTTCAACAAAGCCATTAGCTCCCATAAAAATCCTAGCCTCTTCATCATCCTTAAGCAGAAACCTTATTTGTTCAACTGTTCTACACTTTTTCTTCACATCTTCCTCTTCATCCAGGATGTTCAGAAAATCCTGATATCTTTCAAACACGTTAACCCCAAAGTCTTCATCCAACAGTTTTTCGGACAAATTTTCCTCACCATTTTCCTCAGCTTCCTCAATAGGACCACTCTCCTCAAGAGGAACCACTTTTACCCCTTTCAACTTACCAGAGTTGATACTGTCCACAGATCTTGAATTTGTGGACTCAAGTTGAGAAATTGCCAACCTCCAATAGTTGAGGTCCAGAGAATCTGGGGGACCATCCGGAACTGGAACTCCATTCTGTTCACACCAACTGGTAACAAGGCCCTTAACACAGTAATTTGGAGTCAAACTAAGATGGGGCAACTTTTGTTGAGTCTTTGGGCAGGTGTCATGCCCATCACTCAACCATTTCTCAATGCAGATTTTTTCATACGTTTGTCCAGAAGCAATGATAACAGGATCATACATTAGATGCAATGATATCGGACACCTCAATTCTTCAGGTGGAACAGGCATTTGCCCAGATTTTCTAACGTTTGGCCTGAAATTGAAAGAATTAAGCTTTGAAAGCTGTCGCTCAAAGGCATGACCATCACCACCACCATCCTCTAAACAACCCTGAACCGTTGGTGAACAAGGTGTTGAACCCTGTGAATCATTGTCATCAGCAATTTCACTTCTAAAAAGTTTCGAGTATTTCCTCACAAGATGTAAGAGATAAGCAACAATTGACTCTTTGCGTTTATCCTCCTCAGAACGAGCTCTTTCTATCAGTTTTTTCAGAGCCCTTCTCTCTGTAAGAGCAGCTCTAGAAGAAGTAACACCAAGTTTTGTGACGGCATGGTGAAAGGATTCCAATTCATTACTGTCACTACAGTTGTCAAATTTTCTTCCCTGCTGGAGCAAAGCAATAATTTCATCGCCTACTTGCTTCTCTAAGGGATCAAGTGAGAAAATGATACCCTCAAGCTCACTTACAATCTCCAAAATCTACGGGATAAAAAACAAGATCATAGGCCAGTCACACTTTAAAACAATATGTATAGTAACAGAAAGATGAGTAAATATAAACAGCTTTTTCCCACAACTAAGATTCTAAAGAAGATAACAGTATCAAGGCAAAATGTGTCTTTAGATAGCCTGCACAAGCAATAAATTGTGTAAATCTATTGCAGTACATGGCAAAAAAGCACAAGTGTTCAGTCAGATGTTCCAACACCCATTTATGATTTGCATTTCTTCCTCAGGTTGGATTACCACCATTATATTACTCACTTTTGACTAGACCAAAATGAAGAAGTGAAGAAACAAAAAGATAATTACCTGGCATCCAATTGATTGAGGCACAATATCTTCAACACGCCTAAGACTATCTACAAGGGCACTTCTTGCCCTTTCAAATCTCAAAAGAACTGAATCTCCGGTTATAGCCTGTACCATAATCGTAATTCCTTATCATGAATGAAAAAACTTTCCATGTACAACAACAAAAAGAAAAAGAACACAACAATCAGCAGAATATGATGAAGGAGAGAAAAAATCATACCAAGTAAAGTTTACTGCATTCAGCGCAGTGCTGAAGAACATTCTTAGATTTATCAAGTGCCATGTGAAGTGAACATAATGCCTGTATACCAGATCTGCTTCTAGGTCGTGCGGCTTCCAAGGATGGGAAAATTGATAAGATTTTACAATGAATTGCAGAGAGTGCCTTACACATTTCCCCGTGTAGCTGAATAAGAATTGGCATATTTGTGTGTTAATCAACTTGATTAATTAAACTTTCAAACGCTTGTAGCAAACAAAAAGACCACACTCTTATACCTTGGCATCACTAGCTGCAAACAAACTCTCTTCAACCTCGGTGATATCCATCTTTCACATCCAATCGGAAATTTATTGAGAAAATCTATATGATCTGCAGTGAGAAAGAACAGGACAAACTAAAGAAGTTAGAAAAGAATGTCATCCAAATGACTCCCATGTTGATAATTTCAAAAAAGGAAGCACAAATTTGCAAGCATCGAGCATTACAAACTAAGTGTAGAATCCCATTTTTCTGATAATAAGGAAAGGATAAAAAACGAAGAAATCAAACAGGACAAATACAACGGCAGTCTCTCAAAGTTTCCGATAAAGGTCTACAACATAAACAAGAAAATATAAAGCCACGAGGCCAAGTAATAATATTATGTTTATAACTAAACAAATTTACACATTCCATTTTTACACTCAAGACGCCAAAATGAAGACAACTGCATAATACAACATAGATTCTCTTACAATTCCCAATTTTAACGGAACCTTCAGAAAGAGACAACAATAGTTTAGTTAAATCCAGAGGGTAGAATCAAAAGAAACAAGTTTCGATTCAATACCAACATCCTCGAATCGGAAACTATTCGACGATTACGATACAAAAGCACAGATACTGAGTTTGATTAAGACGTTTCAAGAAACAAGGAGACTCTGAAACAAACAGGGAGAGACGGGTATTGCAAGACGAGGAATACCAATCAAGAAGAAAACTTTTTTTTTTATTTAGACATTTCATCAAATAGCTACATAAGTCAAAAATTTTCACGACAAAAACAAAATGAATGTGATGACTGAAAAGAGATGCGTTCCCGGACAAAATCCTTACACAAACAACTCGTACAGGAACCGTAGTCACCTGTGTGTAATCTATAAACAGAGAACCACAAACCAAAAAACAAGAAAAGAAAAAACAGAAATAACAGCTCGAAAAACCTTTAACACGCTAATCACCAAAAGAGCATAAACGCGCCAAAAACTGGGAAGTTTTAATCATAGGGAAAAAAAATCAAAATAACGAAATCTTCCGTTATTTTAGAACGACCCACTAAAAAAAAGCTAGGGTTTGTTTCAAAAGGCTTACCAGGAGAATCGGAGTGAGCCAAGAAGGCTTCATAAAAGAGCATTCAAGACAAGACCAACTCAGAAACCAAACAGAGAATTCTTGAACTCTCCAATGATCCCTCCAACAACAATAAGAGTAAAAACGACTGCAACAACAAAAGAAGTTAGGGTTTGGGCTGCGAATCGGATGTCTGAGAATCTGGCGAGCGGATTAGAGGAGTGAGAGAGAAAGGGGGGAGTTGGCTTTGAGCGCGTGTCAATGGATAGGAATATTTAGGAACAGTTTGTGTGTTTTTCTTTAAATGGTTTTAGGGTTTATTTAGTATTTACCAAGAAGTGGAGTGGTATGTTAAGTTTCTAATTTAGTTTCCGTTTATTGTTTATTATTGGGGGAAGAGAGTTACCGTCTGTTGCTTTGAACTGTTTGGGCCTTGGGGGGTTTTGGGAATTTCCGCAGCATGTCTCCCCAGCTCACCGGCCGACAGTTGCCGACCTCCTCATTTGTCGGATAGCAGATCTGTTATAAATATCACCAAATTATTATATTGTCCTTTTCATGTGAAATTTTAATGGTCTCTCTTCACTTTCCAAGGTACCTTTCTATTTTGGTTTTTTAACATAACAAGAAGCACACAAGATAAACGCCCCCGGCCTTGCTTTTATAGTTGCGATGCATTTATTTGCAAAGTGCTTAAGCTGTTCTTTACTAATTTTGAATTAAGGACCTAAAACCTTTAACTCTCATTATCTTGAACCACATTCATTATTAGCAAAATTTGGAGAATGAGCAAGGGTGCTTTGGTAAATGAATGATAAATCTGATGTGATTGGCAGCGGATGTCTCCGAGCAGGAGTACGGAGGCAGGGATCACCTGTTCTGTCTGATTATAATAATGTTGATTCGCCAAGGGTCCACGTGGTGGTGTTTTAACCATCGATTTTGACAGTGTCAATAATTGCCTACCGCCCAGATCCATAATCCCCGCAGTTTTTCCCCAATCAACGGTGAAAAAGGATCTTCTTGTATGACATGATAAGCGTATGAATAGGACCCGCCAAAAAATTCACCACGTGACGTGAAACGAACAAGAAGCCGTCAGCTTCAGCATGCGAAAATACAAGGACTACTCCAGGCTCCAGCTCTTATAAATTGACAACGCCACTCGTTGATCACCCACAGATGTGGTAGATCGGAGAGCTTGTATTGCTCCGATGTGGTCCAAGAAGTGGTGAACCTAAATCCTCCATTTAGAGTATAAAAAATTTGGACAGTAAAAGTTAGAAATGACGTCAAGCTTGAATGGTTTTCCAATTGCCAACACCTAGTTTTGTATTCACTTTAATGGAATGGAGACTATCAGCCATTGGTTTTGAATTTGGAAACTGCACTTGAAAAAAGTAAACTTGAAGTAGTATTCTAAATTCAGCTAAGCTAAGCCTACCCTTTAATGACCTAAGCAAAGCCCTATTCAAACATTGTCTAATTTCTTAAGAAGGTCAATTAAAAAATAGAAGCGGCAAGTGGGTGTTTGAATTTTCTTTGTGCTTGGTTAATTTAACAAAATAGTCATAAGAATTATAAAAGATATATAAAAATTGAAAATTGATATATTTTTTATTTTTTACTATATTGGAAAGTACGTAGGTAGATATGCCTTTTATTCTTCACTATATTAAAAAGTACGGAATATTGTTTTAAAATATATATAAATACTTTCATCCAATCATTATATATTACCAAACGTATTTTTTTTCATTTTTCACCCATTTTTTTCATACCAATTAAGATACAAAATAATTGAGAGTTATCTTGAAAGAGCAGGAGTGCATGTCGAGGTGTTCCATTGATATTTTCTCCACATGGGCCGTCTTTTTGACTTGAGTTGGGTATTTTTACTAATACTTTGGACGGTCGAGGCAATTTTGTCCTAATTTGACTAGTGCCGAAATTTCAGGCCGACACCATATCCCGCCGAGGGACCAATCACTTGAAATAAGCGCAAAATGGACGAATTTGACCAAACGGCAGCTATAATCTGATTAATTGCGCCGTAATTGTTCTACCGACTGTCTGAATTTCAGTACGAGATTGGAATTTTATTTTATAACCTGATAAACTCCAGCCGACGTTTCTTTAAGTACATTGACTACTTTATAATGCAGTTCGTCAGCAGATTAGTATTCTTGACATGACCCCTTTTGACATTTTCTTGGTCCCTTCCACATTAGGGGATTTAAATATAGCATAAGATGCCTATCCCAAAAATCAAACCTATGCATGGAACTACATTAATGACTTCTTAAAATCTTATCGTTGCTGGTGGGTTCAATTTGTGCAGTGTCACGTGTAATGAATCCTCCCGTCATAATAAGCAGCCGTCTATCTTTCCTGCGAAGTCAGGCATCTAGCTTGTTTAACACTAAAGTTGGAACGCTCAGTGTAATGACCTCCTTACCTCCAACGCAACATACGTGATGTAAAGGTAAAACTTTGTATAGAACTTGAGAACGAGCACTCGTCTTTCGTGCCTTCCACTCCACCAAAATACCCGTTTAAATTCAGATGCAAGAAAGGAAATATCAGGCACGACTCGAGCATTCCAAAAAATAACAACAAGTGAGATCCATAGAGAATATACTTAGGATACAAAATACAAATTACTATTTTTAATAAGTTGCCCTAAAAAAAGGAAACTAAAATAAATCATCATTAACACCAGATGAAATCCTCTTAAAATGTAAAATTTGAAAAAGTTCGATAATACGCATCTTACTTTTATCTGATAAAAAAATTATTTATCAAATTAAGGACACGAAGACTCTAAAAAAGACATACGAGGACTTCATTAAACTTAATGATGGTAAATTGACATAAATATAATCTAAAAAAGACATATGAGGACTTCATTAAAGTTCTAATAAGTAGTGGGATATTTCCTGAAATTTTGGTTTACATGTAAAGAAGAAACTAGAAAGAGCCGTTAAAACCGGCGGAATGAAATGGTCCAACCAAATCCAAATCGTGTGAAAAAATTGGTGAAGATGGGCGAGGACACGTCTTTGATTTGAAAATTGGAATAAGATGGTTGTGGTAATAAGTTAAAAAAGACATAAAAAATTCCAAGATGTAGGGCAAGAACCCTGTCCACGGTCGGAAGCTGGAACGTTGGTCGAGGTTCCAGGAAGCAGAAGAAACAAGCGCATCACGTCCCATTTAGTCAAAATACCGATGTTTAGGTCCCGACGTATCTAATCTAACGTAACATGCCCTTCATAATTGCATCGGGCGGTAGCAGAGGATTAGCACGAAACCGTTGACCCATCTAATTCCCCTGCTAAGAAGAAAACGATTCTACATAATCACTTTTCCTGGGAGAATAACTGTTTAGCATACTAAGCAATCTTAGTTATTTTATCTTCTCTTTTTGTTTTAATTCAAACTAAAAAATGCTATAAATATCAGTGTTTCAAAAACACTATTGAAATTTAAACTGGTAAAATATTCAATTGATATTAGACTATTGTAAAATTGGTTAAAAAATAAATAAAATTTAAAAATTTAAAACATGATTGAAAAAGATTTTTCTTTATTTATCAAATAATTTGAAGTTTAATTGAAAAAAGATATTTTTAAAGCAAAATTAATTGATTTATTTTAATTTATAATAACTTATTAATTTATAAAAATTGACTTATTAATTAATAAATTAATCAATTTTTAATACCAAAAGTTATTAAAATAAATCGAATAAAAAAATTACCAAATGAGCCAAAAAGTTAGACGGTTTAAAACTTTTACGATTAAACCAACTGAGCCGATTAAATTTGACTTTGACCTCTTTTATTTTTCTAGTTATAATTGCTAAATTTTTTAAGGTTTGGATCCTATGATGCTTATTATCATTTTTAGTAGTAACTGAAGTTAATTGCATACTTTTGTTGGGTAAAAATTCGATATATGATTAGCTCAAGGTGAGAAGTCTTTATCATGGAAAACTTGCATGTAAGTAGGCTTTTGCAAAGTGAGACCAATCACTTGTATTTAATTTCTTTGACTCGGTCTCCAATGATTGCCCTTGGGTGAATCGACAGGATTGAGATGGGTAAATCTGATCGTCGGCAAAAAACATGCGGTAAAAATGCAGTAATTTTTATTTGTATTCATTAAAATAAAAAATTAATTGAATTCAAATTTGTGTCAAATTTTCGACGATAGTCTCAACTTAAAGCAATTATAAAATATTTAAACTCTCAGTTTTTTCAACTGTAGCTCAAATTTTAAAAGGTAATAGTAAAATATTTAATTTTTTAATTATAATTTAACGTTATCTGTTGTTTTTTTTATGTCCTTAATTATTTGTTTTATGGTTGCTTTTATGATGCCTCAAACTACTTTCGTGTTACAATGTATTACACTAGTAAGTTTTTTATTTTAGTTTGTTCTCTTGATGCCCTTAGTATGAGGACGTTAGGATTGCGCAACCTAAAAATAAAGGTTAAAAGCATCGAAAGAACAAACTGAAAATGAAGGGAAAATTTGAAATAAAAACGTAAGGTTGTCTTTGATTTAATTCATTTTAAACAACAAAGTCGTTTCATTATTCTTCATTTATTGTGTTAACTTTAGCTGATGTGTATTAATAATTAAGGTTTCTGACAAGTTACATCAGCAAATTTAACATAAACACTAACATTAGGCTACAATTGAAAAAAATTAAAAAATTAAGTATTTTATTACTAATTTTTAAAATTCGATCTAGAATTGAAAAAAAAAAGTTTAAGCATTTAAATTTGAGGTATAATTAAAAAATTAAAAAGAATTTAAACTTTTTTTAATAATTAACCCTAAAAAACCAAGACTAGATGCTTACCAAAAAGAAGTCGTGCCATGTGAGTGTGCTAAACTTAAACCAATGATTACGTATACTCTCTTGACCTAAGGAAACCTAATTAAGAGTGGGCTAATTAAATTATCACCCAACACTTACCATCATGGAGATAGTGCATTCCTAGTACAGCAAGAACATCATGTGTTAGTCCCACTGGCTTGACATTGACCCAATTTTAAATTCAAAAGTGGCCATATTACCTAATCCTCGGTTCTATTGTGCGTGCGCCATTACAGTAGCTAATTACACAAGTTGTCGAAAAGTAAGTTATCTTTTCTTCTTCGTTCTCATCTCTTTAGGTACATCGAATGAGATATATTTTAGAATTTATTAATTATATAATTAAAATAATATAAAGTTGATTAACGCTCTCCTGTGAAGCCTCGACCTTTCCCATGCACCACCCACCCCCTTTGAGAAATATAATTGTTGTTGGCTTATGTGCACGGTGCCTTTTTCCTTGCTTTTAAATGCATATGGTGGAAAAGTTGGGAGTTGTATGTACCTCGTGCTTTGGCAATAGGGTTTGTTGGGCTAATTTAAGAAAGAAACTAAAAGTGTCGATTCTTTCCGGTTGATTTTACCGTATTGTATGGTTATTCGGTTCGAGCGGAGATTAATTTAGATGTGGATAATTTAAAGGTGTCTTCTTATAATTGAGATCTTCTTAAAATACCTAAAATAAATAAAGTCAATGTCAATCACCTATCAATAGTTGAGTTGACAGATTATTGTGATAATTCGTGACCTGCCATGTTTATTGGGAGCATTGTGAAGTCACTACTCACTCGGTGCATGTGATATTCTAAGTCTTCGCAGGCCCACGTTCTTCTCATGAAAACTACTTTGAATTAGAGAGTAGTACGCACTAAGTGTATTTTCAAGCTCTACATGAGTAATTTTCCATTTCAATTACTAACACTTGGTCGATATTGCTTAAGAACCGAAAATTATGTTATGTGGTTCATAAGGAGCCACTTGAGCATGAAACGACAGCCCAATTGGATGCGTAACGTTAAGCCCAGAAACGAAATAGAACGGTCCAATTGTTTTATTTACATTACAAAGCCCGACCAAAAGCCACCGTCTTGCTTGCCCGTAGAACAAGAAAGAAACTCTCTAATCTACTCTTGCCCTTTATCTGTAATCAAATCCTAAAAAGCCTTCCCTCTCATCACAAATCACAGTTAATATTCTCTTCGGTGTTTAGTTGTAGATCCTTTAACCGAGCAGCATAAGGTGTGCTATCTGTTTAACCTGGGCTCACTGATTTCTGTGGCTTGTTCTGATTTAGAATCTTGATTGGCGTCGTTTCCTTTCTATCCCAATTAATTGCGGTATTTTTTGCGCCATTAAGCCTTTTGTTTGATTGGAAATATGCGTGCGAAGATCTTAGAGCTCTATTGTTTGTTAATCTTTTGTTTGTTTACTAAGATACATAGTTTTGTGGACAAACTGAACTTGGGGATAGGTTTACATGAGACGTTTATTCTCTTTGATTACTTATATTTGACGTTTTTAAGGTTGTGAGAACCGCAATGGAAGTGATAACAGGTTGATTTCCGTTAAATATTAAATATAAGAACGCACAAAAAGTTTTAACTGTTGTTCACTTTGGTTTTAGTTTAGACCATGAAGCTTGATACAAGTGGGCTTGAATCAACTGGGGTACTCTTTGAAACCGCCAGTGAGCTTGTTGATGGGTTTAGTAGTGCACCATCATTTGCTGTTCCGATTACCAACGATGTTAGTATGACATTCTTTCATTCTTTTCAAGTAATTTGTATTTGTAAGAGAGAAATTAGAATTATTTAGTGAATGGCTGAATTTGAATCGCCTTTTTGGGGATTTCAGTTTGATGGCTTCCAGAAGGAATCTATACAGATGGTGAAGCCTGCTAAGGGGACAACCACCCTTGCTTTCATCTTTAAAGAGGGTGTTATGGTTGCTGCCGATTCTCGAGCTAGCATGGGAGGCTATATCTGTATGTTATATATATTGTTGATATGGAATAGGTCAATGGTTCCTGATATGGCTTATTATTAGGATTATTTGCATGGCATGATAGACAACTTTTCAGTCTCTTAGCTACGGATGGTGTAACTAACCCCTGACAACTTTTTAAACAATTTCCTCTCTGATTTTTGCAGCATCTCAATCGGTTAAAAAAATAATTGAAATCAATCCTTACATGCTTGGTACAATGGCTGGAGGAGCTGCTGATTGCCAGTTTTGGCACAGAAACCTGGGCATTAAGGTACCGTACTTGCTTTTTTTCTTATTTTTTTACCATGCTTCGGAAGTTGATAGCTTTTTTGCCTTGGGGGAATTAAATGGAGGTAATTTTATACCCGTGGATTCTCTAACACTGAAATTTGTAGCAGTCATTGTCTGAGTGTGCCATTTTAACATGAGCTTCGAGGACAGCATTAACATTCCATCTAAATTTTCTTACTTTCCTTCTACTAGCTAACGTATTCATAGATATTGGGGAAGACACGAAAACTTATTTTTGTTTTTGTTGATATCTGATATGCATCTCTTCAAAAGTTTGGGTTAGCAATGACTTCCCATTGTGTTGCATAACATATCTCACTTGATTTATGCCTTTGGCTATTTCCTGTTTGTCTCATTAAGGCCACGTAAAATAAACGCATATAAGTAAACTGTATATTCCTTGTTTTGGAAAATTAGCTGTAGCAGACTGTAAATGCCCGCACCATCCAAATAAGTCTTGGCATGTTAAACAGTAGAATAAGTAGCCTTTATGTTGTGTAGCTCCCTGATGAGATCATGAGAATAATTCTTACGGAAGTTATTCTTTTTTGGTATTCCGTTGTATTTATTTCATAGTGCTAATGAAAATTTCTTTGAGTGACACAGTGTCGACTTCATGAGTTGGCAAACAAGCGCCGAATTTCGGTTACCGGGGCATCAAAGCTCCTGGCAAACATACTTTACTCTTATCGAGGAATGGGTCTGTCTGTAGGGACCATGATTGCAGGATGGGATGAAACAGTAAGACTTGCAAAATAGTAGTTCATCGTGTCCATTCTATTTCCAAAGTTAACATGCATAAGTTTTATGGTCATTGTCTTTCAGGGCCCTGGATTATACTATGTGGACAGTGAAGGTGGGAGGCTGAAAGGAACAAGATTTTCTGTTGGATCTGGTTCACCTTATGCTTATGGTGTACTGGACAGCGGGTAAGGATTTCTTTATTTTTGCTTTTGACATGGTCTTAGCGTGATGTATTGTGTTGAGTTGGTTTCCTTGGAGAATAAATTCTCCCGAATTTATCTTCCTTTTCTAGTGAAACAAATTCTGGATCTACCGTCTCTTCTCAAAGATATGGAAAAATAAAAAGAAGAATTGAAAGGTCGATACAAATTGTATTAAAATGGTAGAGAAGAAGTGTGTAAGAGATGCTTAAGAATAGACCATGGAAGAATGGAAATATATATACTTTGCTGCGATATTTTGTCTATCTAATTGCATCTATGCTGACTTTTCTATTCATCTTTGCATTACTTTGCACACTTACATGTTGTCTTATAAATGAAATAGCACTGCTTCCTCTGCATCTTTTGTTGAAGCACATCTACCATATCTCATACTGCACCTTTATATGCAAACGGAGTGTAAGCTTTTATCACAATGTTATTTTTTACTAGATACCGCTATGATATGTCGATTGAAGAAGCTGCAGAGTTGGCTAGAAGATCTATCTATCATGCTACTTTTCGTGATGGGGCCAGTGGTGGAGTTGCTAGTGGTACTCTTTCTCTCTTTCTTTGTGTGTGTGTGTGTCTCTGCATGTACTTCATGCACGAGTACTTGTTTATGTTGTTCGCCGCGTGATTATAGAACCTGCAAAATGCTTTTGAGCCATTTTGGGATGTTTCTTGTATGTGATCAGTTTATTATGTGGGACCTAATGGATGGAAGAAATTGTCTGGTGATGATGTTGGAGAGCTGCACTACAAATATTATCCTATCACATCGTCCAGTACAGAACAAGAAATGGGTGAAGTAGCGGAATAATCAAGTCTAGTTTGTAGTTGGCTCTCTTGAAGATGCTCTTCCTATTCTCGTTGGGTGATGGATGTGACTTGCAATAGTCTTATGTAGCTGGTACCGCTAAATTGTTAACGTCGGTTTCATGGAACATTATGGATATTACGAGTGGCTGCGGTGAATGCCGCAGAAAATGAACCTTACCTGTGATGGAATTTCGTTTCTCCAATGTATTCTCTGTTACTTCTTTTTGAGAACCTTCAGTTGACTTCTTCTACATGACGCAGTTTTTTTTCCAGTTTTATGTACTCATAAGAAAGTGATTAGGTTGTCATTATTTCTTGCCAAGGACGATGAGCAGCTCTGAATCGATAATTGATGCGGAAGGTTTCGAAATTTCACGGTATAGGTTAGACCACACCACCCCAGTTTAAGGTTTAGACTTTGATTCAAACCTTTAGGTTTGGAATTGACTGGAGATCATGGATAATTGATTGATGGTTAGCATTGGCTTGGCTAGACAAGTTGGTACTCCTCATGATGGATTTGATATTCGCGTCTTCATAAGATATATTTCAACCAAATAATTCTTAAGGCACTCCTCGTGACGGCTTTGATAATCGCTTCTTCATAAGATAATTCAACCAAATAATTCTTAAGGTACTGTTTGGTATTGCTTTGTTATTAATTTTTTTTTGTATTTTAATTTTTAGTTTTTATGTTAAAAATATAAACCTATTTGATTGAGATTTATAATAAAAAATAAAAATAAAAATTTATTGGGTTAAATTTTGTTATAAAAATTGAAAACAAAATTTTGATTGAGATTTGTAATAAAATATTTCTTAAATGCTAATGCTAATGTTAAACTTTATTTTATTTTAATTTATTAAATTATATTCTAAAAGTAATTAATACTCATCATCGTTAGAAATAAAAATATTGATATTTAATATAATTCAAGAAATTTACATTTTAATTTTAAACAATAGGAGTTTATAAAATATAAAACTTATATTAACTAATTTTAATTAAATAATAAAAGTTGTTCATCATATCATGATGTTTTAAAGCATAATATTAATATCACTTAATATTTAATAATGTCATGTGATAGGTAAATTTTCAAATTTTAAATTAAAACCTCTTATTCTGCAAATATACAGATCAAAAATCGCGGTATAGATAGGTATCGTCCCACAGGGATTGGTTAGTCACCGAAATAATCTAAATTTTGTTTTGTTCAGGAAACTCAAATAATTAGGTTTAAATAAAAATTAAGAGTCATACATACACACTTTAGGGTTGTCATAAAAGTAAGAACATAAATTAGAAAACCGAAACACAAATTAGAAAACGGTCAATCAAAGTATCAATTTAACAATTTAGGATTATCATTAGCAAACTATGTATTCTCTCACTTTAGTAATGATCGTTATGTTTAGTCCAAAATTTCCTAATATCCTGATTCTTTCACTCTCATTACTTGAACCAAATAAGCCCTGATTAATGATGTAAATGAATTATGTAAGCTCTCACTTCCCATTTTACACTTAACCATTAAAAGGATATGAATCGATTTTTGGACAGCCACTTTTTCATTCAAGATATCTCTCCAAATGGAAAGGAAACTTGTATATGGAGTGTTATTGGTGTAAGCGTACTATCGTGACACTTACTAACATATTTTTTAACTGCAAATCTCTATGTGAGCTAAGTATAGACAACCATATACCATAAACATCAAACAAGATCAAACACATTCATAACATTGAATAAAGTGAGGTACTACATAGTTTAGGCAATAATAACCCTAATAACTATTTAGAAATCCATCAAAATCCCATCCAACATGTTCATAACATATCCATATATCTTTCTCTATCAACAAAATACAACAAAGAAGCAAGAAAAGAGAAAAAGTAAGGCTTATATGTTGAAGAGTAAAATTGGAATTCTCTGGTGGCAACTTTGTGTCTCCTTGAAATCCTTAATTCTACCTTGAATTCTCTTGGTTTTTCTCTAAAAAAAGCGTTCTTCTCTCCCCTTTGGATGTCTTGTACGACCTCCTCCTTTTCTAGGGTTTAAAATTGAGTTTTTATAGCCCATTTAATTCTTAAAACGACTTAGGAAGGAAGAAGTTGTCCGCTGGAATTTTCAGAAAACTCTATTTTCTCCTTGACTTCAATCCATGATATCTTATCCAAATTGGGCCATTATTTCACCAATTTGAAACTGAATTTCTCCTATTTCTTTTGGATTAAAAATGAAAAAATCCAATAAGAATTGTATCTTACGACAGCTTAACATTGGTGATGGGTCAGCCCAGGAAAATTCCAACTTTCCTTTGGGTCACATGACTTGCTTTCTCTTTGGTTCTTCTATCCTTCCATCCCTCAAAACCACCTTTAAACCTATTAATTAATAACAAAATTAATCACTTAATCATGCCCAAAACACGTGCAATTAATACCAACATAATGTAAGAAAAAGACGTGTAACAATGCCATGCAAAAATTCATACAAAAACCTAAACTTAAAGACCTAATTCAGACACATTCATACATATTCACATACATTCATACATAATCATGCACTTATATGGAACTAAGACAAAATATAAGCTAAAAAAGTTAACAACAATCAATTTATCACAATTAACTAACAAATTATCATAAGAAAAATATGTACAAATGTCACCTATCTTCATCTCACTTTGAAGACATACTTCAAATTTATATTGAAGTGATTTATACTCTATTTGAGAATTTACAATCTCATTTATACTTTTCATAATTTGGTCATTATTTTCAGCTTAACTATCAAATAATAATATAATACAATACTAGTATTAAATTATTAATAAAAATATTTAAATATAAATGCTAAATTGATTATGACACACCGTAACATAAATTTAAGAAATTTATATCAATCATTTAGTCAAAAGGATCATCAAACATTTATACAGAACATACCGTTAAATGTTCAAACTCTAAAATATTTCTTATTATAAAAGTGCCAAAACCAATAAGAGTTCAATATGGAATAACATGAAAATAGAGGCATGATTCAATTTATCTTCCTTTATATAGGGCATTTTCACAAAAATATCCTTATGAAGTGGATAATCATGTAAAGACTATACTGCTTTTCCGTATTACATACCCTCAACACCTAAAGTATGTAAGAAATCCAAATATTTTATGATTGTATTAGTCTCTTGATTAAATAATGAAGCCTCAAATCTTTTCTTTGAAGTGGATGATGTTACCATAATTTTTTTTCTCAAGCAAATCATAATTTCTTTTCGACTATTCACCAATTGTACAATAACAACGATAATAATGCAGTCTTATCTCTAACTAGTAGAGAGACTACTGTCGATAGACTCACATTAAATATATATATATATATATATATATATATATATATATCAAAAAATAAATTCAAAAATTAAAAATAAAACAAAAATAAAATAAACATAGAAGATATTAGTAATAAATCAAAATAAATAAATTCGTATAAATATAAATAAATAAGTAATAAAATATAATAATAATAATAATAATAATAAATAAATAAATAAATAAATAAATAAATAAATAAATAAATAAACAAGAAAGAAGATAAGTAAATAAATAAGTCAATCAAACAAGCCGTTACGAGAAAATATTTAGGCTAAGTAACAAAATATTTAAGCTAAATAATTAAGAGGGAAGTACTACATATTAAAAGTTTAAGTTAAATATAAGATATTAGACTTGCAGAAAAAATGTTTAAAAAGACATAAGAAAGAGAAGGCTTTCTCTGTGTAAGATCCTTTACCCATATCCTAATAGGCTAAAGTTTCTATTGAAGACCAAGTCCTTAATAAGTTTTAACAAAGTCATATCATTCTTGATCACCTCCCTCAAATTCTTCTCAGGTCATATTTTTTTTCCTCTTATAATCTCTATGTACAATCTTCTCGCAACTTCTCATTAAAACGTTAGGATGTCTTCTTTTATCATGTCAGAACTACCTAAGTCTTGTATTTCTTAATTTTTCGACGTCATTAGTCTCTTTTACTTAGTCTCTTATCATTAGATTCTTGACTAAGATATTGGATTCAACAATCCAATAAGTTAATCTATTTACTAGAATGTGATAAAGAGATTCTCAATACATTTGCATGCCTAAAAAAAACAATGGGATTTGGTTAGAGAACTATATGCAATGTTGAAATTATTTTATACTACAACTAAGTTGTCTTCTGGAGCAAGATATCCAACTTCACACTGTTGTTTTAGCATTATGTGTGAGATAACGAAAGCTTCATTTGATTGGATGTTTGATTTCAATGAGGTTATTCAGGTTATGACAGAGCAGATGATAGAGAAGCTGAAATCTTGTTAGTATATGGTTGGATATATTATTGCCTTCTTATTTGTGCTGAACTCGAGATACAAGATAGAGGAGGTTAATTTTATATAATGTGTTGTATGATGATCGAGCTCAAGAGCATGTAGATGTCATTAAGCAATTTTGATATAATTTGTTTAATGATTATGAATTCATAATGGACAAAATTTGGAATCGGATAACAGTAGTTCAGGTTGTTCAGCTTTAGCTTCAGTTTCAAGTTCGTGTTCATCTTCTAGGAGCAATTTGTCACTTTCACTTACAAAATTCATGAAAGAAAAAAAGGATTAGGACTTTGTACAATATGATGAAATAAGATAAATATTTAACGAAAGATTGTGTGGTCGAAGTTGAAGGCGTGTAATTCGATGTATTATTATAGTGGAAGAGTTGTGTAAATAATTTTTTGATCATACAAGCAATTAAACAAATTTTATTAATAATTCCATCATCTACTATTGCGTCAAAGTTTACTTTTAGCACTGGTGGTCGGGTTATTATTCCTCATCGTGCTCGACTTTATCCTTGTACTGTAAAAGCCCTTATGTGCTCGAAGTTGGTTAGATGATGAAGTTTTCATATATCAAATTTGTCTATTTTTTTATAGTATCTTACATACATATATATATGTATATTAATACAACCATAAGTACTAATGTGGAGGTGACTTGTCATACACATATTCATACTCATCAATAAAGTGGACATTATTTTGATAAAATATTCAATGACGAAGGTATATTCAATTATGTGTTTGATATTTCTTTAATTTTAATATTAAAGTACTAAATATAATATTTCGACATACAGAAGAAGTGATGCAAACTATTGACGATTCTAATTACAACGATTAGTTGCTGTATCGGTCTCTCTAGTCTTCACTCTCTTCAGTCTTCAGTCTTCACTCTTAGTCTCTCACAGTCCTAGAATCCCAATCCAAAACATTATTTCATGATTTTATCTTGATTTTTTGTAAATTGTATCAATTAAAAAGTTTGGATAATCATTTTTTAAAATTATGTCATCAATTAATAGATTTTATTCATAGCTTTAATTAATTGAATTGATTACTTTCATTATAATCTTTTTCTTTTATTTCCTATAATCTTATCCTCCTTCATTATTGAATTTGTATTTATCTTATTAATTTGGCAAATATATGTATGTTTTACATATTTATTCATTATAAAATCTCAATTTTTGTTAGTCAATTGAAATTCATAACTTCAATTAATTGAATTGATCACTTTAATTATATTTTTTTCGTTTCCTGTAATTCTATCCTCCTTTATTAATGAATTTGGTTTCATCTTATTCATTTTATATATGTATGTTTTATATATTTATTCATTATAATATCTCAATTTTTATTAATCAAATGAAATTTGTAACTTTAATTAATTAAATTGATCACTTTAATTATAGTCTTTTTTTTCATTTCCTAAAATCCCATCCTCCTTCATTAATGAATTTTGTTTCATCTTATTCATTTGATCAACATATGTACGTTTCATATTTCATTCATTATAAAATCTCAATTTTTACTAATCAATTGAAATTCATAACTTCAATTAATTGAATTGATTACTTTAATTATGATCTTTTTTTCTTTCATTTCCTATAATTCTATCCTCCTTCATTAATGATTTTGTTTTATCTTACTCATTTGATCAATATATGTACGATTTATATATTCATTTATTATAAATCTCCATTTCTATTTATCAATTGAAATTTGTAATTTCAAATAATTGAATTGATCAGTTAACTATAATTTTTTAATTTCATATAATCCTATCCTACTTCATTAATGAATTTGATTTCATATTATTCATTTGATTAATATATTTTTTATATATTCATTTATTATAAAATCTCAATTTTTATTAATCAATTGAAATTCATAACTTTAATTAATTGAATTAATCACATTAAATTTTTAATTAAATAAATTTATATTAAAATTTCAAAAATAAAAATAAAAAAGCAGGCCAGCCCAATCGAATACGCAACCAAATTAGTTGACAAGGACTAAAAGCAATAACATATTATGCTTTACATGTTGTAAGTGTAAATAATTGATTGTTTCTCAAATTACCATGAGCTGGTCGTATTGCTAAAAAAGAAATACTAACCTAAAGTACTTTTACAATAATCAAAATTTTCATTTGAATCATTATTCGAATATCTAATGAGACACAATTATTTGTAGAGGAATAGAATAAACCTAAGATCATGAATGTCATTTAAATATCACAGGATACGCTTAGTTACTTGTAAATGAGACTATCGTGGTAGTTCATAAATATGTTAATTAAGGTAAATCTATAAGAGATTTTCGGCCTTGTACAAGTGAGATATCTAAAACTTCTTAAATTTTCTTGTAGTATGTTGAATCGATAATTAGCCATTCTCCTTTCTTTTTCAATTTTGGACCTACCCCCAAAGGGGTTCTTTCGAGATTCTAATTTAATTTTTTTAAAAGTTCATCATCATATAACTTTTGAGTTAAAAACCAATTCAATATTAAAGAAATATGACATTAAGCAAAGATTATACATGTCAAACTCCTGCATTATAGTCTTTTGTAAGCTTAAATCATGTTAAATTGTTGCCTGTAATTTATAGCATCAATATATAGGCACACCATTAAAATATTAGTAAAATTATTGATCTTTACATATAACGCATGCTTTAAGGGACGTTTGTTAAAGTCGATCTTAAGAAAGCAAGAATCAATGTCCTTATTCCTAGATCTTGGAGCTTGTTTTGGCCATATAAAGCCTTCTTAAATATGTACATCCTTACTACCATGCTTTATGAAACCAGGAGGATGTTTAACAAATGCTTTCTCTTTAAGTGAGTCATCTAAAAAAACTGAGTTAACATTCATTTAATGAATTTTTCTGATAATTTTGTCTAATAAAACAATCATTAATATGATGGTTTTCAATCGAGAAACCAGAGAGAAAACCTCTTAATAGTCATTCCTACTGTTCAAATCCCTTCGCCACTAATCTTACCTTGTGTCTCTCCACCTTACTATTTAATTTCACTTTTATTTTAAAAACCCACTTCATATTAATATCTTTATGACCTTATGAGAGATTAGTAAGCACCTATGCATTATTTCTTTTAATTGCTTTAATATCCTCACACTTATTTACGATTTTGGACTACTATGTCATGGGTTCAAATTTTGTAAAGAAATCAAAGTGTACCAATTCTCTATCATCATCATCTTCATTATGACTTACCTTATAATCTTGTAAAATTATTGGTTGTTGATGATACTGTCAAAGCCTTTTAGATTCTATAAAAAAAATGGCAGACAGGATTAAACATCTCGACTAACACTTACTTTCTTTTTGATAGGATTAAACAACTTGTACCCTCCACACATATAACTAATGAAGATAGTTTTCTTTACTCAGTCACCTATCTTTTTCTTATCTTTACTAGCATATATGCATAAGAAATAGTACCAAACACTTTTAAATGCTTCGCACTTGGCTTGACACTGCTCCAAGCTTCTATAAGGGTGAGATTTGAGATTTTCTTTGATGGAGATCCATTTAGAATATAAACAAAACATCAGACACCTTCACCTTAAAAGGAATTTGGCATTAACATGGCCTTTAGCATTTTTCAAACCATGTCCATAATTATAACTGTTAGTGAATATATAAAATTAATTAAGTTGACCTCACACAACAGCTTAAACTATTGTGATGAAACGGTCACTTAAGGTAGAGTGAGCCTGTGCAAGTTTCAAGCCTAAAGGGCTTTCACTTGATGGGGTATGTTAGTAAATGTATAAAACCAATTAAGTTGACCTCATACAACAGCTTAAGTTATTGTGGTGAAAAGGTCACTTAACAATAACATCTCGTTTTTCCCATATTGTGGTGAAAAGGTTCACACATTACAATGACTGCACATTCACTCATTTGACATTTACTGGGTATAGTTGATCTTAATTGGTTTATAAATGTGATTATATTGTGAATTGTGGATATTATATGTCTTTAAAATTAATTTGGTGAGTAAAATTATTGATCTAGAATTTTTGGTGAAATTTAGGAAATTATGAGTATTTTTGGACTAGGAAAAATGTCAATTGGTATGACAATTGATTTATGATAGTAGAAATAAGTGTCAAATGGCAGTTAAAATAATTGGCAAATGGTATTAGGTGTTGAAAATGTGACATTGAAAATTTGGGTGACAAATGCACTAGAGATTAAATGGTATTGAGTACCATTATTAAAAGATGTTAATTTGATTCTTTAAGTGGTAAGTGTCATGACACCCACCAAGCAATTGTTACCTTGCTTTTAAACCCACCCCACGTTATTCATTTTTTGAAAGACCATCTTTGTTTTTGTTTTTCACGTTTTCCAGATGCTCTCTTTTTCATCTTTCTCATTTTCTTCACTCAAGACCATCTCACTCTCACCCTCATCACATTGAGTTCTTGCTATCCTTCACTTTGTTTCTTCAAGATCCTTATTATCTCTTCATCGTGTAACTAAATACCTAACCTATTCCTCCTTGAAAGATTGATGATCGTGTAAAGCTTGGAAAGCTAGGGTTTATATGATTTTGAAGAAGCTTGGAGTTTTATCAAGTTATACATTAATCTTCATGGGCTGTTTAAATATAAACATATGTGATGATAGTTTAAAGGTGAAATGATCATGATAGTGGAGTTAATTATATGTCGTAACATGGATGAGGAAATAAGTGGGTGTATGTCATATTTTTTTTTGTATAGGATGAGTGCAGGAAAATGATGAATGAATGTGTATGATGTGTTCTGTTTTTAAGAGTATGAAAACCATGGATTATAAGTTGTTATGTAGATGAAATAGATTGGGATTTAAGGTATAATAAAGGTGAAATTTATGCTTAAGAAAGGTGTTTGAGAAATGTTCTTGAAATGAGACGAAATAATATTTATGTATGATAGTAAATGATGAAGATTATGTTTTGTTTTTGTATGATTGATAAACAATGGTTCATGGATGTTATTGAGTTAAAAATTGAGATGAGAATGAAGAGGAAATGATGTAAAGTTGATGATATATGCATAAGATGGTTTGAATGTAATATATAGGAGTTGAAAATCTAGAAAAGTGAAAGAAGAATTGCTGGAATATGTTAGCTGTAGTGTTTTTACGGAACATGCATCTATATTTTAGCCATATCTTGATCTGTACATATCCAAATGAGATGATTTTAATTTTATGTTAAACTAGAGACATATGACTACACGATCGTGCATAAGCAGGATCATGATAGAGAGGAATCATCAGGTAGTTGCATGATCGTGGTTGAGGTTTGAAATGAACTTAGATGGTTGCTAGAGTAAGTGGTTAAGTGATTGATAAGTTTAAGATGTTGATTGACATTAGAATTGAAGAATGGATTGACTTGATATGAATGTATCTCAATTTGGAAGTTATGAGTTGTTAATGATGTAAAAGTGTTCTTATGAATAATATGAATTAGGTATGACTGAATGAATGAGAATTGAGAAATTGTCTGGATGTATAATGTTAGGAAATGATTGGTAAATGTATGCTTGATGAATAGATGATTGATAAACTAAAGATAATCAAGTTTCATAAGATATGATATATCAATAATCATAAGATGTGAATTAAGGAAATATACTCGAGATTGTCATTGAGCATACATTATACATATCATATATACATATGTATATGAATGAGTATTCGTGAAAATGTGCAAATTAGTAATGTGTAAATGTGTATGTATTGCATGATATAGAAGATCAATTAGAGCGACAACATCTAGACATTGTTGAGACATCGAGTCAATAGTTATCTGAAGCATACTGTGAGTAACCTAGATGGTCTCACATTGATTTATTGTTTTGTTTAAATTTTCAATTTAATTATGATGTGATGTGAATGTGTTGAATTCAAACATTGAATGTCCGAGGCATTTGATGCATGAATAATATATTGGAAGTGCTCATCGTATGTGAATTTGATAGAATATGTGATACTCAACGTAATTGTTGAATGTCAGACTAAGGTCCGATGGTGAACGTGAATGTGAAGAAAATTAAGCACAATTGAATGATTGAATACATATGATGCATTTCACTACATGAATGCGTGATAATATAGAGGCAGTTGTGACCAGAGTCGCCAGTGAAAAAGAGCTTAATGCTCAAAATGTGGTAAGAGCCTCTAGCTCACTATGTATAATGAGTTAAGTATCTCCAATGGATAAGGAATAGTTATTAATGAGCCCGATATCTACAATAAATACGGGACAGTGAAAAAGGCACTTGATCACAACAAAGTAATAAATGAACTTGAATCTCATGAACATTGCACATATATTTTAATATACATTATATAGATGATTGAATTAAATTGTATGAATTGTTATGAATGTAAAAGGTAAATAAGTAAACCAAGTGTTATATGGTGCTATTTGAAAATTGGTGAAAGATGTCCATTGTATGATGACATGAATTGTTTGTGAAGTTGAAACATGAATTGTATGTGTTATATGTTATGAGTGAGTCATCGATGATGGGTAGCTCATTGAGTTCGCAAAGCTCATCAAAATTGCAACGTTGACTTTGCAGGTGCGAGAGAGTAGGCTTAGCTTCTAAGACAACTTATAAGAGATCTAGTACTACTTTTGGATAAAAGAAATTGCTCAAAGGTTGGTCAATTGAGATTAGAGGATTTAGATAGAATTTTGTATAGTTCCTCATTCATATAGCATGTAACATATTTTGTAATAGAGCTGTAGACTCTGATAGTTCTTTGATATTGTATATAAGACAAAGTATGTAATGCTACAATTTATATTCAGTTTTATGAAATGAGAATGAGGAATTGCGTTTTTAAATATTATGATATTTATGTTTTAATGATGATGCCATGAGAAGTGACGTGACTGCTCTAACATGCCACCCTTGTGGGGTACTTACTCGGATATTCCTCTAGAATTTAAGGTATATGTCCTATAAGAGTGGGATGCTACATAATTATTCTATCTTTTTATTCAAAAACTCCATTATTTTATAGAATGTAAGGAAAATTGTCTATATGAAATACCTTTTATCCTTCACAAAACTCTTTAAAGTCATTGAAGGTGTATTCACCTTTTCCACCATTATGCAATTCCTTAATAAGTTATATCCACTTTGTTTAACATGTATTTTAAGCTTCTTAAAGTAATAAAAAACTTCATTTTTTTTGCGAGATATATGCGTACTTTGTAAGTAAAGTCATCAATTAACGTTAGGAAGTAGCTATTATTACCATTTGACACAACACTCATTGAACCATATACATCAGAGTGAATAAGTTCAAACAGATAACATTTTTGTTGACACTATTTTATTACAAAAGGCATTCAATGAGGCTTCCTCATAGTGCATGTTTCACGTAATTGTTCAGGATGATGTATGATGGACATTCCTTTTGCCATGTTTTCTTAATAATTTTAAGCTTTGAAATTTCAAATGTCCAAACTACAAATGGCATAGCCAAGATTTGTCTTTTATAATTGTAGATCACTTATAAAAACTACTAGAAATATCAACTTTTAACACACAATGTTTTTGGTCAATCCATTAACTCTTGTATAATGATGGTGGTTGGATCATAATTTTTCTTCATCATTATCTCGGCTACCTCTAATATGATAATTATTGTTATAATTGCCATGAATTCTATTATTTGAGAAATGGCCTCCTCTTCTTTGTCCTCTCTTATAAAGGTTACTATGTTTTTTTTTGCTTATCTCTCCACTTTGATCACCTTTAACTGGTAGACTTATAAAACTTGGTCTATTGGCTTCTTCTTTTTTTTTCTCTTTTATGTGTTACTTATGTGCTTATAAAATGTCAGATTCCTTATCAATATTCATCAAGAATTGATCATGCATTAATTGTCACCATAATATGCTTAAATTTAAAGGTCAAAGACTTTAGAACTCCATTATGGCTTGCTCTTTGCTGTCATCTTTATATATTATCATTTAATTTGTCAAAGTAAGAAGACTACTTACATAATTAGCCACTGTCCTAGAGGATTTTTGAAAAACCAAATGGGGTTAATTGTTTCGCAAACTTTTCACAAACTTCTTTAACACGGACAGAAATTAAAACACCCAAAACTGAAATAATAGAAACACCAGAAATTTGGTAACGCAGCTCGGCACACCTTGTCTACGTCTGCGGGGCCCTCACCCAGCTTAATAACTTTCATCGAAGTACAATAGTTTTACCCAAGGCTTTACTGAGCCGACACCACTCAACCCTTGACACTATCTTTCAACCTCACTTCTCGTGAAAGAATTTCACACCCAATAGTACGACCATCACGTACTAACCTCAACAGAGGATTTTTCTCAACACTCTTTTGAAACAAAAACAGTAATTAAATCACTCCAGAAAACAATAAATAAGAATAGCTCAAGTATTTAATCAACTGAAAATTAAATAACAAAAATACTTGAGACAGACGAAGACTTCCCTATAAATTTGTCTTCTCAAAATAACTCAGTTAAAGGCTTTCGCAATAGTTAATTCTTCCATAGCACTAATCACGCTGCTGCCCATACTGCCCAACGTTTCTACTCCACTTGCATATTTTTAATAAAATTCTATCATAACTCAAGCAAATGCATAGTATATCAAGAATGTTCCAAGGACAAAATATTCAGCACTCAAGGAAGATTGCGCAGTCCACCAAGGATGTTTCCAAGATACACCTCCATTGCCCACAAGTAATTCACACAGACTACTTTATAATATACCTAAGATGAATCACGTTTGTAACTCACACAGGAACAAAGTGCAGAATCTCTTAAGGATGGTTTTTCCCAAAAAACAAAAATCAGCTCACGCAAGATATATCAAGTGCAGTATCTCCAGAAAATTCAAGAACAAAAATTTTAGCATAAAGGAAAGGTTGCACAGCCTCACACCATCAAACGTGACCATCACTCCTTGAACAACCACGATTTTTAGATTTTTGTTGCAACACCTTCTAAGTTTTTTTTGTGACTTGCATAAATAAATAGACTTTCACCAAAACAAGGAGATATGCACATGTATTGGATAAACTTGAAGATTCCACCGAAAATAGGATGCATATATTGGATAGAGTTGTAGTAGCACACATCTTCTCAATTTCTATCATAGATGTAATCTTCAATCCATATAATAATTCCAATTATGTTATATATGTCCAATTTAAAATGCCAAAACTAAATAAGATATATATAAAATATATCCTAACAATCTCCCCCTTTTTGGCATTGTTTGTCACAAATATGAAACTCCCCCTAAATAGCATAATTGGACATATAAATCAAATGCACAATCCATATGACAAATACTTCCGCTTAATCAATATCAAGTTCCAAAGAATATCAAGTTATCCAATCATCTGAATTTCTCCCCCTTGGAAAGTAAGACAAATAGTCTCACATATACTTTGAAATCTCCCCTTGAATGGAACATTCATTATAAACAATCTGATGTCTCCTCCTTGAAACAAAACAGTATCAAAATGCATAATCATACCAGCGGAAGAATTATAAGCACGCCAAGAAGACAAATTATCACCATTCAAAATACTGAGAGATATGCCCAAAAGATAGAAAGATACCCAAGAGAGATCCATACCGATGAGAGAGCTAAAGAGTCTTCAATAGAGCCAAAAAGAAGTCACAAAGAATACTACTAAAAAGATGGAACGACAATAGCAACCTAAAACTAAAGAACTAAAAAAAAAATCTTTCCTCTTTTTTTGTTTTGTTTCTTTTTTTCTAACAACACAAAAAAAACTTCAAAAATGTAAGTTACACAGTCCCTGTGCCCCTCGAAGAAATTCAAACCTGGCCTTTTTCTTAGGCTCGAATGAAGATGTGTAACATAAGCAACCTGCAAGTTCTCGATAATCAACCATTTTTCTTTCTCTTGTTTTTCTTCTTTCGCTCACAACTCCAATAACATTTTCTGCTAGATGAGTTCTTCGGATTCGAGATGAAGAATCTCGGCTCAAATTAGCTTCCATTATTTTGGTTGGTTCATCATCTGAAGTAACTGAAAGTTCTTCAGTTTGTTCAGTTACTATCTGCAGATCAGTTCCTGCAGTTATTTCCTCAACAGTAACTAACTGCAAATCTAGGCAATTTCTTGTTTTTCCTTCATTACGTTTTTGTGTTTGTAATTGACCCTTTCTAATCCATGCTTGCTTTGATACCATGGGATGCTGCTGAAAATTTAATAGAGACTGTCTAGATTTTTGGTTTTGTCTTCTTTGAAACAATATCTGTAGTAACTGATAACATCTTGGTCTTATATGTCCAATGACTCCACAAAAATGACATGTGGGTATAAATCTTCGATTCTTTCTCGATGTTTCTTCTTCTCGGACAGTTTTGACATGTCATCTTTCTTCTTATTTATTTTAGAGCACTCACCCTTATAGCTAATGCTTTGAAGATTTCCTTTAACTTTGCCAATTTCTAACAATTTTTCTAGCTTTTCGGTACCTTCATTTAACATTCTCAATCCCTTTTCAGTACTTACTAATTTCATTCTAGCTTCACCAAGCTCATCCGACGTCAACATCAGCTTCTTTTCTAACTCTTGTATAGTGTTCTTCATGGAAAGATTCTCTTCCTTCAATCTTTTATTCTTGCTACATATTTTTACCCTTTTTCGTACATTAATTCGTAAACCTTGTAAATATTCCTCTTTTTGTCATCTAGGCCACTTCCATCACTATCATAGTCTGATAATAGGTCTTGAGATGAGTTGTTTTCCAAATTTTCCGATTTTTCCTCTTTTCGGTCTTCAGTTACTTCCTTCTTAGTTACTGTTAAGCAAGTAACTGGACTTTTGCTATATAAGGCAACCAACGCAGCACCATTTGCTATTTCTTCTTCACTTCTGGATTCGTTATCACTCCAAATGCTTGTATAGGATTTTTCTTTTCTCTTCTTCATGGTATTAGCACACTTCGCTTGAACATGCTCGAAGCCTTGACACTTATGGCATTGAATTCTCTTTACCTTTTGTAGAGAATCCCATAATAATAGATAGAATCCCATAATAATAGATAGTCCCTTAATTAAGGGATTATCCTTATAGAGTATCCTTAGCTGTAATATCTAGCTATATTAGGGATATTTCTAAATAAGGAGTCTTCCTAATTAGGAAGACTCCCATAACTATGTACCCTAGCTCTATATAAGAATCGCAGTATTTGTACATCTATTTTCATCATCTGAATAAAAGTCAGAAGCGCTTACATGGTATCAGAGTTTCACGCTCTTCCATGAATTACAAGGCTGTAATGGTGGGATCTCGATCTTCATCCCTCGAGACCACCAGCAGCTCTACCCCTCTCCATGGATCAGGAAACCAACCTGATTCAGTTAGCATACAACCAGAAAATTCCCTACATATTTCAATCCAGAAGCTAAATAGAAGAAACTACCTAGAATGGTCCCAATCAGCCTATCTAGTAATCACTGGAAAAGGAAAAATAGTGTACATAACAGGAGTAGTCCAAACTCCAAGACTAGAAGACCCCAATTTTGACCAGTGGAGCTTAGAGAATGCCATGGTTACAGCCTGGCTTATCAACTCCATGGAACCAAGGGTTGGAAGACCCTTTATTTTTCTCTCAAGCCAAAGATGTATGGGAAGTAGTCAAAGAAACATATTCAGACTTGGAAAACTATGCTCAACTGTTTGAACTCAATTAAAAAATGTGGAAAATACAGCAAAGTGAGCAAGATGTGACTGCATATTATAATGAGCTGACCATAATATGGCAGGAGTTGGATCTATTTGAGGAAACAAAGTGGAAAGATCTAGAAGATGCAGCCCAATATAGAGAGAAAGTTGACAGGGGAAGAGTGTTTGTTTTTCTGGCTGGTTTAAAGGAAGAATTAGACGAAGTTAGGGGATGGATTTTGGGAAGAAGGCCATTACCTTCAATCCGAGAAGTCTTCTCTAAAGTTAGAAGAAATGAAGCTCAGAAAAGTGTCATATTGGGAAAAAATGGAACTATAAAATTCCAAAATGAAGGTTCAGCCTTGGTCTCAAAGAATAGTGATAGTGAGGGTGAAAAAAGTAAAAACAAGCAGAAAACTTGGTGTGATTTTTGCAAAAAAACTGTGGCATACAAGAGATACCTGCTGGAAGATACATGGTAAACCAGTAAATTAGAAGAAAAAGTGGAATAGTGGAGCAGGAGAAGGGAAGGCTTTGCGAGCTGGGAATCAACCCAATCATGACCAGGACAATTCCAGCTCAACTAGGACCTTTCCCTTCATAAAGGAACAACTTGATCATCTGTACACTTAACTTCCAGATGAGAATTCAAAAAAAAACACCCTCTTGTTCTCTAGTCTAATCAAGTATAATCCTTCCAAAAGGCTTTGTTTGTTCTATACCCTCCTACTCTTGGATAGTTGACTCTGGAGCCACTGATCACATTACTGGTAGCTCCAAATTTTTTTCCTCTTACTCACCATGTGCAGGGAACTAGAAAATCAGAATTGCAGATGGTTCCCTAGCTTCCGTAGCAGGGAAAGGGACAATCCCTATTTCAGAAACCTTAAAACTTAAAAATGTTCTTCACATTCCAAATCTTTCATATAACCTTGTTTCTATTAGCAAGCTGACCAAAGATATGAATTGCAAAGCTAATTTTTGGTCAACTCATTGTATGTTTCAGGATTTGGAATCG
>JAOTAX010000003.1:8778391-8800223 GCA_025629825.1 Erythroxylum guanchezii | reverse complement strand
GATTCATCTCGAAGTTTGTAAGGATTCTAATAACTTTTTCCAATGACAGATTATCAATGTCGTGGGCCTCCTCTATTACTGCAATTTTTGGAATAAACCTTGGAGGTAGCGATCTTAGCGTTTTCTTGACTAATTTCATGTTGGAGTATTTCTTCCTCAGTTGATGATCTTGATTGGCTATATCTCTCAATCTTTCATGCAAATCTCCAATAGTCTCATTCTCATCCATCTTCAACTCTTCAAACCGTACAACTAATATTTATAGTTTTGACGATATCACAGATTTAGACCCTTCATGAATAGTCTGCAACATGTCCCACGTTTCTTTTGCTATTTCACATTCTGAAATCATTGAGAAGCGCCCTTCGTCAACAGCATTGAATATCGCATGGATTGCTTGTGAATTTCCCAATGCACTTTCTTCTTCCACTCTTGTCCATTCAGATGGATCTTTCTGAACTGCCTCTCCTTTATTATCAATGATCATTAGAGGTGTCCAACCATGTACTCCTAAAAGCCAGGCTCTTGTGCTCTGAGCTTGAATAAAGAATTTTATCCGGGATTTCCATGATAGATAATTTGATCCATCCAATAGTGGTGGTCTGGTAATTGATGCACCCTCTCTCATAGCCATGTCTGCGAATCTAAGATCTGCACCAACTTGCTACCAAGTTCTGAATTGGTGATCTTGCTCTGATACTAATTGAAAAATCGAAGGGGGTTAATTATTTCGAAAACTTTTCACAAACTTCTTTAACACGAACATAGATTAAAACACACAAAATCGAAACAATATAAACACTAGAAATTTGATAATGCAGTTCGATACAATTTGTATATGTCTACGGGGCCCTTACCCAACTTAATAACTTTCGCCGAAGTACAATAGTTTTACCCAAGGCTTTACTGAACCGACATCATTCAACCCTTGACACTATCTCTCAACCTCACTTTCTGTGAAAAAATTTCACACCCAATAGTACGACCGCCTCGTACTAACCTCAACAAAGGATTTTTCTCAACACTCTTTTCAAACAAGAACAGTAACTAAATCACTCCAGAAAATAATAAATAAGAATAGCTTAAGTATTTGATCAACCGAAAATTAAATAACAAAAATACTTGAGACAAACGAAGACTTCCCTATGAATTTGTCTTCTCAAAATAACTCAGCTGAAGGCTTTCACCATAGTTAATTTTTCTATAGCAAAAATCACGTTGCTGCCTATACTGCCCAAGGTTTCTACTCCACTTGCATATTTTAATAAACTTCTATCATAACTGAAGCAAGTGCACAGTATCAAGAATGTTCCAAGGACAAAATATTCAACACTCAAGGAAGATTGCGTAGTCCACCAAGGATGTTTCCAAGATACACCTCCACTGCCCACAAGTAATTCACGCAGACTGCTTTATAATATATCCAAGATTTGTAACTCACACAAAAACAAAGTGCAGAATCTCTTAAAGATGGTTTTTCCCAAAAAACAAAAATCAGCTCACGCAAGATATATCAAGTGCAGTATCTCCAGAAAATTCAAGAACAAAAATTTTAGCATAAAGGAAAGGTTGCACAGCCTCACACCATCAAACGTGACCATCACTCCTTGAACAACCACGATTTTTAGATTTTTGTTGCAACACCTTCTAAGTTTTTTTTGTGACTTGCATAAATAAATAGACTTTCACCAAAACAAGGAGATATGCACATGTATTGGATAAACTTGAAGATTCCACCGAAAATAGGATGCATATATTGGATAAAGTTGTAGCAGCACATATCTTCTCAATTTCTATCATAGATGCAATCTTCAATCCATATAATAATTCCAATTATGTTATATATGTTCAATTTAAAATGTCAAAACTAAATAAGATATATATAAAATATATCCTAACAATTTCATTTATAAAAGTTCATATTAATGTCTCGTGGATTGAAGTTTCACCTTTTTGACTCTCTTTGCAGATTTTTGCATTGTCGCTAAGGCATCCTAAACTTGTTTTAATGTGTTCGCCCTTACAATTTTCTCAAAAACTTTATCATTCACTTCTTAATGAATGACTATAGGGTTTTCTTATCCTTTTCTTATCTCGCGAAAGGCAACCTTTTTATGCTTGCATGCACTGCCATTATTGTTAAGATTAACCACATCATTATTTACAATAATTCTTTATGACACTTAATAATTCGTAGTAGTCGAAAAGCACCCTCTTTTGAGCAGTTTATTGATTTTAGTTTTTTTCTATTCAAAATAAGAATTGAAATTTAGGTCCAGCTATTCATTACTATGATTTTGACAATATTGATAGTAATGAATAAGAAATAAAGTATGTAGTAAAAATAGGGAAGAAACAAAAACAAAACTTGGAGACGAACAATGGGATAAGAATAGAAAATTTTATCATGAAAATTAGAATAGTATTACAATATACTTATAATAAATTAAAGTGCCTATTTCTTGGGAGATAAATATACAACTCTCTAAAAGATCAACCAAATACTAACGACAAAAAAAGAACTCTTCAAGTTGCAACAACGAAACAATATGAGAATAAGAAATTAAACGATGAAACAAACACCAAGATTTAATGTGAAAAATCCTTTAATGTGAAGAAAAAACTACAGGACAAATTGATAAATAAATCTATTAAAGTTAATAAGGATTTACAAGAAAAGTTGATCTCTCACCCCTCATAAAAACAGGTTGTCTCAACTGGTATTGATTACACAATCAACAAACCTCAAACTAATATAAACAATAATCAAACAAGAATGAGAATCTAACCCTCTTTGCCCTCTTTTTGTTTTTCCTCACTTTTAGAAGTTGTGACATCACTCTCTATCTTATGTTTGGAGCAAGACTTAAATGAGTTATTTATAGATACCTCTAACTTAATAGCTAATTTAGAATTCTAAATAAACTAAACTAGCTATATTACATTTTATCCTAATCAGATTACATCACATTATCCAATAAGATGATATTAAGATTTATCAACATCACAACTAACATGATAAGAGAATACATATATTTAGGAATAATACATCCGTACCTACGATATTCTCCACTATCTTCAAATAATCCCCCTATCTTTATCTTTTAGAGTTATGTTCATATGATCTCATTGCCAAAAAACAGGTCTTTACAGGATTGCAACTTGCATGGGACCTCGGATATCGACGGGTGGAATTAGATGTCGACTCACTGATAGTTATCAATCTCTTATCCTCCTCAGTGGCTCAGCAACCGTTTAATTCCCTGATAGTAGGCATCCGACACTTATTAGCTAAAGATTGGCTAGTGAAAGCGAGACATGTTTACCGACAGACTAATAGGGCTGCGGATTGGCTCGCCAACTATGCCAGTTCACTTGAACTTGGCATTCACCTTTTTCAAAATCTGCCTGTGGGTTGTTTACCCATCCTACTAGACGATATATTGGGTGTTTCATTTCCCAGATTAGTTACGTAAGGCATGTATCTCTCGTTTTTGATTTAAAAAAAACACTATATACTTAAAACATAACACAATTCTTATTATTTTGTAATGAAAACTTCTGAGTTAGAATAGTTAAACATTATTAATCCTAACATTATTGGGAAAAAAAAGGGATAAATAGTATCTTAATAACTATTTAAACAAAAAAATAAAGTAAAAGAAAAGACTACTTAATTGAAATAAAATACTTAAAATAATCTAGAATATTGATATCAGCAGCTTTGTTAGTCCCTCGTCCTAGAAAAATATTAAACGCAAGCGACAAGGAATCGTGCGGAGGGGCTAAAGCTCTCGAACTTGTATCGCGTTATTTTGAAAGCAAAAAGTCATAAGAATAAGCTTCCTATCAAGTACCTGTACCTGTTCATATTTGTGTGAATGATTGTAAGAGAGTAGGTGTTGTGAATTTGTGATATGAAGTTGCACCTGCGAATGTTGATGATCCGGTATTAGGGCTTTATGATACCTATCTACTACAATCATGTGCTATATTTTAATTGTAGAGAGATTGTGCTCAACAACTCGACCAATTTTGCAGCAATGCTATGGGACCCAAGTCTTCAATCATCATCATACTGAATTGTAAAATGCCTATTTGGTGCAAGAATTCGTATCCCTTCGTTACAAAGCAAAGTAGTTTCTTCTGTTCCTGAAAATTTTAAGAAGTGATTGTGAAGCTAACCTAAGGACTAAACATAATTTAAGAAATGACCAAATGAAGATTGCAGGATTCTTCAAGATGACTTTGGCACTCATATTACGCCTGTAAATGTAACAGGTCCGTTTTGTACATTTTATAGGCTTTGAGTAAGGTAAAAAAAAAACTCTTATTTTATCTTTTTATTTTTTATAAAAGTTAAGAGTGAATCATAATAAAAAATAAATAAGACAAAATCAGAGCTTTTTTTATTGCCAACTTTTTTTTATAAGAGTGACCCTTATCAGGATCAGGCTTATAACAGTCCAGACCATCCATTTATAGATATTGTCGGCTTTAAGTTATCTCTTGGGTTAAGACCTTTACGATTTTGCTCTTCTTGCATCCGGAAAAACAGGTCTTAGGGGGAGAGGTATACATACCCTTATAAGGCGTATTTCATTCCTCTCTCCAACCGATGTGGGATCTCACAATCTATCACTTCTTAGGACCAGCGTCCCACGCTGGCACAACGAGTCGGAAACCGGCTCTGATACCATTTGCAACAATCCAGACCATCTGCCTACAGATATTGTTCGCTTTGGGTTGTCCATCGAGCTAATTCTTTAACAATTTTGCTCTTCTTACACCTGAAAAAATACGTCTTAGAGAGAGAGATATTTATACCCTTATAAAGCATACTTTATTCTCGCCTCTATCTGATATGAGATCTCATAAAACTGACGTATAATTACTCTGAGTATTAAGTGGTAATACTACACCTTCAATCTCATAAGTTTCAGCTTATTCAAACTCATAATCTTTTAGATTGAAAGACTTGTAAAGAATTTCACTGCAACCACAGAAAAGTTGCACCTTTCTGGTATTGTATTCCCAAAACTAATGTCAACTATTCTAATGCGACATAAGGAACGTGAATAAGCAAATAATAAAAGGAGCTGGAAAGGAGCGTCTCTTTGTTTCTGTCTCACTCTCTTAGTTAGCTTCTAAGCATATTTTCATGATTGACAGATACCATTTTACTCTTTCTTTCCACTAAACTATTCTATTGCTAATGCAATAATTAAAGCAACACAACCTCTCCTTGAAGGTAAGAAATGAGACCGGTGTTGCATTACACATGAACTAGTCTGCCACGTTGTTACAACGGACAACGATTGATCAGGGAAGTGAGCTGGAGCTTTTTGGTCAAATTCTGTCAACCAGGATTGCCGTAATACAGATATTTCAGTCATTATATATTTGTCCCGTTTGATAATTAGATTGTATTAATTGTCAGTTAATTCTATTTGTGATTTATTGACAGCAAATTATAGACGTTTTATTTGCCAAAATTTTTTTTATAGACGTTTGATAAAATTAGTTGTTTATGTGTAAAATAATTTATAAAAGTATGACTTAGAAAAAGATTTGCAAGTATATGAATATTATATCTTAGTATTTTTGTGAATATATTTATAAAAATTTAAAATTTAAATATTTAATTTTATTAAGTTTATAATTATAATAAAAAATATAAAACATATAATAAATAATGATGATGATAATAATAATAATAATATTTATTATTATTATTATTATTACTAATGATAATAATAATATTATTATTATTATTATTATTACTACTACTACTATTATTATTATTTTCTTTTGCCATATTAATCAAGTTGAAATTCATTTTTCTAGTATATTAACTTATTAATCACTAGCCTATATCTTTTGATAATTTATTTATAATTATACTTATTTTTCCTAGATTTTGTTGAAATAATAACTTATTGTTAAGGTAACTAAGAGAAAGCAATAATAAAAGATGATAACTTGAGTAATTTGTAATAAATTTTGGGCACAATCATCTTCTCATTCCTTAATTTTTCACTAAAGGAAAATGTTTTTCATAAAAGCATTTTTCAAAAAGAGCAGATTGAGTTCAATTTACCAACCTAATCAATTGATTATCAAACATAATTGTGAGCAGTTTGACAATAAATTATAGATGTTTGATAAAATTAGTTATTTATGCGTAACATAATTTATGAGAGTTTGACTTAAAAAAATTGCAAGTATATAAATATTATATCTTAGTATTTTTGTAAATATATTCATAAAAATGTAAATTTTAGATATTTAATTTCACAAAAATTGAGTTTATAATTCTAATAAAAAATATAAAACATGATGATTATTATTATTTTCTTTCGTCATATTAATCAATATGAAATTCATTTTTCTAATATATTAACTTATTTTTCACTAACCTATATCTTTTGATAATTTATTTATAATAATATTTATTTTTTTATATTTTGTTAAACTAATAACTTATCGTTAACGTCAATAAGAGAAAGCAATATTAAAAAAATGACAGCCTCAGTAATTTGTAATAATTTTTGAACATAATCATCTTTTCATCCTTTAATTTCTCGCAGAAAAAAAGCATTTCTCATAGAAACATTTTCAAAAACAACGGATTAAGTTCAATTTACCAACTCAATCAGTAGATTACTAAATATAATTATCAACAATTTAACATAATCAAACAGTCAAATATCTCTCAATTTATTAAAAAATAACTAATTAGCCATTTACCAAACCATTCCATTTTCTTTTTAAGGTTTACGCAGTTAACAGATACAATCGACTCTTTCCTGAGTTGGAATCCATATGAGGATGTGATTGTAAACTTTGTTCATTTTTTATTCAAGACTCATCAGATTATCAACCAATGTCCTTGTTTCAACTGAAACAGCAAAACAAACCTCCGATTACACACATTGTAGTGCTATTTAATGTCATTGTCTGTGAGTGAAGTATTAGATCCTATGTAGCAGTCAATCCTTACTAAATTTCCTAAATACCAGATGATTCGTAGAAGATAATACTTTCTAGTTCTAGTTTCTCCAAGGTTATATATACTGATTTGGGAATGGGGTCCAACTAGAAAGGAACAAGCTACTGTAATATCTAAATAAAATCAGGTTAGGTGATGGTGAAGGGTGCCTTAAGAATACAAGAATTCTAAATCCATGAACTCTATCCATCAATTCTCTACAATTGCTCCATTAACCAAAAAACATCATCCAACAAAAACCCATCAAACTACAATACAGTACATCGCCATCATGCATAAGGCCAGAAGAGAAAGCACTTACAATTGCTTTTGCTCTACTCCCTCCACCTCCCTCTCTGTCTTTTGGCGGGAGATGGACCCCATTTCAATCAAGATCTCGTCTTTCTCAAGTCTCTCGTTCTTAAATCCCATAACTTCAACAACCTTCCATCCTCCTCAACCATCGCCCTCTAGCCTCCTCCTCTCACTTAGCTTCTTCTTCACTGCTAATATATCTCTCAACTACAACTCAGTAGACAGAAGGACAGGGACAACAATGAATAGAAGTCTCTCCTTTACAGTTCTGTGTCTGTTCTTTCACTTCCTAAACAACAGAAGATTGTGTCTTTCTCTTACCCCCGATGGCCTCTCCCTCCTTTCTCTAAAATCTGCCATTAATCAACCATCAGGCGATTCAGTTTTCTCTGACTGGAACCAAGATGACTCCACTCCATGTCACTGGACGGGCATTTCGTGCATGAACATCACTGGAAACCCGGTCCCACGTGTCGTCGGAATTGCAGTTACCGGCAAGAATCTCCGGGGATATATCCCGTCAGAGCTTGGAACTTTGATTTATCTCCGGCGACTTAATCTCCACGGCAACAACTTTTATGGGTCATTACCAGTTCAGCTCTTCAACGCCACCTCACTCCATAGTATCTTCCTTAACGGTAATAACCTCTCTGGTTCTCTACCTCCATCTGTCTGTAACCTCCCGAGACTCCAAAACCTTGATCTTTCCAACAATTCACTCACCGGCTCTTTACCTGAAGACTTGAAAAATTGCAAGCAACTGCAAAGATTGATTCTTGCAAACAACAAGCTTAGCGGCCAAATCCCGGCTGGTATATGGCCACAATTGGATAATTTAGTGCAACTTGATCTTTCATCTAACGAGTTCAATGGATCTATACCCAATGACATCGGCGAGCTCAAGTCCCTGTCTAGTACGTTGAACCTCTCTTTCAATCATTTATCAGGTAGAATCCCGAAGTCACTAGGAAACTTACAAGTGACTGTCAGTTTTGATCTGCGAAGCAATAATTTAAGCGGCGAAATACCGCAAACGGGTTCATTTGCAAACCAGGGACCAACTGCTTTCCTAAATAACGCGCTCTTATGTGGGTTTCCTCTGCAAAAACCTTGCAAAGTCTCCACAGAGAGCTCGCCTGCAAGCCAAGGCTCGACACAAGATTCAGGTAACGGTCAAAAGAGAGGTTTAAGCTCTGGTTTGATTATACTCATTTCACTAGCCGACGCCTTTGGTGTGGCATTCATCGGTTTGATCATAGTATATGTTTACTGGAAGAAGAAAGATGATTCTAACGGATGTAGCTGCACTGGTAAGACCAAACTAGGCGGGAATGAGAAATCACATATCTGTGCGCTTTGTTCTTGTATCAATGGCTTTAAAAATGAAGAATCGGAAGGAGAGGACATGGAGAAAGCATCAAGAGGAAAAGGAGAAGGAGAGTTGGTGGCCATAGACAAGAACTTCAGTTTTGAGCTTGATGAGTTGTTGAGAGCCTCTGCGTATGTGTTGGGTAAGAGTGGGTTGGGGATAGTGTATAAGGTTGTGCTTGGAAATGGAATACCAGTGGCGGTGAGGAGGCTTGGTGAGGGAGAAGAACAGAGATACAAGGAGTTTGTCGCCGAAGTTCAAGCTATTGGGAAGGTTAAGCATCCAAATGTTGTCAGATTAAGAGCTTATTATTGGGCTGCTGATGAGAAGCTTTTGATAAGTGATTTTATTTCTAATGGCAACTTGGCTAATGCTCTTCGAGGTCAGTATTCTTCCCTCATTTCTTCTGTCCTTTCAATTTTAGTAGTGAGCCATTGTCATTATACGTTCGGAGAAAGAAGCGTAGCTTTTTGCTCCTTTTTAATGGGGGACCAATGGCCCGAATGTTTCTTATCAGTAGTCATCATCATGTTAACGACCAAGATCGAGAAATGCGGCTGGTTGAATCTTAAAAACTCAAATAACTTTGCCTGTAGTAGTAACAATTGTTTTCAATTGCCTGTGAAAACGACAGTGTTGGTCGTTAGTTGATGGAAATGGTAAGGGTGAGGGCGGTGAAATTAATAGGCTTAGTAGGCTATATGGTGGCTTAGTTGTTGCTCGTGGTTAATGAGATGTCATAGGTCCCTCGTGGTTGCTCACGCACGCATTGAATACATAAAGGAAAATACTAGTGGGTGTGGCCCAACGTTCTTCTTCTTCTTTTTTTAAACAAGAACTCTGATAATTGGAGATGGTAAATTAACTCAGATTTAGTCTGAACTAAAACTAAATTCAATTTGATAGGATTTAGAATCGATGAAACTCAAAGTTGACAAATTCTTTACATGTATCAAAAATTTAAAACTTTGAACTGCTAACCTTTTGGTTTTGTCTTGCTTGAATCTTTAACAGTAGCTAATGAGGCATAACATTGCAGGGAGAAATGGGCAGCCATCAACGAGTCTCTCATGGCCAGCCAGGTTGAGAATTGCGAAAGGAACAGCTAAGGGCTTAGCCTATCTACACGAGTGCAGCCCAAGAAAATTTGTACATGGAGATATAAAGCCGTCTAACATCCTCTTGGACAATGAATTCCAAGCTCATATCTCTGATTTTGGTCTGAACAGATTAATCAGCATTACTGGCAGCAACCCCTCATCTTCTGGTGGCTTTATTGGCGGAGCACTTCCTTACATGAACTCTTCCCAAACAGACCGAACCAACAACTATCGTGCCCCTGAAGCTCGTGTGTCAGGAAACAGACCAACCCAGAAATGGGATGTGTACTCATTTGGAGTTGTGCTTCTTGAACTGCTCACTGGCAAATCTCCGGAGCTTTCGCCAACCACATCAACCTCCCTGGAAATTCCGGACATAGTAACGTGGGTGAGGAAAGGATTTGAAGAAGAGAAACCATTGTCAGATATGGTCGATCCAATGTTGCTCCAGGAAGTCCATGCCAAAAAAGAGGTGTTAGCAGCTTTCCATGTTGCTCTTGCATGTACCGAGGCAGACCCTGAAGTTCGACCGAGAATGAAAACTGTCTCTGAAAATCTAGACAGAGTTGGAACTTAAGGAACAAGGATGTTCCAACATTAAGTTCATGCCGAAACAGACATGTTTCTCATTCAGATTCTTCTTCAATGAGCCCTCCAATTTTGTCCTTTGAAAGGTTACTAGTATCACAGATGGCTGTTGATCTAGTATAGTATCGGTATCGATGACTCCCATTCAGGCCCAAAATTCAAGGAAGTCCATCCGATTATAATAGCAAGATCAGTATCGATGCACGGTTGTTTAATATGGAAATGGAATTCAGATTATGCTGCATTCATAATTTAATTTGTTTTCCCTTCTTGTAGTCTTTTATTTTTTTAATATAAGACTTGAAACTTTTCTATGATTGTTAAATATGCTACAAAATTTTATTACAATAATTCTAAATTAATTTTTATATCAAATTTTATTTAAATTGTTTAATAATTTTTAATTTTTAATCATTTATAGTATTAAATAGTTTTAGAATTATTTTTTTCGTATGAATAATATCAATTTTTTAAAAAATTAAAAATATAAAAATTATTGACTTATAATAATATCTTACTTAGTTTAATTATTGACTTATAATAATTAGTTTGATTTTTTCACATGTCTTTTCTTGATTTGCGTATTTAATATTTATTATGTTCTATATATATTGTATTACGTATTAATTTACTTTATATTATTTTACGTCGACTTATTTATTTATATTTTATATTATATGTTAGTCTATTGGAAACATCATCTCGAATTGATAAGGGTAAGCTTGCTACTATTGAACCTCTCCAGACATCTTATTTCTGCAGATTTTTACTAAATGTTGTTGTTGCTGCTATCACTACTTAAGTATCCTCGTAAACAAAAAGAAAAATGGCAATATAAAACATGGAGGAAAGAAAGATAAAAAAGACCACAAATCTTTATTTTAAAAGCTCAATTTAAACATATAAGTTTGTTCTTATTTAGGTAAATTACTAACTGATATATACACATACAATTATAATTGAATTTACATTATGCTATGTATTAAAAAACACATTTTGTTTCAAATGAGTAGAATATGAGATAACTAAGGCTGTGTATTCTTCATGATAGACTTATCAAATGATTAAGATAAAGTTCTTCCTAAATTACATTGGTTGAACAAAAATATTGGAAAGCAATCTTCCTGATCTTGTCTAGGGATTGCAATGGGCCAATCCATAGGCCAATCTTACTAATTTTTTAAAAATTAAAAGTGTCAAACAATATCTTTTTTTAATGGAGTCCGAATTTAGACTATTCAAACCTATGGGTCGACCTATTAAAAATCCTTTAATTTGGGCTTATGGCCAACCCATTGCTCCTAGGTTCTGACATACTTCTTGGGATGAATGTTTATTATCAAGCAGAGAAGTGCTTGATAAAGTTACTGATCTTGCTAAAAGGGATTTATTACAAACAAGATTTTTGTGAGTATACTAAAAACCATAGCATCTTCGAGCTACAAGATGTTCCTACTGAATATGAAGATATCAAAGGTAACTCTTACAATATTGTCCGGACATTATAGCATAAAAACTGAATTTGTTAAATTATTTATATAGTTTATACATTCAATTTAAAACATACAACAATAATAACAACGTTCAGTAAAAATTCTGCTGAGAAATCCAGTAGTACATAACCTTACTCCTAATTAATAAAGAGACATTCAATTTAAAACATAGTATGTATAAAATAGTAAAATGAAGTTAGCCTTTACAATTTGGTCATAAAAAACAAGATCAAATTATATATATATATATATAAATAAAAACTTAATCAAAATTCTCAAAACTTTTTATTAATTTTTGGGAGCTTTTTCAACCTTTTTGCCTATCCAAAATTAACAGAATAAGGGCAAGCCATAGTTAAAAAAGAAAAGGTGAAGGTTATTCTTCGCATTTAACTCTAAAAAAAAGATAAAAAGAAAGGCAAAAGGGTCACTTTTGACCTTAAGGTTTGCACCATTCGACAAATATGACCCAAACATTCGGACGTTAATAATTCTAACCCTAATATTTTAAAAACGTCAAATTATAACCCAACCATAACAGAAAATTCAAATCGTTCTGTTAAGTGTCAGGTCATAGCTTAGCAATTATTATTTTATTCAAATAAGTGTGTCCTCTTTGTCACGCTATCACTGATGGAGAAAGTGGGTTCCACTTTTTTATTTAAATTTAAAAATGATTTTATATTAAATGTAAGGGACCCCCATTTATATTAAATGATAACAAACATTAACCTTAAGGATTAGATGACTGATTATTTTCTTAACCCTAACAAAATTTAATCATGTCATTAGTTAAATAAAACAATTATCATTAAGTTAAAACGAATTTAATAATTAATAAAACATATTTGGAACTGTGTCATTGTTTCTTCAGCAAGCTTCTGATAATCAGTCATCGTTCTCCATTAGTTCCATTGTTATTGGTCACCAGCAATGAAGTTAGTCAACGGAAGCACCATTTGTGTAACATAGTAATCAGCAATCCTCGAGAGAAGATGTGAGCATCGAAGCGTATTGAGTTAATTGAGGTATGTTACATTTGATTATTATTGTATATTAGGTATTTTGTGTATTTAAGATGCTTCCTTCTTATAGGTTACACATACGGTCATTGTTGGTGTGTGTTAGATAATGGTTGTTGTCGTTAGTTTATTGTTAGGTGTGGTCCCGAATGTTAGTTTAGATGCCTTATGGTCATTGTGGTTCCATAATGTTTGTTGATGTGTTTTGGATGTTTTGTGCTCTGCACATACTCCTTCCCCTAAACAAGGATCCAAAACAACTAATTAAATAGCTTTGTAACTAATAATCTATAACTTAAGGAGAAAGAGCAATAAACATATATGTTACATCTGATACTAAATAGGAAACTAAAAGCATAAGTAAGGAGGCATATCATAAAACTCTAAACAACATTTTGAGTGTCTTATATATTCAACATACAATGTAAACTTGTGGAAATGTTCGCTTCCTGACATCTGATTATAACAAGATATTTTATCCAATACAAGTTCCTTTGATTGTTGACATGAATGATTCCTAGAATGTCTATGCTGTTAAATAACTAAAACTGAACCATTATTGTCAAGCTCTAAAGAAGTTAGTAGATCACCAACAATGCCTAGCTCTGGACACTCTTTCCAGTCAGTCAAGGAATTACAGTTAATAGAGATAGGCCTCTCCCACCTTTCCCTGTTATGATCAATGAATTTTTCTTTACAATCTCTCTTATAGCCTTATGATCAATGAATTTTTCTTTACAATCTCTCTTATAGCCTCCACAATTTCTGCTCCATTATTAACATACTTCTTTATGTAGTTAGCCTGACCTGTTGCAATATATCTAACAGCTAAGAATTGTGTCTATAAGTTTCTTAGCCCTTAATGAGGTGAGGAATCAAAGAAATTGAAGGAAGATTATAGTTAACTAGAGTTATGTATATTGTTACAGTCTTACCTGCTGTAGAAATTTTGGATGCAGATTGTATCCATTGCATTCTCTATTAAACTTAGTTTTAATTGTCCAATTCATAATGCTTAACCATTAGTTCAAATTACAAAATGAATTACAAAGGATAATAAAGTTCCCCCAAACTATTGTTAAGTATTATCAATTGAAGAAGAAATTATTGTGTGATTATGTTACTTGATTATGGTGCATACAAACAACATCATTTGATACATTGAAAAGAATTATCTTGGCCTTAGTTACATCATTTTTGTCCTTATGCATACAACTTCTTTCAATTGGTCTTATTAGGTTCATAATAAGGAAACTGATAAATGTGTAAACTATTTAATATTGAAGAAATAAATTATAGTTTTCTAGCAATTACATATTTCTATTATTCTAATTCCCAATTCTCTTTTTCAATAATTCAAATAATAGCAAGCAATCATAGTAAGAGAGTCTATATGCAGTGATAGGGATGTACAGGTATTTTAAAGGAGGTTTCTCAATTATGAATCTCATTAATTATTTGATCAAATTATCTTCCTTTTGATTATGTTGATACTAATAAATAGCTTTTATTGGGAGAGTCCATATACATTGATTACTTGTTGATAACTATAAATAACTTTTATAGCTGATAACAAACCATAACCATATATCCTCACCATTCCCTATCTTGAGCTCAAATTCATTAGTTTAATAAGTTACACGAATTGCCAATCAAATAAGTTACACACTTTATGGAAATCAATCTTCATAGAGTAGTTCCTAATAGAATTATTTTTATGATAATCCTTGAAAAACTCTTACAATTGCTAATCAAATAAGTTACATGCTTTATGGTTCCCTTTAACAATTAAAGCAAATATAATACCATTGAAATGTACAAGGATTAATTATGGTGCATTAATGGAGTTTTGAACATTTTATGATGATGAACATGTTATTTTTTGATAATTGCATTACTTTTTTCATTTAAACTTGTGTGTATGCTTATGTTTGTAGGTTTTAATAGCTCAATATGGAAGTATATGACTTTTTCATGGTGGAAGTTTTATGTTGGAGCTTGAATTGACATATGCTGGTGGGGATATTGCTACATTTGACAAATTTGTTAGTTATAGATAAATAAATGAGATGAGGATGGACTTGGGGTATGATAAAATTGACAAGGCATATTATAGAGAACTTGGTGTAAACTTTAAGGACTCATTGAAAGTTTTCGACTCAAATGAAATTTGTGTTAGGCTAGCAAAGCTAATACAAGTACATGGGATTGTTAATGTATATGTAACTCATAATGTAGACACACCTATCCATACCATTAATGATGATGATGAGAACATGGAGGGGCAAGATGTAAAAGGGGATGAGAATGTGGAGAAAGAAGGTGCAGAAATGGAAGAGAATTTGGATGGAGAAGGTGCACAAATGGATGAGAATGTGGAGGGAGAAGGTGTACAAGTGGATGAGAATTCAGAAGGAGAAGGTGTAAAAACGGATGTGAATGGGGAGGAACATAATGCACAGTTTGAATCAAACTTTTATTTTAACATTCCACGTGACCATCATCTAAGTGAAATTGATTCATCAGATTGTAGTAGTCCTATTAGCATTGACGAATATCCTAGTGGAGAGGAGGTAGGTGAAGCTTTACGTAGACCCACCTATCTTTTAGGGATAATCTTACAGAGGTTGGATATGAGTGGAGGTTGGGAATGGAGTATGGGAATGCAAAAGATTTTAAAGATACTGTTGTCGATTATACAGTACGTACAAGATACAATGTTAGTTTGAAAAAGTGTGAGAGTACTTAGATTAGGTATGTTTGTGTGGGTAGATGCCCATGGGTTTTGCATGCTGCATACGTTAAGAATGAGCGATGTTTGAGGATGAAAACATATAATTCTAATCACACTTGCTTCACTACTAACAAACCTAAATTGGTTTCTGCAAAATTCTTGGCGAGACACTTCAAGGATGGAATATTAGAGAAGCCCATTATAACAACAAAGAACATGGTGGAAGAATGTAGAGAGAAGTTAAAATTTTTTGTAAATTCAAGCATATGTAGAAGAGATTGAGGAAAGAGAGAGCAACAAATTCTATTCGTGAATATGCAAAGTTGCAAGGATATATACACGAGTTGAAGGTAAGCAATCTTGGGTCAACAATTGGGTTACGATTATCAAAAAATCAAGAGAGCTCATTGCTATAAGTATATTATGTTATTAAGTTTATATTGTACTTCATTATGTCCTGTTATGTAGTATATTAATACTTCTTTATATTTTTTTATTTTGTTGCAGTTCAAATGATTGAATATTTGTTTTTACGTTATGAAACGAGGATGGAAGCAATTGAGACCAATTTTTAGGATTGATGGATACTTCTTAAAGACAGAATTTCAAAGGCAGTTGTTAAATGCAATTGGTGGAGATAGTGATGGAGGAATGTTTCCATTGGCCTGGGTTATTGTCAAGGTGGAAAACACAGATTTATGGACTTGGTTCATGAATTTGCGTTCATCTAATTTCAAATTAGAAGATGGTTAAGGAATTACAATTATATCTTATATACAGAAGGTAAGTAAACATATTTGGGATTGAAGGTAATTATAGGAAATATGGTCTGAAATCTTTTGTATTTGTTGTAGGGATTAGTCAGGGTGGTCGAGAACACTCTGACTAATGCAGATCACTGTATATGTGTAAGACATATATATCACAATTGGTCTACAAATAGGAAAGGAAAAGACCTAAGAAAGTTATTTTCAAATTACGCTTGGTCAACGTATGTTCAAGATTTTGATGAACAACTAAAAAAGCTTGACAGAATAAGCCCTGTATGAGCTGCAACATTGCTTGAGTATCCAAAAGAGAGGTGGGACCATTCCTTTCAAAGTAAATGTCCCATTGTTGACAACAACATGAACGAAACCTTCAATAAGTGGATTCTACCAGTTGGGGAAAAGGGCAGTGATCAGTATGCTGGAGACTATTAGAATAATGGTTATGAAGAGACATGTTGAGAGGAAACATTTTGTTCTTGGGTAGAAGCATGATATAGCACCAAACATAATGAAGAAGTTGGAGAAGAACAAGAAAGAAGTTATGCAATGGAGAATTGTATGGAATGGAGATGGTGGTTATAGAGTTTCAAAGGGTGATGAGAAGTATATTTTCAGGATCAATAGACAATATACATCTAGTTTTCAGGCATAGGACCTATATAGATATCCATGCAAGTATATAATTAGTGCAATCCATCACTGGAGACAAAGGGTTGAGACATTCGTTGATTCGTGCTATCGGAAGGGTCACTTCTTGAATTTGCATGAACATGTGTTACAACCAATACGAGGTGAAATTTTATGGCCTTCAAGTGATGCTGAGTTGATACATCCTCCACCTAAAAGAGTTATGCTCAGTAGACCGAAAATTGCAAGAAGAAAAATAGCAAGATGAACCAAAGAAGATGAAAAATCCAAACAAATTGAGTCAGAAAGGGTAAGTGCATAAATGTCAAAAATGTGGTCTTCAAGGTCATAACTCCAAAAAATGCAACAACAATACATCAAGTCAACACGGTGAGGATTCTTCACAGGTGTGTGCACGTTACTTCAATCATATGAATACAATTTTATAAACATACAATTACTAATGTATAGAGTTACTAATGTATATAATTATGTAAATTAGGTTATAACATAGGGATCTTCATATATATACAATTTTTGGTTTTATATTACTTATTGTTTGTACTAATTACTGACAAATATGTTTTTCATTATAACTACACTTAAACAATGAGAATATGGTTAATGATAATGCTGGAGTGGCTCAACAAGCAATATTGTAAGCTTTTTTATCAATTTGTTTAACTTTAAGTTTTTAATCAATTTGTCTAACTTGTAATAATTACAAAGTGTGTTTGTAATATTTTTCTTCCATTTTATAGGTTGGTACACCTGCAGATGCCAATATAAACCAATTTGGAGATGTTGACCCACACACGTTTCAATTATCATTTCAGCTAAAGGGATTATGATTCAGATGACGTACCAGTATTACTTCACAACATTTACAAGCTGAAGCAAGTAAAAGGAGAACCTTATTGACTTCATCATCACAACCTGATTTTACGCAGTCAATTACAAATTAATCAAACATTGATTAGTTGTATACATACAATGCATATATATTTATGTTGTATTCATATGAACGTTTGTTATGTTTAAATACAATGTAAATATTTTTGTTAATTAATATGATTTACTACACAACCTCTCTCTCTGTGTCAATCTCTCTCTTACATTTCCTTTTTTTTTCCATATTTGACAACATATGCAACGAGTACATTATTCATTGTATATTGGTTATATATGTAACTAGTAAATTATTCATTGTATATAAATTCATATACCAATTTTGTTATTCATATACAACTTATTCATTATACGAATTATAAGTTGGTTATATATGGTAGAATTGTTTTTTCAATTGTGTTACATAATTCATATACAAATTTTATTATTCATATACAAGATATTCATTATGATTTGTTATATAACATAACCATTGTATATTAGTTATATATTCAAAATCAAAATTTTCATAAGATACATGAAATTAATATCAACCATTACATTATTCAATTTGAATACAATATCCTCATAACATATTTACAAATAAAAAGTAATACAATCATAACTAATCCTATTACAATTACAATGTTCACTAACGTACACTTAATTTGTTTTTCTCTTTTCTCAATAAATATATGTCCTCCTTCAAAAGAGCATTTGTTCTTCAAACTCCTTTGTTGTGTTTCTTTTAACCTCTTCTTTTGACATTGATAATTCACTCCTTAAATTTTGAATCACTTCAATGGCTCTCTTACTAAATTCTTCATCGTACCATTCGAAAAACTTGTATCTCCCAACCTAAAACATTCAATTCAATTTCAGTAAGAAAAATACCTTAAACAAAGTTTAACTTTCAACTTCATTAATCTAATAATAATAAATTCTCACCAGATAATTAGGACATCCATAAAACCTCTATGAAGTCCTCAATGGGGCCTTCCGCCCACAATAGCAAACGACATTGCCGGACTTTGAACTCACTGTTGTATTTGTCGATGATAATGATTCCATCTGCATATTTAAAAGATGATAATAAGATAATATATGACTAGGTTAAAATGCAATCTATGATCCTGAATGTATATCAGCAGATTTCCCAGAAGTTAAATTCTTGAAAGCCATGGACAGTGCAATGGAGGAGATATTTTATCTACACATTAGCCTAAATTATTTTGAAAGTTGCAGAGATTGCTAGGTATTGGAAAAGAGGGAAAGATGATCAAAGCTTCTGCAGATTTATATCACATAGTTTCTAAGTATATCTCTAGGAAAACAAAATAACTTAGGAAGATGAAGATGAGATTGATATGTTAAAATCATATCTCAGGACGTTGAATTTTTGGGATTAAAACTGAACGACAAGTTTTTTAGAGACACCATTTTGACTTTTTTCTTTGCAGGGACAAACATAGTGAGTTATGCTCTAACTCAGTTTTTCTGGAATGTTTCAACGAATCATGAGGACGAAGATAAGATGAAGGAAGAGCTCAAGATGATTGCAATACACAAAGAAGCATAAAATTTGCAACTTTTTGAACCACAAGCAATGTGTGAATCACTAAGACTATACTCTATTATTTCTCAACAACAATTCGAGTCCATCCACAGCGATCAGCTGGAAAGCATTGAAAGAGAGCATTTGTAAGGTCAATAATGAACATTATAACCACTTGATTAAGGAAGCAAAAGACAATCTACATGCTTGGACAAATAAGCATGTCTTTTATTCTTGCATATTAGAATTTTGAACTCTAATTTTTCATTCTACTATCCAAATTGTCTAACATATCCCCCAAAAAAAGGACATGTGATTATGATAAAAGCAAAGGAAAAACAAAAGAAATTTGATAACATTATAACTATTTTAGCTAGTACTTAGTTAAATGTCTCAGATTGGCATCCACTTTGAATTTTGAAATGCTTCATGTAAGGCAAATAGAATTGTTTGAGCATATAAAGTGCTTGCTTCATAACCAAGACAACAATAGTAAATATTAAAGGACAAATAGTTACTCGAAATGATTTCTGAACCACAACAGCAAGCAAGAAACTAAAAAAGAATAATCAAACAAAAAGAACAACCAGTTTAATCAAGTCCCTCGGAACAAGAGTGAAGGCTCATATAGGAAAGGTATCTATCTATTCACAAAGGCGTCAATATGTAAACCTCAGGAAAAAGATAATTTCAGGGTCCTCTCTAAGGAAAATATCAAGCAGATAAATAAGGTTAGATAAAAGCCACTAAATATCAAGGTCCAAAAGAACTTAGAAGTTCTTTTCTTTTTATTTTTTAACTTTGAGGAGGGTCAGACGGAGACTATAAACAAAATGATGGGTAAATTACCAATCATCTAATCCCTTTGTTTAACGAAAATGGTGGGTTAATCTTAATGATCTGATTAAGGTTTACTATAACGATGGGTCTCACACTTTGATATAAAATCTTTTTAAATTTAATTAAAAAGTAGGTCTCACTTGATCCGGATGGCGTGGTAAAAGGGACTCACTTATTTGAATAAAATAATAATTGTGAAGTGTCAGGTCAGCGCTAACCTGATACTTAACAGAACGATTTTAATTTCCCGTTAGCCTTTGTTTAGATCCTTACTTGCACAAGGGAAAGGAAAAGAAATATTGAGGGGAAAAGAGGAGAAAAGAATGGAAGAGAAATGATACTTTTTTTTCCTCTGTTTGTTTTCTTAATTTATCAAAGGAGGGAATTGAAACTTATATTGGACAAAAGAATTTTTTGAGATCTTTATGCCCTTGATTATGGAACTTGTTTATTTTTTGCTATGAAAACTTCAGCATATACAGATAAAGTATTATCAGATTTGATAATAGAACTCCACGATAAAGCTTAAAGGAGTTGAAATTTCTATTTGTAACTAGAGTTTTTAACTTTCCAAGTGTTGTGTAATATAAAACAATATCTTTGGCATAAAAAAAAAAGAATTTCATCATACACTGCATGCTTATTCTGCTACCATCTGTCATATGCTTATTCCACTACCAAGATCAATCTCATCCATATGTCAAGAGAACAACTATTCTATTTTATAGAATAAAATGAAAATTAATATTTAATATGCATATTAAAATAAAACAAGTTACATATAACTATATGTATATTTACATGGTTTAGAATTTAAACATTCATATTTTGATAATCCAAAAGATAAAGGTTTTGTTAATTCCATTTTAACACAACCATGGCTTCCATAAGCAAAAAATCTGCACTTGTATTTACTCCATAAGCAAAAAATCTACACTAGTATTTACTTCATAAGCAAAAAATTCCATTTCAGCATAGCCATGACTCCTCCATAAGCAAAAAATATGCAAATAAACATCACCACAAGTTAAACAAAATAAAAGCTAGCAGATTAAACAAAAAAAATAGCATGTCAAATTAGGCTTTACCATTTCAAAAAAATTTGCAATGCAAAAGATTATCTACCCACAATTTTATCTTCATTCCATTTCCGAAATAGGTGCACTACTCATCATATGCATTAAATAATTTACGCTCCTGCTCGGGACAGCCAAAAAATTTTCTCACCCTAATGGAACTTGCAGTTAGAAAATCATAAGCTTTATAGCGAAGGCACACATCAAGGTCAAGATTTAACAATTCAACATACACTTCATGCTCTCCATAAACCTGTTGGCGTGTTTTTTCAGCAATTGTATTTGATTCCTTAAGTACCTTAGCAATATTGTCAATAGATTCTTTAACCCTAGCAATTTCTGTTGCAACAGCACTCTTTCTTTTATTTTTCTTTGGAGAAGTCACAAAAATTGGATCGGAATCGGAATGAGAAGTAGCTTCAAACTCAGTTGGACTTGCACCATCATGTGTGTGTTCAAAGTTT
>JAOTAX010000003.1:8758681-8776939 GCA_025629825.1 Erythroxylum guanchezii | reverse complement strand
ATTTTTATGTAATCATTATTTATTATATAATAAAACTATAATATTTTAAATATTTTATAATGTTCTTAACTTTATATATGTTAGATGATCTTTTTTATATTAATTGTGGATATTATTTATATGTAAAAATAATATTAATAAAAATAAATAAATTATTTTCATTTTAAATCTCTACTAATATGATTTTTTGAGACATGATTGATATAAAATTATAAATTATACATTACGAAATAGTGATAAATTATTTTGTAATTTAAAAAAGATTAAAAACTATTTTATAAATTTAAAATATCAACTAAAATTATACTTAATATTGACCAATATTGATATAATACCTTAATATTGACCAATATTGATATAATACCGTAGCAGATTTAATTTCGAAATTAGTATCAGTACAGTATTTATAATCTTGCCAGGGACATCCTGAATGAGGCTGCTTTGCTTATTAAGTGGCGACCACCTGGCAGAACACGATTGGTCACTGAATCAACATTCTCCATGCTGCAAATTTGTTTGAACGACTATAAAACTATTCTACGTCCAATGAAAAGCACATTATGTTTCACTATCGTCCTAAGGTAAATTTTTTCCTAATTAATCAAATTTATCGAAAAAAAGTTCTCTTCGTAGATCCAAATGTTGTTTTTTTTTTAAATTATGGAGGAACAAAAACTAAAGGTAACAAAATGAGACGTGGGAGACAAATCCCAATGATATCCTCGCGGAGGACCGAGAGGCACTCTGCGGGAGCATGAAGTAGTGCGGTAACACCAATGTCAAAAGTCACTGCAAAATTGGCGAGCCAATCTGCACATCGATTTCCCTCACGGTATGTATGACGGGGAAGCACTACCCAGTTGCGATTGAGGAGTTCATTGATGCCCATGATGAGAGGGTTGTGCGACATGGAGCGGTTGACGGAGTCAGACAGAATCTACATCACTAGCTGAGAGTCAATCTCCAAAAGAAGCTTTCGGTGGCCTAGGTCCCAAGCTAGGGTCAGCCCAGAAAAGACTCCCTAAAGCTCAGCCAAAACCGAAGAGCACCAGCCGATGTTCTGGATAAAGTCACCGAGTCACGTGCCCGAGCTATCCCTAATGAGGCCTCCTGCCGTGGCGGTGAGGGTGGATCGTTTACTGGCCCCATCCGTATTCAATTTCACCCATCCTGGTGCCGGTTTGCGCCAGCCAATGAGATGTTCCTGACAGGGAGGGCGATTTGGAAAAGCGCGATGGTGCCAAATCTCCGCGTGCCGGATCCTATGCACATAGTCCATAATGGGGTGGCTCGGGGAGGATGGCCATGCGAATTTTGGCTCAAACAAAGAGCTGTTGCGCCAAGTCCAAAGGAACCAGCAGGCGGTGCCAAAAAAAAGAGGCCAATCGATTGTAGTGCCGCTCGATTGCTGTTGCAGGTTGCTGTGAAGCCACTCCTGTCCCTGGAGAGTAAAAAAATTGCAGTTAGGTAAAGGGAAGAGGAGCCATACCCTCCTTGCGCGAGGGCAGTCGCGCAGTACATGAAGGACGGACTTATCGGCGTGGCAGTGATGGCACGCCAAGGTCGAAGTCAGCCCCCGACGAAGACGTTGCTGGTTTGTCAAAAGGCGATCCTGTCCAAAAAGCCAAAGAAATGAGCGGATGCGTTGAGGTCCTCTCCAGTGTCAGATTAGTTTCCAAAGACCGCTCCAATCGGTGGGGAGAGGGGCCTTAAGCATGGCATAAGAGGAGGCGGTAGTGAACTGGCCTGAGTCCGACTGGCCCCAGATCTGCTTATCAGGCCCGAAGTGAGACCGGGTGGTACAATACCTGCAATGGACAAACAAATAAAGTTAGGGAGAAGGTAACGAAATTCATTCCAACGCCAATTACCTGCCTGATCCACAAAGTGGTGAACCTGTAGGTCATGCGCTTCCGGAAGTAAAGGTCGCCGAGCGTGAGCAATGAGCGGGCCGACATCAGTTACCCAGGGGTCGATCCAAAAGCGAGCCGTCGCACTGTCACAGATAACCCAGTGGATGCCAATGAGCACAGTTGGCCAGACCGCGGCAATGCCCCGCCACGTCCGCGAGCCGCCATTGACCGGAAGTGCAGCAGGGGGATTGGCTGCATCAAAGTTATACTTCGCTGTAAGGACGCGCACCCAAAGAGCATCTGGCTTTGAAAGCAGGGCCCACCCAAGTTTCGTAAGGAAGGCATCTTTAGTCTCACGGATACTGCAAATGTCGAGGCCACCCCACTCCTTCGCGTGACAAACCCTATCCCAGTTGACCAGATGGATCTTGTTAGTGTCTTGAGATGATCCCCACAAAAATTTGTGCATCAGTCGTTCCAAGCCATCGCACAAGCGTCGGGGCAATCGAATCGTTTGCATAGTGTAGAGCGGAAGCGCGGCGAGAACGAATTGAGTTAAAGTGGCCCGACTGGCCAGCGAAAGGAGTTTACCAGACCATCCCGATAGCCATTGTTGCACCTTATCGAGGATGTGCTAATAAGTTTTCCTCTAGACCCGCTCGTGGAGAAGAAGAACGCCGAGATAATGGCCCAAGTTAGTCGTTTGTTTGAATCCTAGTGTGCGGCGAAGTTGCCGAGCTAGCGAAGGGGGCACATTTTTAGAGAAAAAGCAGCGAGATTTGTTGTGGTTCACCCGTTGCCCTAAAGCCGTACAGAAAGTGCTTAAAACATCCTGAATAAGCGTGGCTTGTTCGACATAAGCCTCAGCAAAAAAGAATGAGATCATCGGCAAAGAAGAGATGGGAAAGGCGAGGACCCCGTCTATTAAGGCGAATGGCTTTCTAGTGTCCTCTACCGATGGAGTGATTGATGAGATGACCTAGACGTTCCATGCACAAAACAAAATGTAGGGAGAAAGCGGGTCGCCCTGGCAGATGTCTCAAGTGGGGGTGAACGGGTCACTAAGACCCCCTTCCCAATTCACCTGCATAGTCGGCGAAGAAATACACTTCATTATGAGTGAAAGAAGTGATCTCGGTAGACCAATATCAATGAGGGTATCATGAATAAAGTCCCAGGAGAGGCGATCATAAGCTTTTTCCAGGTCTACCTTGATAGCCAGAAAACCCTGTTTGCCTATTTTACGGGCCATGGTATGAATGATCTCTTAAGCGAGAATGACGTTGTCCGTAATCTAGCGGCCCGACACAAAACTAGCCTGGATCTGGGCTACCAGAGCATTCAGATGGGGCTTCAACCGATTAACAATGATCTTCGTAATTGTTTTATAGATCACTGAACAAAGAGCAATGGGACGGAATTGGGTAATCGACGTCGGGGAGGGGAGTTTGGGGATAAGAATCATGATAGTCCGGTTTAGCTCTGTCTCCCAAACCTCATGACGGAATACCCGCTGAATGAACTGAGTCAGAGAAGGTCCGATGGTGTCCCATTGAGATTGGAAGAAGAGTGCATGAAACCCATCGTACCGGCGCTTTATTCGAGGCCATGTCAAAGATGGCCGCTTTAATCTCAGACAAAAGGAGAGGACTATCCAAAGTCTGGGTAGCGCTGTGCGAGAGAGGCGGAAATAGACCGTGCAGAGGAAGACACGGAGGGCTTCGGGAATCGGCCGAATACAGCGTTTCAAGATAAGCCTTGGCCGTCTGACGAATGCTATCCGTGTCAGAATGAGTCCGTCCTTGCGCATCGGAGAGAGAGCTAATGAGGATCTGGCGACGTTTGGCCGTGGTCACGATATAAAAGTACTTAGTATTTCTGTCGCCCTGCGCTATCCACTGGCATCGCGACTTTTGGTGCCAATATAATTCCTCCTGACAGAGGACTTGTTCGAGCTCAGTCCTAAGGGTAGCCTCGAGTTAGTGAAGATAAGCCGAGTCCGCTTCCTCCAAAGACTTTTGAATCCCTACAAGCCGAGCCATGAGGCGCTTCTTGCGATAAAAAATGTTCCCAAAAGTAGTGTGATTCCACTGCTGAAGGTGAAAAGCCAGGTCTCGCAGAGCACCACACATCGTGGGAGACTCAGGGGTCTAGGGGTATTGGACGGTGTGGCGAAACTCATCATGAGTTAGCCAAGATGTTTGAAACCGAAAAGGACGAGGGTAAGAAGATCGTAACAGCCGCGATCGGAGCTGTATCAGAACGGGCCAATGATCAAATTTGAGGAAGGGAAGGTGAGAGACCGCAGTTTGGGGGAAGGCGGTGACCCAACTAGTAGAACACAGCGCGCAGTATAATCTCTCCAGAAGGCGGCCTCTTCTCCACATAAACCTAGGTCCAAGGAAGCCAAGATCGAAAAGCTGGCAGTCGTGGATACAGTCTCCGAAATAGGGGTTGACAGCCCCGCCGCGCTTGTCGCTGCGCTCTAGTTTAGCATTGAAGTCGCCACCAATGAGCCAAGGGTGAGAAGTAAGGGGGGCTAGTTTCCGAAGATACGTCCATAGAAAATGCTGCATCGAATAGGTGGGGCTTCCGTAGATGGCTGTGAAGGCAAAGGACGTATTCTCCCAAGTGTTCCGCATATGAATAAATTAGCGATGAGCAAGCAAAATGTTCACATCGATATCCGGGTTCCAGAGCAACCAAATGCCTCCAGAAAAACCAATAGCTTCCACGCAGTACTAGTGAAGGAACGGTAGAGAGGTGATAATATTGTGCGCGCGGATGCCACTTACTCTGGTCTCGAGCAACACCACGAGATTGGGTTTATGGAGCCGGACGTAAGAAGAGAGAACTGGTTTGAATTTCTTACCCCCGGCCCCTTGACAATTCCAGATAAAGATAAACATAAAAAAAGGAGGGAAAGGGAAAAAAACTCTAGAGATCGGGCGAGGCGGAGGACACCTCCATATGCTCAGGGTCCAGAGTAGCGAGGGGTTGTTGGGCCATGTCGGCCATTTGGGACACCGTATCCTCAGGAGATGAGTTGAGGGGAGACGCAGGATCCACTTCTGTTCACTTTCCGGTGCCCACTTTTTGCTGTCCGTCTTGGTTGGACGTTCCGAGCACCCATGGGCTATAGCTTGTCTCAACGCCCGAACAGCCCCCACAGTGACACTCCCCAGCCAGAAACTAATGGCCCACTGCTAAGAAAATTCGCATCAAGGATCGAGATGAAGACCCGCCCCCTCAACCCAACTCCCCCTCTCCAGAGCGTCTGAATTAAAGGGCAACGGTCACTGGCCCTCCTACCACCACTTTCGCCGCTTGGCCTACTGACGACCCAGTCGAAATGGAAGAGGGCGATATCACCTTGATCCCCGACAGATTTGGCTTTGATGTTGAACTTTCAAATTCCTTTAAATGCCGCCTCGATAAGAAATGGGAGCATGCCATTGTGGTGAAGCTTCTTGGCCGCTGCATTGGGTTTAATGTTCTGTAGCATCGCCTTATAGCGCTCTGGAATCTTATCGAGCCGATGAAATTTGTTGACATCGAAAATGATTTTTTTCTCATAAAGTTCTTGAATGCTGATGACTCTATACATGTTCTTACGCAGGGGCCTTGGATTCTCTTTGGTCAAGCACTCTCGGTACAGCCATGGACCTCCACCTTTCGCCCATCCTCAGGTAAGATATCCCATGTGGTTGCCTGGGTGCGGTTTCCGGATTTGCCCATTGCGAGGTATCACCAGTCCATCCTCACCACACTCGGTAATCTAGTTGGCCGGACAGTGAAGATTGACGAGACAACCCTGCATGCCCAACGCGGCAAATTTGCCCGAGTAGCAGTGGAAATCGACGTCACCAAACCAGTTAGACCCATCATTGAACTCGACGGCAAGCAAATTCGAGTAGCCTACGAGGGTTTACCTCCGATTTGCCTCATCTGTGGCAGGATCGGTCACGGGACGATGACCTGTCCCTCCCGACCCACCACTGTCGAGATCCCTCCTACGCCTAACCCCCGCCAGAATGGACCTCCTTCTGAACCCTTACCGCCGGCTCCACCTGCCCCTACGCCGTCGGAAGCGCACACGACGACATGTATGGACCCTGGGTCCAAGTGCAACGACGCTAGCGCCACCCGACCCAGGTGACAACGGACACCAGGCACGACAAGGGCAAAGCTCCCCTTATCGACGTGGGGCGTGCCTCGAGGTTCCAACCTCTGACAGAAAACGGCTCTAACGCCGCCCAGACGTCCTCTCCTCAGACCCATTCCCCTAGCCCCCCAACCGCTTCTCGTGTTCGAGTGGCTGCTCTCACTCGTGCCACTAACGTTCCCCCACAACCGAACGTACCGGGCTGCAGGGCCAGTCCAGTTGTTGCTCGTGGGCCTTCGGGCCAGAGCTCCCCATCGCCTGGCCCGCCCGTCCAGGACCCTCCGCCCTAGACCCATCCGACCCAGGATCCCCCCCCCCAGTCCATTCTCCTTTGCCACGGGTGGAGCCTGCCTCCTTTCTGCCCACTAGGCCCTCCCACGTTGGTATTTTTAAGTTGTTAGTCAACCATCATTTTAATGATCCACAGATAAAAAGTTACTCCAATCAACTAATTTTTTTTAAAAATTATTCCTTAAAAATTAAATATTACTTTGATAGTGAAATTTCAAATCAATTGATTGAACTTATGATATATTTTAACATAATGAGCATTTTTTTAAATCATAACAATAATTAAATTAATAAAATAAGAGGTTAAAGATTTAAAAGTTTAAAAATTCAATCAGTATCATGTCGTCATAAAATTGATATACAATATATAATAAAGGTTAATTTTTTTAAATAACTTAAAATAACATTGAAGAAATTATCTTTATTTATTGAAGAAATCAAAGTTTAATTCAAAAAATAGACTGTTAAACAAAAAGTAACTAATTTATTATAATTTATAAGATATAATTAATTTGTAAATTTGATCGGTTAGTTAATAAATTTATTAATTTTTAACAAATATTATTAAAATATATCGAATTAAAAAATTAAGCAGTTTGAAAACTTTTAAGTTTGAGCAATCAAATCATTTTGTTTTTGTAATCGTTAATCGTAAGTGGAAACAAATATTTATATTTATTTATAAACTCTTCTTTGAAATAGGCAATTCTTGAGATTATTATTTATGATATTGCAATTTATCATATTCTTAATTCAACCCATATCTGAATTTATCAATAACAGTATTATCATCCATTCCTTATAAAGACTCGAAAAGAAACTATCGACTTAACCGGCTACGATACACCACTCGTGTTAGGCAGTACCAGCAAGATTTTAAGAAAAGTGGTTTGGTACTCGGCCTTAAATTTGCCGAAGGATCTTATCAGGCTATTTACTGGAGTTATCGTTCCCAAGGGGCACGATAAATAGATTGCATCACTACATATGGGATTAAATCGAAATCCAACAGCTGATTGTCCAATTCAAATATCGTCAGAAAAAGAGAATTCAGGTACATTGCTGTTTTTGGAACAACTTGCAGCAAATACGACAGCGCTACCAAATAATTGTACAGATACGATCAGTCTTTTACTAAAATCCCAAACGCCTCATCCTAAGCACGAGTTCATGCCTTGATGGTCACACTGCACAAGCACAGACCAGATGGTTTTATCTTGGAAGTCTGCCACTGTGAGTCTTGTGGAGCATCAGGATCATACAACAGTGTTCGATAATTAGGGTCCCGCTCGAGTGAGAATAATAGAAGCTTTCCATCAAGTATTCCAAATCGAAACCCAGCACTTGAGCCCCCAGTCAATGGAACCTGTACCACTTTCCATGAGTTGTCGTCCGGAGTAAATATAGCCAGTTTCCTTTGGTTCTTCCACTCCATGCAGAAGAGCTTCTTTCCCAGAACAGCATGAGCAGTAACCATGACACAACCATTCTTCATTTCACACCAGGTGTGCCTCTCAGGATTGTAAACATCAACAAACTTCGAATTGCCAATGGTGAAGCTTGATCTTCCACCCATCACATAAAGTTTTCCTTCGAAGCCACAGGCAAAGCATCCCCACCTTGGACGGCGAAGACTCTCTATTAAGGTCCACTTGTCAGAATCAGGATCATAAACTTCCACACTGGAGAGACTATCACCATCCATTCCGTAGCCACCAACTGCATAAATCTTGCCATCAACCTCCGCACAAGCAAAATCATAGCGTGCAACATTCATGTTTGACAACTTGCTCCAACTGCAATCCAAGATCATGTCACAAAGGTAGATGGATTAATTAAAATTCTGAAGCAACAGAGGATGTGAATAAGACTAGAAGATAATGACTGCATAAGCATCACAAGAAGAATATTACGAACTTCTATGATGCAGAAAGACGTTTCAAACAGTTATAGAACAGGACTTATGTCTTCAAAAGGATGATTTGCACATTGAAAAAGCACTTGGTTTAAAGAATTTGTATGTGTTCGACTCTGATGTGAGATTAAAGTTTTGTGATGTTTGATACCAGTTCATATTCATGAAGTTAGCATACCAAGAACTTCAAAATGTAACTAACAAGATAAGTACTACTAGACAATAAAATAAACTGAATGGCAAGAGTATTTCCCTTTCACAAAATATGATTCTATGCAACTATAGGATTGACATAATTATTTATAGATTCGTGTAAACTTGATACAATTTGTTAGATACTGCAATATTAAGGTCCTAAGAAAGAAGGCTAAATTATAACTAGTTAAGAAAAGACAGATGAATGGATTTTTCTCTCTTTCTTACATGGCCAGTGTGGACTGCTGTCAAAGGTGGAGAAAATTTGCATAGTTGGACAGGAAACAAACCTGTTGAGACAAGAATCATATTCATAGACATCTGCTGAGGCAGAGCAAGTCCCATCAATTACTGAATAGCCAGCAATAAGAAGAAGCTTCCCGGGCAGAACAACAACCCCAAACCCTGCCTTCAGAGGACCAGGCATTGGTGGAAGGATCTGATGTTTGTTTCCAAAACAGTCCAAAACCTCCCAGTGGCTTTCCTTTCCTTCATAATCCATAGTTAGGACATATAGCCATTCCTCAAGTAACCCAGCTAATTTTCGGACAGTGATGAATTCTTTGCTTTTAATAAATGATCTCCAGTTCTTGCAGACAGCACCCATAGCCGGGAAGCACGAGCGAGGAACAAGTGCAAGACAATATTTTGCCACATCATCAGGCAGCCCAGGTAGAATGGGTCTGTCGATGTCATCAGCAACATGAGAAATCAATTGAGCATTGCTCTTTGAATCAGTTGACTTGTCTTGAGTGACCAAGGTGGAGAGAGACAAGTTTGGTTCAAGGAGTCTCTTCTTTCCACCCACGACAAAAGGCATCATATAGAACTAGAGAGACTTAAATGGGTTGTGAAAGCGATTATCTGTAGCTCCCTAGAATGTACCAATACTTTCAAATGACAAATCTTTGACTAAAGAAATTCATGATAACCATCACCTATGGGGATTTTACGAGACCAAGGCATAAAAGATGTTGCACTTCGAATCACTTGAGCAGCAAATGCCGAGGATTTTTTGTGTGTTGTCCAGTCCGATTCATATTCCATACCAGTAGCCTTATCCTTCAAAAAGGTTCTTTCAGTCAGATTATACTCCACACCTATAAAGTTGTCTCTTCCGCCGCACATTTCCTGAATACCTATATGTTCAGAACACATTAATACAAAAGCAAAATCTTACATACTCAACAGATTAGTACCAGAAAAGCTATGGAAACCAAAAGCTAGTACCAATCAAGCCTGTATAAATCAACACGTGTCAGCCTCCGGTGACTTCCATCTCGATTAACACCTAACTGCATGCATAGGAACGAATTCACAGAAGGGAAATGGGACAAAAAGTAAAATCCTCCACAGTTCGATAAGATTTTAGTCCGTTCCACTGATCAGCACATAAAACTTTGACAGGAGTGTGTGAGACAAAAAGAATGACTATTACAGGGGCAACTATTTTCAAGTTTGTTGTATTTGCCAAGCTATAAACACTTAAACGGCATGTTACTTCGTTTGAAAGGTAAATAAACAAAGTAAAATAGAAGCTAGCATCAGAATAAGCATCAACAGATTAAAATCAAAAAAGTGCACCTAATTAAAATCTAACAAATTCAAGCACAATTAACCTATCGAGCGTACTGACCGCATATTCACATACAAGCAAAAGAGTGGATGTCGTTGTCTGTACAATTCCAAACAACCACAACCCTCTTCCCCGAAATAAAAGTAAGCGTTCTCGAAATAATCATTGCGAATTCTGAAGAATCACCAAAATCGTGAGAGAAAAACTAAACTAAACTAAAGGCAAATTGGAGCCCCTGGTAAACAAAAGAGAAAGAAGAATCAGATCCAAAACCCACAAAACCGAACCTGGAAATCAGAATCTCAGAAAATCGGCAAATAGTTTACCATATACTGAAAGAAGATTCACGGCTCGTATTATAAGAAAATCAAAACCAGGACAAGAAAAGCCAGATCTTTTTCATCTAATGCATTGAAATACGCTAAACGGAACCCAAAATAAAAAGCAACAAATTTAAGTAAAGCTCCTTCAATTAAACTGTCTTCATTAACGCAAATTCAATGGAAACAAAAGAAATGAAAGGCCAAAAGCTCACACTGAAACAATCCATGACCAAAACTTACAATCAAAAAGGCAAAAGTCCACAATCAAAAAAAAAAAAAACTGGATAAGATGAATCTGATAAACGAACGTGCACGAAAACAAAGGAATCAAAACTGACCATCACCGAACTGGTAATGCAAGTAGATCTAATTTTAAGACCTTGCAAGCATATTTCTTGCATAGATCTTACGGAGACAGGGAGAGAGAAAGGTTACCTGTAAAATAGGAACTATGAACGAACGTCCGTTATAGATGGTAGAAATGCAATTAGACAACTTTGGTCTTCTTGCCTTAAGGAGAGCAGGGCATATGCTATATATATACAGATACACAAGTAAAGAAAATCAAAAGCACCAATTTCAAGATAAAATCAAACGGAGATCGAACACGTCAGTCTGATATTTTCCTACTGACTGGAAAAGGCAAGCGATGGGGAAGACTACTAAGTGCTGTACTCCATATATGGAGAGTTGGCATGTGTTGTTTCTGTCCCTTTTTGTCTTTTCGTCGTTTTTCTTTTACATAAATAAATGGGATATACTTACGTGGTTCCAGCACAGGAATGCTCTTATCCGGTATGCAAGCTCTGGGTCGTCTGATTACGTTTACTGATCAACAAGACGTGGTAGGCCGATAATCGTGTGCAATCGTGTGTCTGATTTGAGATAACAGACACATCAGTGTGTCCGAAAGTCACTTTCTATCTCGATTCTCGCTCCTGTCGAATACTACTTGTCGTTTTACGATCTTCTCGAGTAATTTCCCTCAACCGCAACACCAGATCTGTGTTAAAAACAACGATACAGTTATTTCTTTTTAAATTTTAGCAAGCTAAAATTTATGAATAAGATTTAATAAAATAAAAAAATTGATTAATTAAAATAGAGAATTTATTCTTCTCGATTTTGGGTGATTCATGCGCTTTAATCAATAAAAGAAGTTTATAAGAAAAAATATATCGTTCCTATTAATGGAAAATGTCGAGTTTGAATTTTCAATAAATGATTTATTAAATTTAAGATTAAAAAGCATAGATTTTGAAAATCTAATAACTTTTTTAAACTATGATAAAATTTACAATTAAAAATTATGACTTTATTATAATTCATAGATAATATAACTCGTGATATAAAAATTTGGCATACTATGATATGAATAAAAAATCTCGTAAAGAGAAATATTTAACGTTTTCTTAAATTTTCTAAACATTTTTTATTTTTTACAGATAATCTTAATATTTTGATTAAATACTACTTCTTTTTGTTATTTAAATTATTTTTCACTCAAGCTATTTACGTTATTGCAATGACTTTTATAATTTATTCTTATTCCTATTTTTTTATTTAATTTGTGTATTTATTTATCTTTTTTTATCGTGTATTGTTACTTTTTCACATTTTATGAGTATTATATTATATATTGTAGTTAATTTTATTTATTGATATTTTATATTATTATTAATTTGCAATATATACGGGTCTATTCAAAATAATTAACAATCTCTCTAATGTTTAACAATAAAAGCGTATATTGTTAAACCTTTTTTTAATGATTTATTAAACCTTTTTAAAACCCTACATTTCAGCAAAAATCTATTGTTGTTGACGATGAAGTCTATGGAATTTACGATTAAAGTTATGGTCTTAATAATATGAATACAAAATTTGTTGGTTGGTGGGATTTATTTATCAACATTTTAATTAAAACTCGCCCATTCAACTCCCGATGGGCCAAAGGTGTAGTGTCCATCAAAGAAAAGTAAAATAATAATAGTATTTCCGTGCAAACTAGCATCCTAACGTCGGGACCAGATCCTCTGGCCCCTTACTCTAGCCCTACCCTGTCCCTTTTTAATCCAAGCCATCCATTTATGTGGGACCAACATAAATAGATGGCTTGGATTAAAAGGGGGCAGGGTAAGACCACAAGAAGGGCGCAGAGGATTTCAGCTCCCTATCGTCATGCAGATTCTTAAAATTAACTATTGGAATAAGTTTAATGCTGAAAAGTCGGAAGCTAGATGCCTGACCTATTCTAATTTTCAGATTCCGCAAAATCAATGGTCACAACCGACGGCATATTAATTATTCCCCACGAAAGTGGTTGACCGAGAGCCATCATTTAATGTTAAGTGAAGCAGAATCGAAGACTCGTCGGTGTCTTGCTACAGGAATCTCCTTTTCTCCGAATGGCTCAAGTTTAAGTTATTCTAAGAGATTTTTCAAGAATCTTTAAATATTAGTTTATATTAATTCATATAATTTTTGCAAGCCTCAATTACTTAAATTTCTCAAGCTCTAAGAATTTATTTAAAAGTATTGATTTACAATTATTGTGTACATGATAGGGTTTATAGAACCGAACAAGTGTTGAAGCTAGTGCAAAGGGACAGAGACAAACCTTCTTGGATGATTTTGACAGGGGATATCAGGTTTTGCTGCGCACATCATGAACCACAAAGGAGTTTTTGTTGTACTCAATCAAACAGTCAATTTCCTGAAGCTCTATCTGGAACTGCGGTACAAAAGAGTGTTGCATAGCCAAAGATGGGAATTTTTCAGCGGCGAGCGACGTGTGTGGTGGAAGACTAATCCGGTGACGTTGGACTTTGTACTGATTCTTATCTCACTACGGTTTGTTGGGATGGAGGAAGGTCCGTGACCGCCACTCTTGTGGGCACATCCACACTACCATGGGCGTTTTGGTTTTGCATTCACACAAGTTGTGGTCGCAAAACACACTACTGATTGCACCCCTCTACTGCCTGTTCTGTATCTCCGTGGCATAGAGGTTGAATTGAAGTCTTTCTTTTTTAATTATTATTTAACGTATATAAAATAAGCTATTCAATATTATAAATAATTTAATTTAATTTAATAAACTTAACATCAACTCACTTTTAATTAATAATTATTTTAAAATTTGAAATAAATTACAAACCTTTTTCTTACCTCGATTCAAAGAAGCAACTGTTTGGATTGGGACTTGGGAGCCAAAGTCCTTACTTCTTATCTCAATTATGAGGACGCCCACAGACTTAGTGGAGCCGGGTCTGCCGTTTAGTCTTGTCGAAGTCGATGGCGGGCAGCAGGATATGGCGGAATATATACTCTGGTTCATTAATTCTGTTCCAGTTCGTTCTCATTGGTTTTATCCACCCAATAAATGAAATGGATGGATAAAAATACATCCAAAATGACCCATATAAAAATAAATTCTCTTGTACTCCAGTGGTTTAGATCCTAAAGGTCAGAGAACCAATTATCATATGCTTAGTTGCAACTTGCAGGAAAGAGAAATCCTTATCTTTATCACCTTTGGAACGAATACCATAAATCTGACCTATCACGATTGAATTTAGATCAAAGTTGAAGAAAGGTCACCGCGGTTGTCAGAAAAAGAGATGATTATTCCTCCGGCCCGCTTAACTTATTCGAAGATGGTTGGTAGGATAAACGCATGACAGTAGCTTTTGGCATATCGGTAAGAATCAACATCTTTAATATAACTAGTTTGATTTGTTTGGAGCATTGAATTCACATCACTTGCTGGACTACCGCCTTATTAGACTGGACCATATATCAGTCTAATTCATTATTAGATTTGTATTATTTGTGTACATATATATATACATATTAACATATGTTCTATTTCTATATAAATATTAATGTTAATAGTAATTCCTATCTTCTTTTCACGTTTTAGATTTTTTAACGGTGGAGAATAATAAGCTCAATTTTTTCTGGCTTTTTGTATTTTTCTTCTGTAATCACTAGTGGATAGGGGAGAGAATTAAATTCCTTTTAACTCTAATTTTCTTAATCCCAACAACCATTACATTGAACTCATTTTCGTTAGAATCAATCCAACAAATTATATTGGTCATTATTGAAAATAATTTAATTGTCTCCCACTTAGCTAATGTTACGATTTGGTGCTTTAACAACAATACATATATTGAATATATCAAGTCATCATTTTTAACTGAATTGAAATGAAGAAATCATTGCAGTTACAAGTCATTAAATAACATATTTCCTTCCATGCATCATATAATCAAACCAACGTATAATAACTTTATTTTAGGCATATTAATAATAGCCTATTTAATTGTCTTTTTAAAAGATACAACCTCTAATCACACCAAACCAAAATATGCATACAATATAATGGAGGTAAGAGTAAACCAGTTAAAACATAACTTTAATTGAATTCACAAATGTCACAACAATATGAGCAAGTCAACCATTTGTTTATATACGTATCACACTACCATGCTAACAAGGACTTGTCCATCAGTTCAAATTCACATATTTTGCACCCTTTGAGTACTTGTTACTTTTAGAGAAGAAAACAATTGCAAATTATCACATTAAATTCTTAGTAGCCTAGTTATACTGTCAACAATACCAAGCTCTAGGAAAAAATTTCACAACCACAATACAAGAACAATATTCTCAAAGCATGCAATAAATTCAACCTCTATAGTAAAAGTAGCAATAATGAATTACTCTATACTTTTCTATGAAACTGCTCCTCTAGCTAATAAGAACGTGTAATTGAATGAGGATTTTCTTGAGTTCACATATCCAATATGGTATGAATCCAAGTATCCAACTACTTCAAAGTAACATGTCCTTTTATGCGTGATCATGTAATCCTTGGTACCTTATAAATGCACAAGGACTTTCTTTATAACTCTCCAAAGGTCCATTGCAGCATTACTTTAATATCAACTTAACATTTCAACAATATAATTGATATCTATTGTTAAAGTTACTCATTTGTGACCAGAAGGTCACATATTTGAGTCACAAAAATAGCATCTTTGTAAAAGTATAAATGGAAGGCTGCATACAATTAATATCCCTCCCGCATACCCTCACAAAGCAGGTAGCCCTATCTATTATGGTTAATTGACTTTTTGACTTAGATTTTTTAAAAAATAAAAAAATAATAGATTAGACTATCAATAGCCAAGCTAGTGCAAAATTACAAGGGTACACCAATCATCAAGTTACGAAGGTTTTCCTATCTAAGCATTAAACTATATAGAGACTAAAAGTAGTGGACTTGCTTAGATTTAAAAGAGGAGCGTTAAACACTATCTGTAGAGGTGTAAACTGGTTTGCATAGATGGGGAGAGTTGAGCTTCAACCCTTTGTCCAGTAGAATCGCACAGATAAGTTTAAGATCTTGACTTAGAATTGATATCTAATTAAGTGTATGTTTGAGTATACATTAAGCTCCCAGCTATTGATACATAAGGAATAATTTCCATTGACTTTCATACCGAATTGTTCTTAAGACATTGCAATTCACTAAAATTTTTCCTTTTTTAAATTGGAACTATTTGTGTGGAGCATTTTTCTATTTGGAATCTCTCTAACACTTTTTTTTTTAAGTCGGTAAAGTTTATAATTAAATAGAAGTTATGTATAATCTAGAGATTACCCAAGCTGCAATCTCTTATTCAAACCAGAAGACAACCTTACAAGAAAGCATAAGGAGCCCTACAAATGTTTCCCATAATCATACAAACCACAATATCAAGCCTAAATCATAGCTACAACTCTCTAACACTTTATTGATATAACTTTTCTCAGATAATCCTAATAGTGAGAATATTTCTATTTCTATCACAGGGGATGCCTTACTCATATCTTTCAATTTGAAGTTATTAGAGAAAAACTTCTTTACATGTAATAAGTCAACATCATTAGCAGCATGAAAAATATCGTCAACACTACATTATGAACTTGCTTCTATTAATCTTTAAGTAGATACACGAATCAAAATGGTGGTCTTTACTTCCATTCAATGAAGATCTAAATCATAATTAGCCATTAACACCATAACAATCCTTAAAGAGTCAATATTTTAAAATGGAAAGGTCTCTTTATAAGCAATGCCGTCCTTTTAAGTATAACCTCTGGCGACAATTTTGGCTTTGTACCTTTCGACGTTGCTTTTCAAGTTTCATTTAGTCTTGAAGACTCATTTATAACTGACTCGCTTTGAACGTTTAGGCAACTCGACTAACTCGTAGACTTTATTGTCATCTATTGATTTAAACTCATCTTTTGAACCAATTTTCAAAATTTCTAGATTCTATAGCTTGTTTGAACAAGACTAGATCATCGTCATTGCTTATGTTGCATTTATGCTCAAGTGGGCAAACTGCATAATCATCTAAAATAGTCGGTCCTTTTTCCCTTACAAATTTGTATAATTTTATTTATGGTGGTTTGTCTACCACTAGCTCATTTATGGCTTGTATATCATTAGTTAGTTCATTGTCTACAAGTTCTTATTGTGGGATTTAAATACTAATTTATTGTTCCAATATGTTTTGTCACTGTAATACAACAAAAGGATCAATAACATGAGTAGAAATACTACGTGTACGAGTTTCCATCTGAATCTCTCGAATAACCACCTTTTTGTAGTTCCCAACTCCCATTAAATTGGCTATTCTCAATAAAATGAGCATTACAAACTTAATTATTCTTGTATTATGGTTAATACAGTAAAACATGTACTCTTTTGACCTTTTGAGATAACCAATGAAGTTCCCACTAATGGTCTCAACATTAAGCTTTAAGGATGACAAACTGACCCGTGCCTGACCTATTGATAGGACTTTCGGCTCGAACTAGGATTGCCCAAGTTCGACCTAGCCTGAGGCCCGATAGGTAACGAAAAACAACATTGTTTTGCTTTTTTGTAAAAATAAAAACCGGGCCGGACTCAAGTTGGGGCTAAGTCCGTACCAATGTCATCCATATCAAGCTTCTTTTCAAGTGGATTATATGCCCTTATTTTTGCTAGGCAATTCCAAATATAAAAGTATCTTAAACTATGTTTTTTTTCTTGTTCATAGTTCACAAGGAGTCTCAGGAACTGTTTTACTGAAAACCCTATTAAGCAAATGATGTATACATCCACAAGGATAAAGATATAGTGTTGTAACATACCCTTATCCATGTCCATAAGGGTGTAATTTCACCTTTCAACTATATTATTTTGTTATAGTCTAAAAGGTATTATATATTGTGCACATATGCCTCAAATAGCGTATCATGTATGCATAAACGAATATAAATGCATAATTAAATGCTTAAATATATTTTCAAATTAGGGCACTTTATTGACTAACAAACTTTTCATTCAATAGACATTTAATTGGGCAAGTTTTGAATATGAAACTGTGAACCAATTCCTTTTGAGAGGTAAACCAAAAACCTCTAATGCGAAATTGGCATCATCTATTTGCTCGTGTTTTTATTATCATATACCATAATCAACTAACCACATTCACAAGATACAAAGAAAGCATAAATATAAATAGTAGGCTTTAGTGTTAAAAACTCATAAATGTGGCAAGAAATGCACGGTTTTGTGGGGTGTTTCAAAAAAATGCCTAATCCTTTAGAGTTTATATAGGACTCTATAATGTGAAACTAACTACGGATGAGCATTATTTGGGCCGATCCGATTACTCGGCCCGGCTCAAATTAATTCGGGTAATAAAATGCTAAATTTCGGGTAATTCGGATCAGGCCGGGTATTACCTGAATTATTTTTGAGAATTTCGTTATTTTTCTTGTAGAATTAACAGATTAATTATGCTAGTTAATTGGAATATTTGGTTATATTATTAGTGAATTCAACTATTTGTTGAGATATGAGAATGTAATTCAAGTATTTAGTTATTTTG
>JAOTAX010000003.1:8724333-8735062 GCA_025629825.1 Erythroxylum guanchezii | reverse complement strand
GACTCTTAACTAGTTGTCGATAAAGAGTACCATCATTAAGAAAAGGTCCCATTAATAACAAAAAAGTGAGCATTAGCCTCAATTAGAATACTGACTATTTCTCACTAGTAAGAATTGCACGAGAAATAAAATATATAGCATATTTATTTTGAGACAAATAATATCTAGTAAAATCGAAAGACACCTTAAGACTAAATAAATAATTGGGATGGTCAAGATTTTTCATTTCAAATTGATTGCTGAGAAGTGATTTGAGATTATTGATGCCTTATAATCATTACCAATAATTATCAGATCATCCATATAACAAAGTAAGAAAATGCAGCGACTTTTAATGTGATGAATGAACAAAACATGACCATATGAGCTAAAGTGAAAAACCAATACAACTAATAATTGAGTTGAACTTAGCAAACCAAGCTCGAAGCACTCACTTCAAGCCATAGAGAGTTTTTTAAAGACGAAAAATCCTATTAGGAGGATGATCATAACACAGGGGATTGCATAGAAACTTATTCAAAAAGATTGTCATTAAAAAAGACTTTTTTTTTTTTACTTCATTTAGAATATTTGCCATTATTTAACATCAATAATAGAAATAAGGCATACACAAGCAATGTAAGTTTTAGGACCAAGTGTTTCTTCATAATCAATACCATATTCTTATGTAAAACCCTTAGCAACAAGGCAAGCTTTGTATTTCTTGACAAATACATTAGCTTTAGTCTTAATTTTGTAGATTGATTTACATCTAACAATAGACTTGATTGGAGGTAAATCAACTAAATCTCACGTGTGAGTGCTACTGAGAGCTTGTAATTCTTTTGTCATTGCTTTATACTAAAGAGGGTTATTACTAGCTTTATGATAAGAGTTGTGTTCGTATAAAGAAGCAATAATAACATAACACTGATAATCACAAATAATGTTGGGTTTTCTTATTCAAGAGGATGAGAAGCAACATAAGATGATGAAGACACAATAACATCAAGAGATAGGAAAGAGTTGGTGATAAGATCTATGACAGGAAGTGATTCATCAAAAGTAGGAGAAGATGAACCATCACTGTTTGAGCCAAATGGTTATGTATAAAAATTATTAGGAGAAATAATAGAGGGATCAATTAGAAAGGAAGAAGATTAGAAAGGAAGGAGTAGATTGAACTTGAAAAGATGATAGAGTAATGAACATCTTAAGTTCTTAGAATTTGACATGAGGAGAAATTTGAGGGTATCTTAAATATAGGATCCCAAAACAGATAACATTTATGTTCAATACTATATCCCATAAAACATCATAACTGAGCTCAAGGTTCAAGTTTTTGTATGTTAATGAGGTTAAAGAAGAATGAATCAAGTATAACCAAAGACATGGAAAGATTGATAATTAGGTTTAATTATACAAGTGTTCATAAATAGAAATGTTACAAATAGTAGGTTTAAGGATTAGATTGATAGTGCTGACAACAAGAAGAGTTGTTTTCCCCAAAAAAAGATTATGGACAAGAAGAGGATACGATAAGAGCTTGAATAATATCCAAGATATGTTTATACCATAGGAATCAAAAGACATGTATTTGCAAGCAGTATCATTATAATACTATAATAAAGTACCTTGGGTGACAGAAAGCACATGAATTATGAATACCATATTCAAGTTGCAATTGTTGAAAAAGGGCCTAAATATCCTTTAAAGAAAAACTTTTGGGAAGTACATTTGGAAGAACCCCTAATAGCAACACGTGTAGTTGAATTCACAGATCTAGGAGCACTCATAGGAGATTTAATTGTGGTACTTGAACTAGATGCCTGTCTATTTTAGGGTCGGCAGTGACAACCGGTTTTTATATGATATGTCCTTAACAAAGAATATGAAGAATGACAACAAAATGGTTGGTGCAAGGATCAGTGATAAGCTAATTGACACTATGAACTATATAGGTTGTATGCAGAAGAATAATGACAAGATGTAAACTAGCTAGCGATAAAGAGTACCATCACAAATTGGGGTCCCGTCAATAGCAAAAAAGTATTATCCTTGATTGGAGTATTGATTATTTTCTCATCAATATGACCCACAAGAGAAATAAGATATATAACATATTTGGTTTGAGACAAATAACATGTAATATAATTGGATGATACCTCAAGACTAAGGAAATAGCTAAGACGTCCAATATCTTTCATTTCAAATTGATTACTGAAAAACAATTTAAGATTATTGATGCCCTATAAATTACTGATAATAAATTATCAAATCATCTAAATAAAGAAGCAAGAAAATATATACCTTATCAGGGTGACGACTGAACAAAGCATGACCATATAATCCAGAGTGGAAACCAAAATGACTAATAGTTCAGTTTAACTTAGCAAATCGAGCTTGATCGGCTTACTTCAAGTTATAGGGAGCTTTTTAAAGATGAAAAATCTTATTATAAGGAAGATCATAGCATTAAAGGGGTTTGTATATAAACTTCTTCAAAAAGATTGCCACTAAGAAAGGCATTTTTTTTACTTCATTAATATTTGCGATTGTTTAATAACAAGAATATTAAATAAGGCACACAAAGGTGATGTAAATTATAGGAGCAAATCTATCTTGGTAATCAATATCATACTTATATGTAAAACCCTCAGCAACATGACAAGCCTGGTATCATTCTACAGATCCTTTAGCATTGCTCTTAATTTTGAAAATTGATTTAGATCTAATAATACACTTTTCTAATGGTAAATCAACTAAGTCCAAAGTGTGAGTGTTAGTGAGAGTTTATAGTTCTTTTGTCATTGCTTTCTGACAAAGAGGACTAGTACTAGCTTTTTGGTAAGTGTTAAGATCATATAAAGAAGAAATAGTAACATATCAATGAAAATTATGAAGAGGAACATTGAATTTCTTATTCAAGTAAGATGAGGAGTAATATGAGGTGACAAAGACACAGGAACATCAAGAGATGAAAAAGAGTTAGTGAGAAGACATATGATATAATGATAGGAAGTGATTGATCAAAAGTAGAGAAAGATGAATCAATACTATTTGAGTTAGACGGTTATGCATGAAAACCAGTAGGAAAAATAATAAAAGGGTCAGTTAAAGAGGAAGAAGGAGTAGATTGAACCCGAAAAGATGATAGAGTAAAGAACATCTTATGTTCTTAGAATTTGACATGACGGTAAATTTGAAGGCATCTTGAAATAGGACCCAAATACCGATAACCCTTATGTTTAATTCTATATCTTATTAAACAACATAATTGAGCTCGAGATTTTAGTTTTTATATGTTTATGAGATTAAAGAAGAAGAAATCAAGTAAAACTAAAGAAATGAGGAGATTGTTAATTAAGGGTTTAATCATACAAGTGTTCATAAAGAGAAACGTTACAACTGTTAGGGGTAAGAATTAGACTGATAGTCCAGACAACAACAAGAACTGCTTTCCTTAAAAAAGATTATAGATAAGAAGAGGATATAAGAAGGGTTTGAATAGTATCAAAGATATGTTTATATTTATGTTCTATTAAGAGATATCTAGATAAGAATGCTAAGCAACAATCCCATTCTGGGAAAAAAAATACTGAGATAATGTTGATTCCTTGTACTCTATGGCATTATCAGTTATAAGAATTTTAACAAGATAACTTAGTTATAATCATAGTAGCAAACTTAATATACACTTAAGGTAACTCAATCTTTTTCTTAATAAGATAAATTATAAGTAGAACAAGAATAATCATCCCCAAAAATGATAGAATAAAGAGAACAACCTATAGTAGGATGATGATTAGGTCCCCAGATATCAAAATAAACTAAATCAAACATTGCAATATTAATATTATGCCTTCAAAAACTAATAACTTAATCTAGAATTAGAAAGATGATCCAGGCTTGAAAGCCATAGATATGAAGATATGACAACAGCAATGACTTTAGATAGAAGATATACAGAAAGAAGCTCAAATAGTTGACCAATCTTATGGCTTGTCTTATAAACCTTGCTCATATGTGGATCTTACACAATATAACTATCATAGGAGAATTTTACGTTAACACTGAGTTCAACTAATTGACCAACAAGAACAAGATTCAACGAAAGTTTAGGAATAAAGAAGGAATTAGACAATGATAGGTGTTCTGTGAAAATTGTGCCTTTTTTATCAACATATGAAGTATAATTACCTGTAGGGTGAACAAGAGGTGAATTCACATGAGCAAACATAGGTTAAAAAAAAAGAAGAGAGGAATTAGAAGACACGTATTTGCATGCCGCAAAATTATAATATCATGATGAAGTACCTTAGATGATAGAAAGCATAATGAGAATAAGAATAAGAATGAATATAGTAAAGAATGAGAATAAAGTATAGCCAACAATGAATCTCATTCATCTAGTAATCCACAAGTACGGAGTATTGCTGAAAATGGGGGAATGAAAGTGTTACCTCTGTTGATACCAAACATGAGTTTTCATTCCATACCCATACATTTCTCCCCTTTACCCCCAAACAAGCACCCCCTGAATAATAAAGTAGAAGTGGATTCTCTAGTAATGACTAATATCCTGTCCTCCTCAATTAAATGGACAATGTCTCACAATCTCCTAGTCATGGGTATTAACGAATTGCTTACTCAGAATTGGGTAGTTTTACCTCGTCATATTTATAAGGAGGACAACCAGTGTGTTGAATGACTCGCTAGCTTTACAATTTATTTTAAGTTAGAAATCACTATTTTTGATACTGCATTATAGGGTGCCTCTCAGTCCTTTTAGAAGATATAACAGGGACTTGTTTCCCTAGATTAGTCATGTAATGTATCTCGTGTTTTCTTTCATTTCATTCAAAAATTCAAGTTGCCGTTGTTGAAGAAAGGCTTGAATATCCATTAAAAAAACTTTGGACAAGTACATTTAAAAGCTCTTTAATAGTAACTCATAAGAGATCTAACAGTGGTATCTGAACCAGAAGCCTGTCTATTTTAGGGTCAGCAATGACAACTAGTTTTCACATGACCTGTCTTTTGTAATAATTGTAAATAATATTGCAAGAGTGGGATAAAACAGAGTAAGGAAATAAAGCAGCTAGTACTATATCACAAGAGAGTAATGATTTGTGGGTGTTTAATTGTATCTTCTAATAAAAATTCTCAAGTCATAATATTCAATTTAGAAAGTGGACTGTGATGAAGAAGAAAAGTACTGACAGACTCAAATTCAGAACCATGAGTCATAAAAAGATGCTAATCATGCTAACAATCATGAACACCCATATAAAGATAAACAAAAGTAGAGTTAGGCCATTAAGGATCACATTCAGCTAATTGATCCCATAAAGCTTAGAGCTTTTTTCAGACTATTGTTGCATATAATGTTTACCTTACCTTACTATATATACTGAGATTGCCGTCTTAAAATTAAAGGTACTAAATCAATGCAATGCAAAATTTGGGCTATTAGAATAATCCCTTAACACTCATACTGCTAACTGGACTCAAGCCAGGCCTGTTCTTTTCCCTTGAAGAATACAATGTGGACTGTTCCACGCATGCGGAATCAAGTGCAAGAGCAATTACTCTGGGGCTTTGTTATCCAAGACTTTTGAGGGCTCTGATCTAAATTTAAAATTTTGATAATGTTTTTAGGCTTGACAATTGAACCCGAGACCGATCCAATCCAAAATTAACAAGCCAAGTTTGGGTTGATTGAGCTTCGGGCAGGATTTTCTAAGTCGTGCTCGAGGCTAGACTAGCAGTGCCTAAAATAATATCGTTTTATCAAAAACAACGCCGTTTGAATGTTTAGAAAATAATAAGTTGTTAGTTTTAATTTAGATAAAAAATTGTAATTAAAAACATAAAAACTCTTCAGCCCAACTCAAAAATAGGTAGAATTTATGTAAAAATGTTAAAAGTTACTAAAATTTTATCAAAGTTGAACTATTATAAATTGTAAATATTTACCATCATCATCAATAAATCAAAATTTAACAAATACTAAAATTTTTAAATGAAAAGTGCACATTTTTTATAAATTTTCTAATTAATAAAAATATTGACTATTATTTTAGTTAATAGCGTCTTATAATATAAAAAATTGTAAAAATGTTTCTTCAAACCATTTAAAATAAATTACTATTAAAATTATGTCATCATAGTTTTATACAATTGTGATATGTTCTAAAAATTATAAGATATATCTTTAATAATTTAGAGTAACAAACACATTTAAAATCATAAATTAAATTTAAAATAAAACGTGGACAAGCGCTCCAGCCCGTCCGACGGTCTCAAGTCACTGGAAACTCCCATTTTCCTCAGGCTACAGTAGACACGTGGGCAAATTATTTTAGCTGTCAGTTGTCGCCTTGCAACTTTCTCAGCGCCCTATCCCGAATGCCGATCACTTCACTTTCTCTCCTCCGTCACCGAACCCCCGCCGTCCACCAGGTCCTTCGCCAAATAACCACCGCCCGCCACCACACCCCGATTGCCGCGTCGAAACAGCATCACAAACCCAGCAATGTCTCCCGAAAATCCGAACCCAGTAAGAATCTTCTAAGAGCTAAACACACCTTCAAGGAATTCTCTTCTCTTGCTCCAGTCCTGTCCTTAGACGAGAAGCCCCAACTCTCCGATGCTCAAGCCATCGGTACAGTCGCTGCCTCTCAAGCCAACTTCATGCGGGTCATCGTCCAAGAAAGACGAGAGCAGTTTGAAGAGAGCGAAAAGACTGGAGTTGAATTGCTGTGTGTGGTAAAGGCGGTTTTGAAGAAGATAAGGAGGAGAGTTTTGGTGGGGGACAAGGTGCTGGTTGGGTCAATTGATTGGGTGGACCGGAGAGGCATGATTGAGAATGTGTTTCAACGGAGCTCTGAGGTTTTGGACCCTCCTGTAGCGAATGTGGATCATTTGTTGGTGCTTTTCTCAATGGAGCAACCCAAGTTGGACCCTTTTACTCTCACTAGGTTTCTGGTCGAGGCTGAGTCCTCTGGGATTCCACTTACTCTTGCTTTGAATAAAGCTGAGCTTGTTGATGAAGAGGTGGCATTTGAATTTTCTATTTAGTGATTGAGTGATTACTGCTGCCTAAACAAGATAGTAATGAGGATGATGTTGGAAGTGCATATATTCAATAGACATTTTCATGTTCATACTTGTCTATTTGGCCTTGTAGTAAATCTTATGAGCTTAAGCTATGAAATTTGTTTCATGATCGTGCTTAGTTTGATGGTGTATGCAGACATCGAGTTCTTGGATATCTAGGCTTCGTGGGTGGGGATACAAGCCAATTCTTTGCAGTGTGGAATCAGAACTTGGACTTAATACACTTGCTTCTATTTTGAGAGATCAGACTACTGTAATCGTTGGTCCAAGTGGTGTTGGAAAATCTAGCTTAATTAATGCTCTCAGAAACAACCCTTTTGCAGAAGCGGACAATTGGTTTGACTCTGTAGGTTCTGATATTTCTGGTTGCGTGTTCCTTTTTCTTTATCTACGTTTTGTGTTATTTCATCCATATGGGGCATTAACTTGTTAGCTTTCATCAGTTATTGGGCAGCAAGTGGTTTGAGGATCAGCGTGTTGGGGAAGTATCAACAAGAAGTGGCAAAGGGAAGCATACTACTCGTAATGTTTCTTTGCTTCCTCTAACTGAAGGGGGTTATCTTGCGGATACGCCTGGGTTTAACCAGCCTAGTTTAATGAAAGTGACAAAGCAATATCTTGCTCAAGCTTTCCCTGAGGTTTGGACTGTTATTTGTTGCCAGTGCTCTTATCACTGAACACCAATCTTCTTTATCTTCTTGACCTTGTTACAGATTCGAGAAATGCTTAGTGCTTCTGGATCTGCTAAATGCTCATTCAATGACTGTTTGCACGTTGGTGAACCGGGATGCGTTGTGAAAGGGGATTGGGAGAGATATCCTTTTTATCTGCAACTTCTTGATGAGATCAGAATCAGGGAGGAGTTTCAGTTGAGAACATTTGGAACCAAAAGGGAGGGCGATGTAAGGTATGTTATCTGGAGAATAAGAACATTATGGTGCATTGCTTCTTCTACTGAAATGTGAAGTATTGGGCACATCCTTGGATATAAGGAGTTAATCATCTGCCTGTAACTTGCGACTTCCAAAACTTGCGTCCTTCTGAATCTTTTACCTTTTTGTTTTATATACTATTCAGATGAGGTTTGCTCTTAGTCTGAGCACTCCAACTAGTGGTTTGATAGTTATTAAGACATGAATTCGTTAAAAGTTTCAGCTTTGACGATTGTTTGCAAACAGAAGACTATTACAGATTACTGTTAAATGAAATGTTAGTGGCCTGTACCTTAATCTCAGTTCCAAGTAACGCTGGGTTTCGATACGTATGTATTTATCAATTGCTCCAGATCTTCTTCAACATGTTCAGAAACATTTATACTCATGAATTGAATTGTCCCACTCGTTCTGCAGGTATAAAGTGGGAGATATGGGTGTCAAGCAAGCTGAGCCTCGTCTGGAGCTCAAGAAGCATAGAAGGCAATCTCGTAAGAGGATTAAACAATCCTTACTTGATGAATTGGATGAACTTGATGATGAGGACAACTTACTTGACAAGGAAAAAGATCCCATCTTGCGGGCTTTGAGAAATGAAAGTCAGTAGGACCGTCACTAGACCGGGGGCAAAACTGTAGATAAATGCTTTCTTCAACTGCTCTTATTTGTTTCTCTTTTAGTACATTCGAAAGCAAAAATCCACTAGTATCTGGGGTTTAGTACAGTATGTGAGCTGCTTTATTGATGTTATGTAGAATACAATTTACAGTAGTTACAGAAGGCATTGATAAATCTAAGACGAGGGTTTCATTGTCAGTAACTCTTTCATGCACTCAAAGAATGGTAAAAACTTCAGATGCACAGTTATATTCCCTCAAAAATTTTAGGCTATCGACCTACATTTAGGTCAAACAGCCCACCAAAAATCAGAATGCTGTTTCATCCCATCGTCCGAAAACTAACATATAGAACAAACTATAAGTTGAATGTAATAAAATCTTTTGACAATTTGAATATCTCTGTGGAACTCAATTTCTTACCCAAGTTTCTACTATGTTCTGCTGTAAAGAAGCCAATCTCAGAATCAGTAACGCTAACTTCTAGCTCGTTCTACCCTATTACAACAAACATAACCGTCTTCACCTTTCACTTAATATAATAGCTATATCAATAACCACCTGCAATTGTAATCATGCAGATCTCACCAACAACACTTTTCACTCGACATAATGGATATATCAATACTACAATTGTGATTCCAATTTAAGCAGATCTCCCTAACAACGCTAGGAGTAGATCATGGTTTTAAATTGCAAATCATAACTGCAATTGCAGGTTGTGGATCGCAACATTGCAATGGATGCAATGTAATTCACAATTCACAATTTAAAATCTTGGATTGGGGTAGACCAATAACAAAATGAGGCACAAAAGTAGAAGAAAAAACTGAAGCCATCAGCAACAATTAAAGTGAATTATCATCATTCCGAAGAGCAAAATCTTTCCAGACAGTTTAAGCATTCTAAATTATGAGAAACAAGTTCGCTGTGACATTAATTCAACATAGGAAACATTCAAATCCAAGTCCAAACCGAGACCTATAGAGAAATTAAAATGAAATTCCACCTATTTCTTAGCAGATTTCTTTTTAGAAGTCCCATGCTGCTGCGGTTTGGGGTGCTTCTCAGCTTCACTAGGGTCCAACCACTGGAGAGGGTGGCGATTGAACCAAGGCCAATTGGGGACTGTAATCAAAGTAGTTAGAACCACACCACCAGCGTATATCAGAATCATCAACTGAAAAGACCCCATTAAATAGCCCGCTGCGAAGGCCACCACCGCAAATGCTAAAAGCAGAATTTGCATCAGTTGCTCTGCTAGCTTCTGTCCTTGCCAATCCATCTACGATAAAGAAATTGGACGGAAAATCATAAAACTGTAACACTCAACAAGGACTGAATTTAAGATACCTAGATCAATTATGTCTTAATTTATAACTTCTAGACGATAGAAATTAGGGATCCGAAACTGTATACTCGAGAAAGAATGGTGCGTCAAAATGATAAATAGAAATAAAGTTATTTAAGAACCTGAATCAAACCCAGTTGATTTGAGAGAAAGGAAGAGACAGAAGCGTCTTACAGAGAGTGTGCAGAAATGACCAAAGTTACTGAAATGACGTCCGAATCGAAAGTCCGCGAAGAGGGGTATTAAACGAGGCGGAATGATGGGCGTGTTTGGATAACAGGTGATCAGCCAATTTTTAGCTGATTGACTAAAAATGAGCTGATTGACTTTATCAATCGTCTATTTGTTGTGTTTGGTTGTTGGTTGATTGGGTTGAGGGTTGAATCAGCCAACCCAATCAACCAAAATTGAAAAGCTACTAGGATGCAGCGTTTCAAGGAATCAGCTGTTTATTTTTCTTATAATGCCAATTTTTGCCAACCTCATTTACCTCTCTCTCGTGTTCACACTTCTCTCGTGTTCTCTACCTTATTCAGATTGCCAGATCCTCGTTCTTTGTTCTTCTTTCTATTTCTCTTGTATTTTACAAGTTTCGGTCTGAAAGATTAAGAAAAACAAATCTAAAAGGGATTCGGGAGTGTAAAAATAGATCTAGAATTTAAAAGAAAAAGAAAGAAGAAAGTGAAAGTAACAAATGGGAAAAGAAGAAAATGAAGAATACAATAGCA
>JAOTAX010000003.1:8676746-8692317 GCA_025629825.1 Erythroxylum guanchezii | reverse complement strand
GATGATGTATATGTATATATATGTGTACACATCAGTGAGTTATTATGGAAAATGGCACATAGGAATTATGGATGATTTGGAAATTGGAATGTGAAATAGTGTGTAAATGATGTTCAGTTGGAATTGGATATAATTGAAGATGCAATCCATATGAGTTGATGAACTTTGCATATAAATCGATATATATATAAGTGAGGCAATATGGACAAGAAAGATAGGAAAGTTATGATGATAATCATGAGATGTTTTTGCATAAATTGAAGTTGAGGGTTGATAAATTCCAATTGGTAATTGAATGGATAAGAATGTGTTAATTTAGTTAAAGAAGTGAATTTGGGACAAGTTCAAGTTTCCACAAGGACAAGATTTGTGTTTTGACTTTCCAAAAAAAAATCTGGAATGATTAAGATAGAACTGGCCAAGATTGTCTTCATAGAAGTTGTAGTTCGTCTTTATAGCTTTCCGACGCTATAAAGTTTGTAATTTTTGGATATCGGAATAAAGAGTTATGATAGTTACAAGTTAGGATGTAGTATATGTTTTGTGTATGATGATAGTTTTGGTAATTGACGAGAATTTGTGATTTTAATGGATCAAATGAGATGAGAATTAGGAGTTTGATGAAATAGGTTCAATGTTTGAGTTGTTTATGAAGTGTTTTAGCATGAGAATAAGTGAATTTTGCAAGATTATAAGTGTGTAAAATGTTAGGAAGGTTGTAGGAAGCATTGGAGGGCCTTTGGAGGGGTTTGGGGAACCCCTAGGTCCGTTTAACGGACATAAGGTCCATTTAACGGACCTTCTTGGGTGTAAAAACACCCCTTGCCCAGTCCATGTCCGTTAAACGGACTTGGATGTCCGTTTAACGGACCTTCTCGGGTGAAATGGGGCAGTTTGGCCGATCTATGTCCATTAAACAGACATGCATGTCCGTTTAACGGACATGCACGAGACAAAATGTGATTTTTGACACTGTTAGAGGCCGAATCAGACTTAGTGGTCTTCATCAAAGTTGTAGCTCTTGAAGTCTACTTTCTAATGGTCTAAGAACGAAGTCTATCCGATAATTGTAGTGAAAGTTATGGCAATCTCGCCAAGGGAGGTACAAATCAATTTAGGGTTTGAACATGTTGAATTCTTTTGATCATAACTCCCTCATCCGACCTCCAAATGAAGTGATTCTTAAGGCAATAGATTTCTAAGACATGTATCTATCTCTCCATGAAAAATTGTATCAATTGGAGTTGATTTGAGAGATTTTGCATTAGAACAAGTGAGAGGTCGGTCAGGAGGGCTTGTTTAGGGTATGAACACATTCTAGTATTTTGATGATATCTTGAGTTGTAGAACTCCGATTGAGGTGATTCTTGCTTAAAAATAAACAAGAGACATAAAGCTATGGTCTATATGAAGAAGTCAATTTGAAATTCTGATTTGAAGTTTTCCAATTTCTGTTCGCAAGCAGTAAAAATTGAGTTCAAGCATGGTGACTTTTTGTGTGGCACACCATGAAACAATTTGTAAGTAAATTTTTGGGATGTTATGATGAATTGATAATGTCTATTATGGGTGCAATGAAAAAAAAAATTTGATGGCTATTAGAGTTTAATGAAATAACCTTTCAAGCTCATGTTTCATGTTTTATGGTTCAAGAGTTGGGTTCCGGAAACGGGATCCAACACATTACATTAATGATTTTAATTTTTTTTCATATTTTCATGTTATCAAATATATTTGGTTTTATGTATGAAAAATAGTCATATATTTCTTGTGATTTTTTCAAAGTTCAAGGCATTTATTAAAAACTATTTTGAAAGGTCTGTTGGTTCCATTTAGGAGTGAATTTCAAATTTTATTTTATTTTAATCTTATGGAATTACTCATCTTACTACACCTCTTTACACTCCAAAACACAACGATGTTACTAAAAAGTGAAAATGATAAATTATTGAAATTGGAATCATTATTCTCCACTAAGAATCTATTCTTTCTTCTTTTAGGATTTATGTTTTTCAATGTGAAATTTATCTTATGAATCATTTACCTACTCCAATTCTTCAAATGATCACTTTTCTAAATCAAAATTGTTTCATTAATAACCTAATTATGATAAATTACGTTCTTTCATAAAGTAATTTGGGTCCCTCTATTATCTATGGCTTTGTCCAGACATTGAAAATAAGCTTAAGTCTCTTTCTTGCATTTTCTTAAGTTATTCTTCCAATCAAAGTTCCTATCCATGTTTTGACCCCAATATCAACAAACTTTTCATTTCTTAGTATGTCATTTTCCTCGAGTCTCAATGTCCTTTCTCTAGTTTAGATACCACAACCCAACATATCAATCATAACATCATCACTCAATGGTCTCACTCGTCACTTCCCCTTCCTGGTTCTCCCATCATTTAAGTACCACTTCATCATGCATCAAATTTGTTAGTAAATCAAATGTAAGACAACACTCTAGATATCATATCCTCTTCCTCAAGTGATGTGAACCTCAATTTTCTTCCCTTTAAGAACTACCTCAACATTCTTCTCAAGATATACCCTAAATCCTCCATTTATACGTGCCCACACCAAGATCACATGTTCACAAAACATTTCAAACTTAACCACTAAACGTCTTTATCCTAATCCCATCAACCTTTACATGTACTGATTGGTGATTTATATGCTTAAAGATTTTTCAATTTTAATCATAAGCACATGGTATAACTGTAGCTAACATTGGCGAGTACAAATCGATCCCACCAGGATTGTAAGTACTAGTATTAAATCTTTTCCTAATATCTAACCACTAAATTAGGTTGTGGATTTAATTAAAACTAAACTAAACTAACTAAAATAAGATTGACACAATAATGAACTCAGACAAAGGAAAACATTACAAAAAGTAATATCAAATAAATAGTACCTAGGTGATAAATTCCCCTAAGAATTCTTAAATATTATCATGTAATTAAATAATTGATTATTAGACTGTGGAAATTACTATCTTATGTTAATATCTTTCTCAAGATCATTAACAACTAACCTCTGGGTTGATTAACTAAAATCTCTTTCTAATTAAAACCCATAAGATTGCATTATTGGTTCGTGAATTTCACTATTAGGTTAGACCTTAATCCAGAGTATTTATGTCGACCTATCTAGAGGTTTACCTATAACTCCTTCCAATTATGGTAAATCTATTCACATAAAAGGGTTTCTCATTCTCAATCATACGAATTCAAATAATGGACTAATATTTCAGATATATTAGTTTAGAATATAATGCATAATTGATTCACAACAAACTAATCAATAAAATTGCATTGAATAAAAGATTAAATCATATTGTCATCACAACTTAAAGTTCATTACACCTAAGTACTAAACAAGTTAGTTCTTACACATAGAAAACAAAACCAATAACAAATATTTAAAAGAACAAATAGAAATTAAAGAAATCATATTCTAAATCTCCCTTTTGTCTCTAATGAATCTTATTACAATTTGGATCGAATGATACTATCTATCAGATCTTGTGTTGCAATCTTTATGTTTTTCTCATCCTTTACTCAAAACTACCTTTTCTTTGTGTTTTTTACTACTTAAAAACAGTACTAAACTCACCTCCCTCCAATCCACCTCTAATAATGTCCTTTAATAGTAAAAACTAGGGTTTTAGGATATACATAGTTACTTACATGGTTGTGTAGGTGATCATGTATCTCTAAAAATACCTTTTTTGAAAGTAAAAATACTTAAATTTGTAATTTTATGCGGGCGTAGAGACTTACATAGGCACCGTCATGGCTAGAAACAATATTTTCAAAATTTCACACATTTATAATGACTTACACGATCACTATACACGATTATGAATATCCAAGTTGCTTCAAATCTGTGTTCTGTGTCACAATTTCATTTGAATTCTTATCCTTTTAGTCCAAAAAGGCGATTATCACCTACAAACACAATTAAAGCAAATTAAATACTAAAAATACTATAAAATTATTAAATAACAAGCAAAACAAACTAAATATAGGTATATAAATATAATTAAATAACCATTTATCAAACATCCTCACACTTAAGCTTTTGCTGGTCCTCCTTAAGCAAATCATAATCTAAATCATCAATCTTACAAACATTCATCCCTTATTGACCTTAAATTGTCCATCCACACCCTAAATCATCATATCACATCATTCAAATTAACATACAATTAAATTCAAGTTATCCTAGAACTAACCTGCATAAGTCAATATCAATAATAATTGAATCGACAATCTTTTTGAAATCAAAAGCATAAATTTTCACATTCTCACCAAGGATTCACTTAATGCACTCAGAGTGCTTAGGATAACAAGTGAAAGAACTCTTAAATGAATGCATAGAAGAATTTCTAACCATAAGCTTGCAATAAAATCATATCTCCACCACTTATAAATAAACTAGAAACAAAAATCAGAAGGTCTTGTTACACGAATTTAGTAGGGCTTAGGTAAGGTATGATTAGGATAATAGAAAGGGTGATAAAATTGAAAGAAATTTACAAGAAACAAAATCACAAGAAACTTAGTTCTTCACAATATAGGTCCCTCATATTTTAAGTCCATTGGTGCCATAACTTTAACACTTTTTTTGTAATAAAAATTATTATGTTCGCAACACACACACACACACATTTCAAGCATTCATCATGTACCAACAATTAAAGAAATATTGGACCTTTTCAAATTTCAAGTTTTAAGTAAACAAGTCATCATCATAATCATCACACCCAGTCTAAAATCCCGAAGTGAAGCGGGGTCTGGCGAGGTTTGATAATACGCAGCCTTACCCCTATATAGTAGAGAGGTTATTTTCGGTAAACCCGCATGCAGATATGATATACAAAATAATGATGTAGGAGTAAGGAAACACGCCAAATAGTTAAGTAAAAAGAATTTCAATAAAAGATGAAGACATACCTGATGCAAAACCCGATCTGTCAGTACCTTACACCTTGTAAAGACCGGCCCATTTCATCGCTAGTCACACCAAGGTCTGCACTGAGCAGCCCTGAGGAACACTGAGCAGCCTTAAGGATAAGACAATCCTATGTTTTCGACATCCATCGTGGGAACAGTGGGCTGAACTTCCTATGTGATACGTGTGTCGGTTACCCTTATCCGATCATACCAGGCCTTTTTACTTCTAGCAACTACCTCAGTGAGGGCAACTCTGACATATCTTTGTTGATCACTTCCCTCTAGGTCTTGTAAGGCCTTCCCCTCCTCCTCTTATAGTCACTTAGGTCTATTATCTCACCACGCCGTACTGGAGCAGCAAAGGGCATCCTGCGCACATGTCCAAACCACTTAAGCCTTGTCTCTCTCAACTTGTCTACAATACTTGCTACCTGTAGTCTCTCTTGAACTACCCGATTCCGAACCATATCCCTTATGGTAATGCCACACATCCACCTAAGCATACGCATTTCTATGACCACCAACTGTCTCGTGTGTCTACGTTTAGCCGGCCAACATTTTGCCCCATATAACAAGGAGGGCCGAATCGTCATTTTATAGAACTTCCCTTTGAGTTTTACGAGAACCTTTTGATCACATAAAAAATCTGATGCACTCCTCCATTTGATTCACCTAGACCTAATACGATGTAATATATCACCTTCGATATTTCCATCGCTCTGAATGATGGATTCGAGGTATTTGAAATTTGACTTCTGTGGTATGACGTCAGTGCCAATGACTACCTCCACCTTTACCATCTGGCTACCTGAGAACTTGCATTCTAAATACTCTGTCTTGGATCTGCTCATTTTAAAGCCTTTCGTCTCTAACGCTTCTCGCCAACATTCTAACTTGGCATTTACCCCCTCTTTAGTTTCATCTACCAGGACAACATCGTCAGCAAATAGCATACACCAAAGTACCTCCCCTTGAATATGTTTGGTAAGTTCATCTAACACTGAACAAAAAAGGACTTAGAGTTGAGCCTTAGTGTAGGCCAACACCAATAGAGAATGCTTTTATGTCGCCTCCTACCGTCCTGACGCTAGCTAGTAATCCTTCATACATATCCCTTATCACTCTGATATATATCGTAGGAATGCCCTTTGCCTCCAAACACCACCATATGAGGTCTCTAGGAACCCTGTCATAAGCCTTCTCTAGATCTACAAAAACTATATGCAAGTCCCGTTGTCGTTCCCTGTAGCATTCTATTAGGCGTTGAAGCAGATGTATTGCTTCTATCGTGGACCTACCAGGCATAAACCTGAATTGGTTGGCCGATATCGAAGCAATTTTTTGGATTCTCTTTTCAATTACCTTCTCCCACAGCTTCATGGTATGGCTCAATAGTTTGATGTCTCAATAGTTTTGGCAATGTTGTATGTCTCCTTTGGCCTTGTACAAGGGGATTAACCAACTCAATCTCCATTCATCTAGCATCTTGGCGGACTCGAGGATCACATTAAAGAGCTGAGCTAACCACTCAATACCTACAACACCTACATGCTTCCATACCTCTATAGGGATGTCATCCGGTCCTACTGCCTTGTCGCTCCCCATCCCCTTCAAAACTTTTGTAATTTCTCCCCTCGTGATCCTCCCCTAAGCGTACCCGTTTAGGATTCAAAATAATAGAAGGCTTCAAAAAAGATAAGGTAAAGGTTAATAATGTGGTTATCATCAATGAAAAGCCTAAGTCCCAAAATTGGTTACTCCTAAGGGATAAAATATGGTGACATAATTATCAATAAAATAGGCTAAATAAAAGTTTAATCTAAATGCCTTTTTCATTTCAATGTTTCTAATTTAACAAATGTAGTCTCAATATGAATAATAAAAACAAGTTCTAGAATTATCTAACTATGCATGATAACACACATGAAAGATTAACATAGCTTAATTAATGATTTATTAGCTCTTAGGCACAAAAGCTCATAAAAAGGTCTTATATGTGTAAATAATATGCAATTTTCATTCAAATTAATTATCTCAATGACTATTAACAATATGACATAGAAAAGCAAGTTTATTCTAATTTTCATCCTTTTGCATACTAATTCAACTCAGTAATCAATAATGATCTAAAGTATTTTAGACAGATTTTAGCTAATTCGGGATATCAATTAATAAGATTTAATAGAAAAGATTATAATAAACTTAAGAAATCCCTTTCCTAGACTTAAAATTGTACATTATCCCCAATGTACATGATAAAAAAGATAAATAAAATATCAGTACCAACACAAAAAGTAAGAAATGGTTTGAATTGGTATTGCCCTAAATAATAAGAATTACAGAGTTATGGATTTGAAGAAATATTAGATACAATCATCCTAGCAAAACATAAACAAAGGGATAAAAAGATAAAATAAAATAAAATTTACAAAAATAACTAAGAAATATGGAAATAAAAACAACATGAAATAAAGTCTTATGCTAACATAAAAATGGAACAAGATGAAATAAAAATGAAACATATCCTAATTCTTGAGTTATCTCCTAATTAGCACTTATTTAACGTCATTAGCTTGATGTACCCTTCATATTTACCATCAACTTGGGTTTATAATTAATGACTTACCTCTATTCTTCTCTCCATATATCAGTTTAGTAGCTTGTTAATAAACCACATGCTGTAAGATAATAATGACATAATGTATTAAATTAATAACTCTAATGGACTCCATTAATTCCCTTTTAAATAAAAATTGATAATAAAATAAGGAATTCTAAAACTTCCTGAATATTCAATTAACTCAAATAGTTTGTCTTGTAGGAAGTGAGAACCCTCTGTGCTCAAGGTGAGTACTAATGATTCATCAGTAGTTTCCTTATTTGGCTCCTCCTCTTGTTGTCTTGAATCACCTTTGTCCACTTTTCAACTTTCTCTTCCTAGACAGAGGCTTCCTACTCTTCTTCTTCCTCAGCCATCTTTTGCCACTCTTCTACTTCCTCTTCTTGGACAAAGGTTCCCTCCCCTTCTTCTTCCTCTACTTCCTCTGTAATTTGTTTTTCTTTCTCTTCTAAAGCAGCAGCTACCTCTTCGTCCTCTTGAAATGCAACTTCATTTATGAAGTTGACCTTTGTCTTTTCTTCAATGCATTCAGGTGAAGAAAATCTCACTCCAAATTTACATTGGCTAGCTTCACTTTCGGAAAGATATTTCATTATTATATCTGTAAGTTGTTCTTGTTGTTGTTGTTATTGTAAAGTTTCAGTTAAAGCATAGTCATTCCATCCATTAGCGTTAGGGTTGCTTCACTACGAATTGATAAGTATTCTCGTATGGTGTACTCTAAGGCCAATTTTGCATGCAATATAGTTGCTCCCACATATAGTTTGTTGCACGACAGTCATGATGGTAATGGTTTCCCCCATAAATGTCATAACACAACATGGATATCGGTTGAGCTTCCAAGTACATGTCACCATACCTCTTGTTCCAAGTTTGTGATGTTGCCATATGTGTTGGCATCTTATAACTACCATGAGAATAATATCCTGTCCATCCTTCCAATGTGGTTCAAAGCTATAACGGTGAAGCTTAAATCTTAACAATAAGCCACAAACACCAAGTAAGAATAGAGATTAAAAGATAAATAAATGAATAAGTAAATCAAAATCAAGATACAAATAAAAAATAATGGTTAAATTAATAAAGTTAGGCTTTCCTAATATTAATATCCCCGAAAACGGCGCCAAAATTTTGATTGGTGAGTTCTATACACATAAAGATTTATCAATTTTAACCGCAAATGCACGGTATATTTGTAGCTAGCACTGGCAAGTATAGGTCGATCTCACAAGAATTGTAAGTACTAGCATTAACCCTTGACCTATTATCTAACCCTCAAATCAAGTTATGGATTTAATTGAAAATTAAACTAAACAAACTAAACTAATATTGACATAATAATGAACTCAGATAAAGGAAAATACTATGAAAAGTCAATATCAAGTAAATAGTACTTAGGAGATGCATCCCCCTAAGAATTCTTAAATATTAACCCTTTATCATGTAATTAAATTATTGATTATTAGACTATGGACATTCCTATCTTATGTTAGTATCTTTCTCGAGACTATTAATGACTAACCCTTCGGTTGATTAACTGAAATCTCTTTCTATTTAAAACCCCTAAGATTGTATTATTGATTTGTGAATTTCACTATTATGTTTGACCTTCATCTAAAGGATTTATGTCGACCTATCTCCAGGTTTACATGCAACTCCTTCTAATTATGGTAGATCTATTCACATAAAAAGATTTCTCAATCTCAATTATATGAAATCAAATAATAAACTAATATTTCGGATATATTAGTTCAAGATTATGACACATAATTAAATCATAATAAATCAATCAACAAAATTGTTTTGAATAAAAGATTAAATCATATCGTTATCACAACTTATGGTTCATCACACCTAAGTACTAAACAAATTAGTTCCTACACATAGAAAATAAGACCAATAACGAATATTCAAAATAACAAAAAGAAATCAAAGAAATCATATTCTAAATTTCTCTTTTGTCTCTAATGAATCTTCTTGCAATTTGGATTGAATGATACCATCTATCAGATCTTGTGTCATAATCTTCATGTTTCCTTGTCCTTTGCTTAGAACTACCTCTTCTATGTGTTTCTTACGACTCAAAAACACTCTTAAACTCACCTGCCTCCAATTTGTCTTCGATACTGTCCTTTTATAATAAATATCTCCAAAAACACTTGAATTCATGATTTTATACGGGTATGGAGACTTACATGGGCAACATATATGGCCAGAAACAATATTTTTGAATTTTGGCACGTTTACAGTGACTTATACGGCTGTGTATCTCAAAATTGCTTCAAATATTTGCTTTTTATCACGATTTCATCTAAATTCTTCTCCTTTTGGTTCAAGAAAACAATTATCACTTACAAATGCACTTGAAGCAAATTAAGTACAAAAATATTATAAAAATATTAAATAACATGAAAACACACTAAATATGGGTACATAAATATAGTTAAATAATCATTTATCATGTATTTTAGGAATTATATGATCTAAATGTTAACACGTAGGAATTATCTGATCCTGTACGTCGACATGCCATGTCTGAGGAATTTACTGCTGTCATTTGAAATGGTATATGGGAGCTCGTTCCACCAAGTAAACATTAGAATTTAATTATATTCAAATGGATTTTTTACGTTAGGCAAAATCCTAATGGTAGTATCGACTACTACAAAGTGAGATTGGTTAAAAATGTGTACCATCAAAGAACGAGACTTAATCACCCTGACACATTCAGTCCCGATATGAAGGCCATCACAATTTGACTAATTATTACAATTGCAATATCACGTGGCGGGTCTTTATATCAATTAGTTGTGAATAACAACTTTTTACATGTTTCCATATCTGAAGAGGCATATACCCGTCAACCTCCTACTTTCATTGATGTTAATTATTCCTCCTATGTCCACAAAGTGTTCTATCGCTTAACATAAGCTTCACGAGCTTGGTACCACGCCTTAAGTATCTTCTTGCTCAAATTTGGATTTGTTAATTCCCATGCAGATGCTTATTTATGCTAAGAACGGTATTGAAGCTTGTTTTATGGCTTATGTTGATTATTTGTTTGTCATAAGTAACAATTTAGCCTTCTTTAATACATTCATCCATGACGATCTGCTCATATTTTTCTACAAAGGATTTAAGTTTTTCTTTAGATGTTAGAAGTAATGAGCGGTGTTAAAGAAGTGGGTTATCCATTACCAACTTCCAACTCTTTTTGCTTCGGTGATGGCAGACTACCTGTCAATTCTTCTGCATTTCGTCAAGTACTAGGAACTCTTCAATAATATTCATTACAAGGTCAGATATTGCTTATCCAATTAGCAAATTTCTCAATTTACATACAGTCCGAATTCTTTTCATTAGCAGATGATGAAAAGATTATTTCGATACTTGAAAAGTTACAATATTTCATATTTCTCATAATAAAAGGACAAGAACAACTCTCATTACAAGGATTATTGTACCTCCACTATTGCGTACGTTATTTATATTGGACGACACATTATTTTTCTCATAATTAATTAGCTCATGCTCTCACGAGGGGCGGAGCCAGATTTAACTCTAAGGGGAAGCCGGGGGTCAACATCTAAATGCAAAAAAATAATACAATTATATAATATTATTAATATTTTTTTTAAAGGAGAGCCACTTATATTTGTAATTTTAAAAATTTTAATTATATAAGTAATTTTTAAAAAAAATATTTGAAAGGGGGCCATGGCCCCCCTCCCTATAACATGGCTCCGTCCCTGGCTCTCACAAACCTATAAGTGTAACTTCCTTACAAATTATAAGGTTTGATATTGGTTTCTCCAGTAGAAGCACCATCCTGCAAGGGCATATAAAGGAGAAAACTTCTATTATATCAGACAAGAATTGTAGCAATGTACCTTTGAATAAATCGTCAATTAATTGCCTTTAATAATATATTATTATAGCTGCACATTAACTTATTCATCTCCTGTAGATCAGCTTTTATATAATACCTATAAATTAGGGTTGTAACTAAGCTTATACATAATATCATCTATGTAGTTACTTTGCATAAATAAAAAAACAATACCTTGAAATCTTTACTACTCCTTATTCGTTACCTTTCTATGTACACCTGGAGACCTAACCAATATATATCAGAAGAATAGTTGTTGCAAATTTTATTATTATAAAAAATTATGTCGGAAAAACACAGTTAGCTTTTTTTCAATAACAAATATGCAAAATTCATATATTAATTTTTAACAAAAATTAATATTGAAAAATATGGAAGAAAGGTAAATTATGAAAAATATGTTCACACGCTATGTGTAAATAAATTTTTGGATCCATGGTTCGATATTGATTATCGTCTAAATTTCTCTAGGTTATACCTTTTATTAGTTGAAACATTACCTAAGTTGTTGTTGATAGCCTGAGTAAAATTTTATTTGACCTAAAGATGAAAAGGTCCAATTGTTAGGATTTCTAGAAGCCAACTAGATTGCTTAAAAAATTCTAAAGAATGGCAATTAGTAAGGAAGTCTAGGATTTGGGAGTTAGGATAGTAAAAAACATTATTAACATGTTCCTTTAAAAACAATTGTATAATGGTGGGTAGTAAGTTAGAACATGGTAATAACTGGAAGATAGTTGGAGGATGAGCAATTACTTGAAAATTACTTAAGGTGGTTCAAGTTAGGAGGGGTGTATAAGTACACTAGCAAGATAAAACAAGAAAAGAAGAGTCAAACCACTTAAACAAAAACCTTATCAAATTTTCAACTTTTTTTGTACTTTGTGCTCATCCTTTACTTAAACAAAATTATCCTTTTAACTCAAATTTTACATTCTAAAACATTTTAGCATTTTGGTAACTTAGACATATATTGTTGGATAGAAGTTAGGCACAATTTTAAGAGAGTTCCTCCTTGGTATGCTAAAATTCTAGGTTAATTATAAAAAGTGATTACTAATTAGGCATGCTCGATAGGACCATGATGTTGTATACAAGGAATGAAAAAGAAGTTATTATGCCTCTAGTCCTAGGGAAAGAAGTCTCAGTTACAGTAGGGACTGAAGGCTTTGTATCCCAGATAATTGAAAATCTGGAGAAGGCAACATCACCTTTAGATAAGTCTCTAGTTGTCATGAATTCAAAATCATCATAGTTAATAACAGCTAATGATGTTGTTTATATAAATGATATTTCAAATTTGAAGTATGAATTGGCCTCTACAACTGAAGCAATCAAAATGTTGATAGAGAAGATGGAAAAAAAAAATTGCCACTTTGGTATAAGTCTTTAAGCAGAATTCTTCCTCTTTAATAAGACATATTTTAAAAAGGTTCGGAGGACAACTTATACCAAATGTGAAGGAAGTTAGTCACTGTAGTTATCCTCCAGTCTCTTATTCTGTGGAAGTGAGATATGTTCATCCTCATAAAAGAGAGTCTATTCCTATTATACCTTTACATGTTAATCTTGGAAATGGCTGATAGGTTGTCAAGCCTTAAGCTCCTAAAAGACGAGGATTTGGTTTTGAAGTTAGCTTAGGGGACAACCTTTTAGCTATAAACCATAATCCTATTCCTGTTATTGCTCCTCTACAATTGAGGTTTCAAGTTGATATAAAAGATGTTAAAGAAGTTGTTCAAGGACTGTATAGGCTGGTTTGAGATAGACTGGTTGCCTAGAATTCGATAAGACTTATGCAGAGCATATTGACCATGAGAAAACTTATCCTCAAAGTTATAGAATTCTTGAGTTTACTTTTTTTTTTCTTTGGTGGAGATGGCCACTCAACTATCTAACACATTTCTAAAGTCACTATTTAGTATAGTGAATAGGCTAAGTGTGAAAATTTCAACAATTTCAAGCTTAGGCTATTTACAAACTAGTTGAAAAATATGACTTTTTCCTTATATGTTTGTTGCCCCAGAATTTTTTCCTTTCTTAGGCAAAAATGAAAAGAATAATTTATTCTCATTTTTACTTGAATGAACTTGAAGTTAGAATAATCGAATTATCTAGAGTTACATAGAAAACTGGAAAGAATGCAAACATGTTCATCTTTTAGTTTAAGAGAATGAGGATTTGATGCCGAATTGCACTCTTAGAGATCAAATATGTGAAGCTAGTTTAGAGGGTCCTTGATATTAAACTTCAAAAAAAAAATTCAAGGTATGGAATTCTATAATTTTATGAATTGGAAGCAAAAGTTTCTAAATATGAAGAATTTCTTAGGTAAGAAGGATATAGGAAAATTAAATTAGTAGATACTTATTTTATGGAAACAAATTTGTATCACTCAATAGCCTAAAGGCTAATATTCCTAAAACTTATGTTTACCTTGCAACAAAACAAAAATCACTCGACTCTAAAATGAAAATATAAGCACTAACTACTCATATTCAATACTCTTTTGATACCTCTAAAAAAAGGAAATCTTTGATTTATTGTTGCAAGAAAAGTTTGTTTCTTTACCATCAAAATACAGGATTCTGAGAAAGGAAGAGATTCAAGGGAGGGATTACTATAATTACCATAATACATGGAGTCACCTTATGAATTCATGCTAGGGATTTAAGAATGTTATTTAAAATTAAATCAATAAGGGAATTATATTGATTACCGAAGCTAATCAGACCATGCTGATACATTAAGATCCATTTTTACTAGTTGCAACTGTTAAGACTACTGAGTTTGATCTACGAATTTTATTGGAAGTCAAGAGGAAGTTCAAGATTGTGGATGATCATTTGACATCAACCACGAATTCAAGTATTGTTGTTTTCATTCATAACTATAGTTTGAATGCTATACTACGAATGAGAATCAGTAAATTCCTAGAATCCAATAGAAAGTAGAAATTTCAAGATGGAATCACAAGATAGAATTCACAAAATTTTGAGGTTCAAATTGCTAATTTTTATAATAGGCAGCCTTGATTTGTAATACCACTTTTGATGCCTCCATTTGATCAATGGAAATGGGTAGGCATCCTCAAAACCCAATGCCATTAGCTAGAACTTAAATGAGAAGTCTTCAATGACAGAGAGCTACCGCTAAGTACGAAGGAAGTAAGCCATCATTTTTTAGAAACTTACCCTAAAGAAGGCACCTTTCAAAAGACTTACTTCTTTCGAGGAAAGTAATTCAAACCCAAAAAACAAAAATAAATACGTAGAACATAACAAAATGAAGGAAAGGCATAATCTCAAATTTCATAGGAAGTCACCTCAGTTAAAAAGTCAAAATGAAAATCCCAATAAATTCCTTACGGTAAGGGAAATTCCCATTTAGTTGCCATGTTTCGTTTCTTATATGAAGCTTCCTACCTCTTTTATTAAAACTTATAGTAAGAAAGTAGAGCCTTTACTTAAGATAAAAGAATGTGAAGTGCCTATGTTCGACATAGGTCTAGAAATTTTAGAGAAGATAGTGCTAGAGAAACTGACCGATAAGATAACTCAACATATAAGACCCTTGTACATTAAAGCCCATATTAATAGCATACCAACGTCAAAAGTTTTTGTTGATAATGGACTAACTGCAAACATTATGCAACCAAAATGATAAATAATTTAGGTAAAGATGATACAAATGTTAAGTCAAAACTGACTTTACGTGTTGAATAATTTTGATGAAAACAAAAGGAGACAAATGAAAAGCAGATGAACTATTCGTTAACAAAAAGCAGACGAAGCGAACAAAAGGAGACGAAGCTGTGTAAGAAAAACAGACAGAAGCTGTGTAAAGAAAAAAAAACAGACGGAAGCTGTGTAAGAAAAACAGACGGAAGCTGTGTAAAGAAAAAACAGACGAAAGCTTAGCGAAGAAAAAGCAGACGAAAGCTTAGCAAAGAAAAAGCAGACGAAAGCTTAGCGAAGAAAAAGCTGATGAAAGCTGAAGTACGAAAAGCAGACGAATGCCATGTGGAAAAAGCAGACGAAGCAAGGAAGACAGACAATAAAAAGACAGACGAAAGACTTCGGAAGTACCAAGTTGAGTTAGT
>JAOTAX010000003.1:8654132-8665872 GCA_025629825.1 Erythroxylum guanchezii | reverse complement strand
ACTTTAATTACAAAGTAAATTATGTAAATAAATCAATTTGAGATAAGGACATAAAAGGAAAATGCTAAAAAGTAAAGAAATAAAGTTGTCTTTTTATACTTTTGGTGCAATGAATAGTAACAAACCAAATTTGGTGTGTTACTATTCATTGCACCAAAAAATGTAATATTTTGATGTTTTGGTGTGTTACTATTCATTGCACCAAAAAATGTAGTATTTTGATGTCTTGATTGGAGTGAATTTTTTGCACCAAAACACTAAATTTAGTATTTTGGTGCCTTTATTGGAGATGCCCTAAAAGGAGGGGGGGACTAATAGGAAAAGGCTTACAGTTTCTTAAGTACAACGGCTAAAAAAAATCAGGATGCTCGAGAAAGCCTTGGATATGATGCGTGAAGTGCCAGAAGAACCCTACTCAACGTGTAGGTAGGTGTAGCGGTTGCCAAGCAAGCCGCCCTTCGTTACCGTCATCGCCCAAGAGCTACAGGCAGGACATAAACGGTAACCCTGCAGGAGCTAGTTCATGAGCTAGGGGCCGTTATAAGCTTTGCTCAAAGGGAAAGACGAGACTCCCAACCCCGGTGACTAGAAGTTCATGGCCATTATAGCCGCCCAGAGCCAGGGATACACAGAGTCATAAAGACATAGCAAACAACCTTGACTAAGAAAGGAAAATCTACGTTATCCGAACCATACAGAAAAATGTGTAACTAAACAACTCCAAACTCAAAACACAACATGCACTGATATAAATGGAAATACAGAAACCACTAGAGGTCAGAGCGTGTTGTTACGTGCCTGGTGAGACGGATACCTCGGTGGAGGCCAAGGCGATGCATCTTGCCATAACTACTCACAAGGTAGAAAATGTAACAAGAATGTAGAAAACTCTACCTGAGGGCCACTGTCGCATCTGCAGAGTTGTGTCCCTGCGTCGATTCCTCAACTCTGGTCTCCACTATCAGCTACCTCCTCCGGGAGTTTCCACAACTCGCGTTGAGCAAGCGTCACCGGCGGCTGGTCTACTGCGTAGCTGGCGAGTCGCACTTGAGCATTATTCATTAAAGCACAAACGCTCCACCCACTCTTAACAACCAGAGGTCCAGAAGGCAGAATTTGGGTCCATTGCCTAAAAGCGTGCATGAAAAAGCATTGTTTTCATTTGATTCCTTCATGTGAATCTCTTATATATATAGCTCTATTCACGATTCACGTAATAATGGCTCCTTAGAACCTTGTCTACAAGGTTGGCTTCGGTGTACTGTAACTCGTACAGGGATTCTGAGGCTACTAAATCCAACCTATTGCACTAAAATTTGTGTTATAGGTTGAGTGTGTTTCTTCACCATTCTATGCCCTAAGATCACCTAGGGTTGTTTCTCTAAGCACTACAACAGAAAAGAAACGTTAGTGACAAAAGTTTTCATAGTTGAAAGCCCATAAATCGTCATTAATATTGATTAGTGACGAAATGTCGCAAAAATCTTCGTCAATTTTTCGCAGGAAAAAACTGCGGACAACATTTCTGCTATAACATCACTAATACTTTTTTTGGTTACATTCATGGTGAAAAGTCATAGAGACGATATATCAAATCAATGCTAATAATTTCTTGGTAAGCTTAATTTTCCGTAACAAAAAGTTATTACTTACAGTATAGATAACGTAGCTAAAAATTTTTAGCAACGTTTTTTTGTGACATAGCTAATTATTTTTAATGAGGAAAGTGAAGCGAAACCAAAAGTTATTGATGACAATTATGTAGGTGTAGCAAAATGTCTTTACCTATATTTTTTAAAATGTATACTTAATTGCTAAATTTAGAATACTAAGTTTTTCTTTATATTTATTTTGATTTCGTTTTAGACATGTATTTGCATAGTGGCCTTTTTCTTTATATAACCAACATTTACATGTTTTCTTATTTTGAGGACAATATTTTTTCTTTAGTTTAGATTGTCTATAATTTTTTCTTCTAAAAAACTTTTTATAAGGTTTAAATGGGGACTTTTTTATAATTGTGTTTAGGATAATTTCAACACTTATATTTATTTTTAGGTTTTCTTTGTTTTGAATGAAAAGAATCACTTCCATATTGTTAAGGCACTTTTAAATATTTTGAACAACATAATTGAATATCGGTATGTCCTAATTTTTTCTTTAGTTTAACTTCTAAACATTTTTGTGATAATACCTCTTCTACTATTGAAATAGCTCATCCTAAATTGTAAGCTACTAAATTATCGTGTTGTTTTATTAAAAATAATTCTTTTATTGTTTTATTTATAGGATGAGGTAATTTTTGTATAAAGATTTGTATATAAATTCCGTCTTTGGGACGTGTTAATTTATAATAATATTTTTTATATTCACAAATATATTCTTCTAAATAACAAAACAAATATCACAGATTCTTATATTATTTAGGTGTCATGATGCTTTTTTTTTTCGTTTTCAATTTCTTGCTTATATGAAGCTATATCTTCTCCTCTAAATTCTTTATAAATTTCATTGGTTACTACTTGAAAAGCTTTTATAGGTTCAATAGCATTAAGAAATTAATTGGTATTTTTTATTCGTATTTCATTATATAATAAAAACTTTAATAATATACCTATTGTTTTATAAGTGATAAAATTCCATAAAGTACTTGTATTAGTTATTCCTTCAAAAAGTTTTTCGAGTTGGATACTAATGCTAATCTATTAGATCATTCAAGTAATAATTTTCTGCAGATATAACACTATCTAAATTAAGAATTTCATATGATCCTAATGTTACATGCTTTGGTGTATATTTTGTAGGAAATTTTTGTATTTTACTATCTTTTTTGTAGTATCCAAAACAATTTAATTCTTCTTGTTCAACCGGTCTATAATTCCAATCATATTTTTATTGATTTTCTCTTTTTCTTTTTTCTCCATTTTGGCTAGTTTCAAGTTGTTTAACAGGTTTTGGTTGTTTCATATATACTTCTTGATTTGATTCATATCCATAAATTTTTTCTTCTTGATCAGTGATAGGTTTTATAAGTCAATATTTTAAAGAACTATTTCTTTTGACTATGTTTTATGGAGAAAACAATTCAAAACATAATAAATAATATTGTATTACTAATATAATTATAATGTGCAAACAAAGAACTCACATAGTCATTTCACATGACAATAAATAATTTGGAGCCTTGGTTGTGAGGAGTTTTCATTTTTCCACTGTTCAACTTGGCCTTCTCACACTTTAGTTAAATAAAGGAAAAAATAGTCATTAAATCTTGTAACAAGATTAATGGAAGCAAATATGAAGTGAAAGAAAACAAACTTAAATGTTTGGAGAGGCCCAATAATCACACAAATTGTTCTAATTTTTTAGAGACATCCGTTCAGGAACATGTCTCTCTTTACCTCCTTATCCGAGGAAAAAGATTTGTAATATTTATGTAGTCAATAGCGTCGATCATTGGTCCTTTGTTTTAAAAGTGAAGTGACACAATTTGAAACATCAGGTTTGTTGATATTGATGATATTCAGCTTCATCTGTGAACAATAATTAGAAGTGTAATTAATGTTTAAATAAGTAAAAGAATATTGCATATCATTAAACAAATTGATTTTTTACCAAAACTTTGTCCAAAGCATTCTTTAGCAAGTTGTGTTCCTTTAACTGCTTGGCACGCATAATACAAGGCCATTCATTTCTGGCAGTTACCCTTAACTCACTAAACAATTTTGCATATTGAATCTTATCTTCAGGACGACCTTGAGACGTATCAATATGTACAAATAACTTACTGTTCATTGCAACATTCATACATTGCAACTCACAACCTTTAGTTATACCACTACTTCTTTTTCTAGTAGCAGTATTAGAACCTGATAATAAATGAATAATGATAAGAAAATATGCATTAAAAATGTAAATATATATTTGAGCATAAGTCTAATTATAGGTGTTAAATGTTAACACACCTACAGATCCTTCATTACTAGTTGAGGTAGATGAAGGTTGTTGCTGAGTTGGTTCATTAATTGATGGATAAGCTTGATTATTATTATTGGCTAGGGTTTGATTGATATGGTTGTTGTGGAGGAGGATCTTATTGATGTGGTTGTTGTTGACTGGGGACAACTTCGATACTTGTTACTTTCTTTCCTTTGTTTCTACCAGGTGTCATTATATTAGATATTTGTAATTCAAATATGAATATTAAGCATAAACATAAGTCAAACATCAACAACACACATAAACATAACTCAAACATCAACAATCCGTATAAACATAAGTCAAACTTCAACAATACATATAATCATAACTCAAACATCAACAATCAGTATAAACTTAAGTCAAATATCAACATTTCGTATAAAAATAACTTAAACATCAACATTCCACATTAATGTAACTTAAATATCAACAATACGCAAAAACATAAGTCAAACATCAGCAATCTGCATAAACATTCAATCCATATAAATATAACTCAAACATCAACATTCCACATAAGCGTAACTCAAACATAAACATTTCATATTAATGTAACTTAAATATCAACAATACAAATAAACATAAGCCAAACATCAATAATCCATATAAGCATAACTCAGACATCCACAATTTGCATAAACATATGTCAAACATCAACATTCCACATAAACATAACTCAAATGTCAACATTCCACATTAACGTGATTCAAATATCAATAATATGCATAAGCATAAGTCAAACATTAACAATCCACATAAAGCTAATTTTTGAGATAAATTAAAGCTAAATCATAATTACACAACTATTTACATTAAAGGATTCTGCAAGGGATGTTTATGTATCCCCTAAGCATAGTACATATAAACTTAACATTCTTAACCTTATTATTAAACGTAATCTTACTTAATAAATCATAAAATTAACATTTCTAGAATTTTGGAACATTCAAATAAGAAGTCTTCTATTGACTTTTCATAATAAAACTGTTAATATTAATTTATCATGAAATGTCAATGTGGCGACTAGTTTTCGATGGTGGAAATGAGCTCTATTGAGAGGAATGTGGCAAAATTCTCCCTAACGAAGAACAAATCGATGCACAAAAAAATCCCCTTATCAAACACTAATCACTGCTTGCCTTCCATGACTGATCTTCTTCTTCAAGGTTTTAAGTATCATCTGAACTACCTCTCTTTCTTTATTATCTGTATCTCATTTTTTATTAGGAATCCATTATATGAACATCTAGTTGTATATATTATATATTTTGTTAAGCTTCCTCAAATCTTCAAAAGAACATAGATGAAAATGGAGGAGATGGCGATCTCCCGATGGTCCCTATAGGATTAGGAAAATCGGTTGTGTTTGGAAAAGTGGTCGATTGCAAAAACTATGTTTGTTCATTGTGACGATTATGGAGTTTATCAATCAGGTATGCATGTGTTCAAATTTGGGTTCCTAATACTATTTGATTTAGCTTTGATTGTTCTATACTATTCGCTCATTGGGTGAAATGCATAGTACTTGCGGTTCATCTAATACTGTCATCGTTGACTGCATCTGGGAAATCATTGACTGCATTTTCTGCAAATTTAGTTAAAGCAAAAAAGTTGTTGGAAGAGGGTGTCAATAAACTAGACCTTAAGGGAAGATATTTATCTGTTTTAATTGATGGCTTGGAACATGCAAGGAGCCCTCTTGGGAATCCATACATTGGAAACCCTTTTACCTTTTCTATAGACTCTAATGTCACTTAAAATCCAAAAAATAACAATTTCTTTTTGTTTTCGATGGAATTAGCGTGAAGCTTTATTTATTATTTTGTCCGTAAGAATTGTTAAACTTCTAATTAAAATCTTATACTACTTACCATATATCATTATATTATATTGCTTACCATATTTCAATATTTATATGTATTACTATTTTATTGTTAAAAAATATTAATGAATAAGAATAGTAGTCAATTTAAATTTATTATATTTTGATCTTATTAACATTACAATTTTAAGTATGTTTATCTTTTTATGTCCAAAAAATATTTACTTTTCAAAATTTAAATTACCTACCATGCATGTGATTTTCAACAATATGTTTAAAACTTTGAAAATGTTTTACAATTTTTAGATGCTCCATTTTTGTATGAATGGAGGTATAGTACTATGTACAATAGGCATCATTAAAGAATCATTTATGTATAAATCCATAGATTTAAATAAAGTTATAGAATTTGAATGCATTAGCTATTCAAACAAATTTATAAAGAAGGAAAATGAAAAAAAGCATATAAATGTCAATTATAATTAACTTTAGAATTAATAAGCACACTTATAAGTAAAAAATGATCTTTTTAACATCATTATTTTTAAGAATACTATCACACACAAAAATTCATCAAAATTCTCCTAAGAAATACGTAAGATATAAAATCTTTAATATTAACTTTTGGCAACGATTTGAAATTTTGTCACCAAAAGTAGACTTTTAGCAACGATTAACGTGAATCGTCACAAAATATATTTATTTAGTGACGATCATGTAAAACATTGCAAAAAAAAAGCTTACTTTTAGCGACAATTTTGAAATTGTCGCCCTAAAAATCATCGCCAAAGGTATTAGTGACGAGGTTGATCATGGTTGGTAGTTCCGTAGAAGTAGATAAAGTTCCTAACACGCATTTCTTTAGTTAGAAAATATGGAATGTAGGGTGAATATTTACCCCTGATAGCAACTTAAGTTGGTACGCTACTGCGTTAACTTACTCTTCTACTAGATATAGCCTATGGAGCATGGGGAGAGTTTATAAAAGCCCTCCTTAATGAGTGTTGGCAACACAGTTGTAGTTTCAAGAATACCATATCTCTTACCTTAAATTCTCGTTCAATATGTCTTTTGTCTGCTTGTTATTTCATTATGTTATAAGCTTGTCTTAGATGAAACTTTGCAGATACTAGGGCCACCTCTCGTTCTTACAGGATTTGGTCCATTGCTATGTTTGGGGAGTTGTTTGTTAAGTAAGGTATGTGCACGGGAGGATTATACTCGTATAGCAACTCGAATGGAGTAGAATTAATGGCTTTGTGGAATGTGGTATTGTACCACCATTCCGTCAAAGGAATCCATTCGATCTATCTTGTGGGTCCTTCACCACTAAAACATCAAAGATACGTTTCTAAAGTGTGATTAATCGCTTCTGTTTGTCCATCCATTTGTGGGTGGTATAAGATGGGGAATTGGTGGCCGCCCCTTATAACTTAAAAAACTCTCCAAAATTTGCTGAGGAAGATGAGATCCCTGTCACTTACAATTTGCTCGGGTATAATATGTAATTTAAATAATATGCTATATTGAATGCAGTGGTAGGATGTTTAATGGAAATGAAATGACTGTATTTGCTAAAATAGTTCACAACACCATGATCCCTGTTTGACCTCACAAGGGTGGAAGCCCTTCTACAAAATCCATGCATATGTCCTTCCAACACTACGTTCTCATGTTTGTTCCATTGACATACATTGCAGAGTTTGATGTAATTTCGCACATCATTCCCAATTACTTTCCAATAAAAAATGTTTTGTAACCACTTACTAGTTGCATTCATACCAGAATGCCCCCTTGACAGATCATCATGGCCTATAGATATTAGTTTGAAGCACAAGTCTTTGTCAAAGTCAATTACTACTCTTCCCCTCCACCATAATAGTCCTTCCCATTATTCATTGTTTCTTAACTTCAGGATCCCCTTTTTTGCTCGTTAGATGATATTAATGATCATTTTATCCTTACTCTAACTATTCCAAATCTCCTCTTAGTGAGAAACTGACAAGGTTAGTAGCTCGTTGTTCGTTATACATGATATGGCATATGTTGCTAGATTCTCCTTTTTGCTATGATATAATACTTTGAAATAATACTCGAGCAACTTTGGAAGACAAGTTTGTTGAAAAGGTGTGGGAATTATCTGTTGCAGTAGGGATTTGAGACTTTGATGATCCATTTGCACCTAAAATTTCTTCCCACATAGGCAATGATTCCATTACTTGATTACCTTAATAGTGGCCATAATTCCTTCTTGTAGGTAGATGAACCCCTATGTTTTTTTCCCAAGGTTTTGCTGAAATAAGCTATAGGGTGCTTACTTGTTGGAATATAGCTTCAATTCTAGATACGCTAGCGTTGACTGCAATCATAGATAGTTTGGAAATTTTTGGTAAAGCCAAAACCAGGGTAAAAATTATTAGAAATCCTTCAATGCATTAAAGGATGTCTGTTTTGGTATTTCACAAGCCCACTTGCTCATAGTTAGGGCTTTGAGTAAATCCTATAAAGGTCAGGTCAGTTGTTCATAATGGCAGATGAAGCGCCTATAATAGCCCATAAGTCTAAAGAATCCTCCAAGCTCCTTGAGAGATTGTGATAGAGGCTAGTTTTATACGTTTCTACCTTTTGGCCATCCGTCACCACACCTTCACCAAAGATGGTTTATCTTAAGTACTCCATTTTTCTAACTCCAAGTATAAATTTACATCTCTTTAGATATAACTAATGATTATGTAAAATTTCGAAGGTTTCCTTCTGGTGGTTTTCATGCTAGTGGAAGTCGCGGCTATAAACCAGAATATCATTAAAAATTGAATTAATTTTAGAGAAATGACCTGAATATCTCATTCATCAATCTTTGGAATGTAGATGGAACATTTGTTAATCCAAATGGCATTACGAGAAACTCATAATGCCCCTCATGATTTTAAAATGCTTTCTTCTTTACGTCTTCCTCCTATATTAGTATCTGGTGATAACCAGATTTAAGATCCATCTTCAAATACCACCTTAATCATGTACTATGATTATATGTATGACGCCTACAATGAATTAACTTGATTATGCTTCTTTGAGGCCTAAAAGGGTGTGAGTGGGTTTGCATATTATCATAGAAGTTATGCCTATTCTTCCCTTAATTGTAATGAACTTTATACCTAAGTTATGAGTCGTATATGAAAGTATGATGCTTGCTTTTAGGGTTAGTCCTAGTGCATTTGGAATGTGCATGAATGTGCTTGGATGTGAATGCTCCATAGTGATTTGTCCCATTAGACAATGGTTCTTTATTATGCAATTATTTTCCTTTTAAAAAGTGGGTTTAAAATTACCTTCATGTCCCTTATTTTGAGCATCTAGCATATTTTCTAGGTTTTCACTCCCTTTAGTAAACTTAGACAAAGAATCTGTACGTGAATCCACCTCCTTTTTCAATGTTCCATTTTCAACCCTTAATGCATCTAAATTATGATGGTCATCAATAATTATATAGTTTTGGTTGTTCCTCAAGTTTGGAAGATAATTTCTTCCTTTTCTCACTCATGATTTCTAAACTTTCAACTAATTCATCATTAGTCAAATCAATATCACTATCACATAACTTAGAGTTGGATGTTACCTCATCATCGTCCTTAGTGATAAAGCATATATGAACTATCTCTTCTTCCAATTGCTTGCTTTCAAATTCACTTGTTATCTGAAGTTGATGTTGTAAGTTCTTTCTTCTTGTCTTTTTCCTCCTTTTTATAGTTTCTCTCATACTTCTTATTATCTTTGAGTTAAGAACATTATGACTTTATATGACTATACTTCTTCATTCAAAGCAAGTAATATTAGAGTATTTGTGTTCTAAGTCATTTTTACCTTCCCTGAACTGTAGACTTTTGGAAAATAGTGTTAAATGGTCTACAAAAAAGTTTTAAGAATCCCATACAAAGTTGGGTACGTAGATAAGAGGTGGATATTTGTATAGAACTTCGAAAAATTGGAAGGAATAGCTTAACGGTAGGTTAGATTATATTACCATTCATCTATGGAAATCCATTTTGCGCACATCTTAGTGGCGTCACCACAAAAGAATCTTAGACAAGTCTCTAGAATCTTGTTAACAATGTCTGTTTACTCGTCTTTCTAAGGATGGTAGGATGTCAAAAACTTCGAGTTAATTCCTTGACGTTTAACGATTTCCTGGCAGAATTTGTTCATAAATAAAAGATCTATATCATTCATTAAAGACTCTAGCCTTCCATGCGGTTTGAAAATGTGATCAATGAATATTTGAGTGATATCATGAGTAGTGTATAAATGCTTAGTAGCTCTGAGATGAGTGTAATTGCTAAACTAGTCCACAACCACAAGATTACCAAATTGCCTCTGGATAGCAATTGCATACTTATATCTCATTAAAATCCTTTAGGTATCAAGAGACTTATTTCTTTGGCAAATTTCATTTTTTTTACGTAATTTTTGAAATCCTTAGCCAAGTCTTTCTAGTGAAATAAGTTTTAAACCATTTTAACTATCATTAGTATATCCGAATGACCTCCTTGTGTATTACCATGAGCCAAAGATATTAATTTCCTCTATAACTTTGATCATGGCTCACTATTATATGACCTTTCCATTAAAGCAACCCATCTTTCAATTCATTAGCTCCAGGTTTCTTTGTCCTGTCCTCAAACTTTTTTATAAGGTCTTAAATTATTATGATCTTTATCCACCTTTATTTAGTTTCATTTAATAGGTTTGCATGTACTTGGGAAACTATCAGTGTTAGTAATTATGTGATTGAAATAGGGGATAAAGAATCTGTTGCTTGTTTCTCCTTCCTGCTTTTATAGGTAACCTCAAAATCATATCCTATTAGCTTCAATAACCAAGTCTATTAAAAGGGTGTCATTCTTCTTTACTCCAAAGGAATTTCAAGCTTGTGCTAATAACCTAGACCTTCAATAGGCGACCATTCAGGCAATGATGCCAATGATTAATGGCCTTTATGATGGCTAAAAATTCTTTCTTTTAAGTTTACAATCTGACATGTTTAGGTGCCAATACCTTACTCAGGAAAGCAATAGGGTGTTGATTTTATTGAAACACTGCCCCAATGCCCAATCCATATGCATCTGTCCCTTTGAAGAAAGTTTGCAACAAATCAAATAACATGAGTACATTTGTTAAATTTTTTCTGAGAAATTAAATCAAATATATTAATAGAAAGATTGGAGAATTACATTTAAAAAGAACTACACATTGAACCCTTAAACCTTATAAGCAACCTCCCTTAAAAACATGGAAGCAAGTCATTGATGACAAACCGTCCTTAAACCTCACCTTTTTTAGATCGAAAAAACAATATCATACTAGATTTGGCTAAACAGTAGATTTTGAAAACTTTTTTCGAAATCAAAACGCAGCAAAAGCATGATAACCAAATCAACACATTTTAATCCATACATGATACGGTATTAGAAAAATAAATAACGTAAGAACATGATCGAAATTTTACTGACTCCTCACTATTGTATCCTCTCCACGCTACTGTATCCTCAACCAATCCAATCTACTACTTGTTCTCCTTCAACAACTTAGTCAATAAGATCCTTTGGTGGGAAAGGAGAAGAAATATTGTAGAGGTTTCCTTTTATGATCAACTAGTTGAAAGAACCAAAATAAGACACTCTCATTCCTAATTTCAGTGTAGATCATGAAAGAAAGGAGGGGAGAGTTAGAGCAACCAATGCACCACTTCATTCTTTAGTCAAAATGAAATAGAGGCCAATAAATGAGACATTTCTCATTTGTTTTATATGGCCAGATGAAAAGATGAAAAATAAAAACAAGACACTCTCATTTTCGGTTGAATGATGAAAGAAGGGAGAGAGAGCAACAAATGCACTACTTCCTTCTTTAATCAAATGAATGCTAAAAGGTTTATATGTT
>JAOTAX010000003.1:8640801-8651280 GCA_025629825.1 Erythroxylum guanchezii | reverse complement strand
AAATTATTATTTATAAACTAATATTTATTTTATAAAATTTTAATTATTAAATCAAAATTTATTTGAAATTTATATATATTGAAATTTAATTGTATTTAATAATAATAATTAAATTAATTTATAAATTAAATTAAAGTTATGATTATTATTTATTATTATGATTTTTAGAAATATGATTAAAAATATACAGTAAAGCTGTACAATATAACAATGGACTATTTTGTCATTTTTAAAAAAAATTCAAGAACTATTTCATAAATCTTAAAAAATACCCAAAATAGTACCCTATATTAACAGATATCGGTATAATACCCTACCAAAATTCATTCCGATACTAAGTCCGGTATAATATTCATAACATTGATTCTAACGACTAGGGTAGCATTTAAGATGACGAAGGACATGATCAATCAGTAGAGTGGGTCTTTCAAAAGCGTTATAATTTTAAAGGGTTACGGATTAAAATTTCGATAAAGAAAAAGTTCAATTCAGTTAAAAGAGAATACTTAAATCGGAGGTGCAAGACAATTTGAAACTCTCAAGAGGGAGATGATGTCATTCTAGGGGACAAGAAATATGTAATTTTACTTCAGGAGCAACTTCACCATAAAAGTTCACCAATGAAGACAATGCAAATTACAGAGAGAGTTTCCAGAAGTTTTCTTTTGCCAATTTCAATTTGGATGAGGCAGTGTAGTATTGAGTTTAGAAGTAATTGAGTACTCCATCTTTCAGGAATCAGGAGCTGTCTGGCATGGATCTAAAATCTGTAATTGGACATATAACTAGAGTATGCATTGGCGTCCACCCAGTCAGGGAAAAGTCCCTTTAAACGCTTGGCGTCATCAGCCAAATTTTGGTCTATCACAGCAACGTCTACTCTTAAATCGCCCGAACCGGTGGCCTGCACCCCAATGAAGTAGGCTCTAAACGTCAGCAACATATACAGAACTTGTCAAGGTAGCAGGCAGCTACCAGTGAGTCAGTACAAATGCTTCACTGGGACTACAGGATGACTTTTGCATGCCAGCTTAATGTAGCAAAAGAGTTCGACAAACAACCCAGGGTACTCGTGCATGCAGGAAAAAAAAAGGGCACACACGTACTGCAAGGGACAGAACGTTACCTCTAGCCAGAAGGTCCATTTTTCATGGCTATTTCCACTAAGTCTACAGATGTATGATGGTGGACCACCATCAATTCTTTCAGGGTCTGTAGAAATTTCATAAAAATTATAGTATGCAACGGGTATAAGATTTTGATTCCAAACAAAAATTAATCCAAAATCCTTATACCTGGAAGTTTGTTGTCTGCAAATGACCAGCTCGATAAGGGTCCAGTAATGTTAAGAACAGCAACCCAAACTTCCTCCAAGTCACTGAAAAGTCATGTTGCTTAAAGCTTTAGGGCCATCATGGTGTAGAAAAATGCAGAATCAGGAAGGATATTTTACTTGTATGTGATGGAGATACACATGGCAATGCTATGTTCACTTTCTATAGATAGGTTTCCCAAGTTACATGGGCGTGCTCAATTCATGGCATATATCGAGATCAATGGATTTCACTTTTAATAAAACTACATGGACATTGCGTTTATCCCGCAGAAATACTTTTAAGTTGTAGACGATATGGTTCTGGTGGATTATTCAAAGATTTTGATGCCCAAGTCGGTAAACCATAACTAATGCCATACATCAGGCAACTAACAAGTTGAGCTAGAAACACCAATCTGAATCCTGCATTCAACAGCTTCTTGCATGACATGAACATTTATCCGGTTCATGCACATGTCTAAATCTCCAAACAAATTATTCATCTCAAAAGTAAGGTACATATAATAATTTCATCAGGATAAACATTTAATGTCGCTCACCCCAGGGTAAGTTCCAAGTGAACTCTTCGGCTCCTACCATCATCAGACAATGTATGAGACTTGTAGTTAACCAGCTGGGGAACAAATCTATATCGCTTCAAAGTATCATCATTTTTTGCTGGGAACTTCAAACTTCTTGAGAACAAGTGAGATAATGGAAATGTTCCCTATAAAATAATTAAGAAGTGGCAGAAATGAAAATTCTCATCTGTGATTTAAATGGTCAGACATTGATACAAATGAAGTACGAGAAGTGACAGTAGACGCAATTGCCGGGCCTGAAGAATACTGACTACCAAATGCATGTAACCTAACGTAAGCTCCACCCCTTCAAAAGGCCAATATCAATAACTAGGACAAGTCCAAGAAGGTTCTAAGAAATAGCATTATCCATTTGTTTCAACTGAGAAGTTCTAATGGATGCACTTTCAAGAACAAAAAAAATAAATGAATGATTTGTGGATACAGACCAAAGGTTAATTTAGTCATAAGAAAAAGGTTTAATGACCAAAGAAGTTAGAGAAATAAGTGAAGCCAGGAACATACTCAACTATTTACGAATAAATAGTTTACAATATACGAAAACGTCTATTGTTAGATATTAACAGAATATACCGTGTTCATGAGATTGAGATAACAAGCAAACTAACCCTATAAATTACAAGACAAGAATGAACAGTTTACACTATCTTATATGTAAACTTAACAAGGTGAACATGACATTTAGGACTTGTTTTGTGCATTGATAGTTCAATAAGTGTTAGATCCCCCTAGTGATTTTCCACTAGGTGAAGACTAGATAGAAACCTGAAAGTCTCATACCATCCAATCCTGTCGCAGAGATACATTTGCAGTTTCAAAAGAAAACTCTGAACTGATGTGCAATTCCTTTGCTACTTCAGGTGCATGTTTGAAAAGAAAAAGCAAAGAGTTGGAATCTACTACAGAAAAATCATAGCTGGATTCCACAATTTCGTTTGCACCTGTCAATACCAGGAAACAAAGGACGGTAGAATCAAAAAGGGAGGCATGCAAAATAATCAAGAAGCACTATGTTTAGTAAATCAAATTGCTCCCATTCTTTGAATCGCTGACATATTCTAGAGCATCAAAGTTCTAGAGCTGCTCGTATGGTGAATTATTCTAGTCTTTCCTTCATACCTGCAGTAAAAAATGTATGCTGAAAAATCACTCTCTTGGGCGCCAAGGTACTATATGGAAAAAATTGTGACGAGAGAGCCATAGCAAGCACAGTAACATGCAACAGGAACTTCAAGATGGATGACCTAGCCATCCATCGACCACCAATAGGTATTAGAGGACCAACACACCAACCAGTTACACCTCCAACTGTTGCAGCTATTACAGCATCAGCAATAAAATATCCTGAAAACAAACGCAATAACCAATCATGATTCACAGCAAATCCATCAGCAGGTCATTCTGTGAGAGAACATTCTACACTCCCAGAAATGAAGTTGTCACATCATGATTGCAATTTATTCTAAAAGGTATGGATAATTGTATAGAAATCTCATGTATGATCCCTGAGCACAAGATCAGTATTTTTGTTTATTACATTGGACTCTTAACACAAGAGATGCACAAGCCCAGCAGAACTTGAACCCCCAGCCTAATATATGTTGGGGAGCTGGGGATGCTACCACTGAACCCCATGCTGCTCCTTAAGATCAGTTGTTTATAGCTCTGATAAGTGTGGATGGGGGAAACATAATTGGATCCATCATCTAACACTCTTCAATAAGATGAAAACAAAAACTTATAATACAACTTGAACATTTGAAAGAATGATAGACAACATAATAGCAACGAATTGTTTATCTCAGTTACAATATCCTACAGCTACTTTGTAATCAGTTCGTAATGATTACTAGATAATCAATATGCATGGAAGAGCAGAGTTTCCGAGATAGCAGCATCCAATATAAATTGACAAGAGATCTTATACTACGCAATTTTCAGTATCATCACACTCATAATTATCGTGCTGACTTTAGATATATTACTTGATGATTCTAAGAGTTGGGCAAAAGAAAATTAATTTACAAATTTCACAAATAATCATATGAAACAAGAAGTGAGAACTTATTCAAAATATTACCAAAACAGTGAAACAGAAAGAAAAAGTTCAGTAAAGCTAACCATAGGGGGGTGGAACAGCACCCATCATTCCCATCTTCTCAATCAAAAATTGGACAAGAAAACCACCAAAATCGGTCGTGTATGCAAGGCAAGGAACCAGAGGTATCACATAAAAAAAGGTTGACCTGAAAGAAAAATTAGCACCAAAATCAATAATTTTACTAGCATCTTCCGACTTTTTTCTGGATTAAGACTTTAACATACAGCAAAATACAATTCAGTTACAGAATGAAAATAACAGAGTAAATTTTGATTAGAACAAGAACCCAGCTTTAATCCAAAAGGACTTGTACAATTTTGTTATGCAAAGAATAAGAAATTATATCAGCAAAGATTCAAACAAGGAATTTGAATGTTAACTAATGAAGGTAATACCAGAGTGATTGACGATCATATAATTTGACAGTCAGGCAAAAGAAGGTCCATGCAAGAAGCATAAAAGCTGACAGATAGAAGGTCAAAAATCCTCCACTCAGACCAGCGACAACATAGACCTGCTCTACTGAAAGTTAGCCATTGCAAACCCAAGAAACTTTTGAACCTAAGAATTCCCATTAACTTCTCATACAGCAAGAATAGAGAGTGCTATATGTACCAAAGTAATGCAAGCATAGAATCCAAATGCGCCCCAAAACCTTGCTTCATCAGAAAGTGCCTGACAGATTGCTAGCTTATTAGACCCTTAACAAAGAGGCTCATAAGTTCATATTATTGTAGACAAATGGCAAGCATCATATACTAAGGTATCCAAAAACAAAAGAAAAGACTAGAAGAGCAATTAGGACTCACCCTATGCATATACTTTAATAAAAAAGTAAATTGACTACAAAATAGCTGTGAATTTCTGCTAAGTACCTCCTTTGATTTCTTGATAACTGAAATATTTTGTGTGAGGGGAAAATGATTATATAAAACTGTTGGAATCAACAAGCCAATAAGTGAGCCAGGGATGAACATTACGAATGCCAAGTGTGGATGAGCAAACCTGCATTTCACATGTCAATGAAAAGTGTCAAAATTATATATGATTCAAATCTCAAATCTTCATCAAGAACAATTTCAGCCACACATAAGGTGTGGAACTGAATAAATTTGAGGAAGTTCAACATGCTTTTCAACTGGGAACTAGGAAATCCTTCCAATCATTCTATTTATCCCAAGTATTTCATCAATGATCCACACAGTTTGAATCCTCCACCACCACCAATAGTTCAATGCCTTACCATGACTTTTCCTTCTGCCATGACATGCCCAAGGAACGAAAACCAACAAACATTCGTTTATAAGGGTAAGCTTAAACAAGGAGAGGGAGAAGAAGAAGAAACTTAACTTACCAGTTCATGGCATGATTAGAGAACAGCAATCTCACAATAGAAAAAGCAACTGGAATAATAATACTTAGTATTATCCCAGCAGTGTGCAATAGCATTCCTGAAAATGCAATTTAAGAATGTATAGAAAAAGTTTATTCCAAAGGGCGAACCAAAAGTAATGCCAGAATGAGAGACAGTCAAAGGAACCATTTCACATAAAGTAGCACAAACCCTTCACCTTTGACAAAATCATAGAAGGTCACAATTGAGCTACGCAACCCATAATGCAGAAAACGCAGGAGGAATGGCATGAGGAGAAAGATGCCTATAGGACTGCTGTGAAGTATCACTGCTACACTTCTTGGATAGAAAACCTGAAACATTTTTATCATGAAATAAGGGATAATCATGGTTAATATAATTACATAGTCTTTGGCATAATCTTCTACAAGACAAAGTCCGGAAGTAAATTGCATAGATGTCAGGAAACAATTCAACCTGTTGGGTGAGACCCAGGAAATGGTTCAGGTACCATTTTAACATGCTCCTTCACATACAATATGGACAAATACAATAAATTACAAATTAAATAGAAATAAGGATAAGCCAACTTGAGCTGAAGACTACATAATCAAATAAGATTTTGAGTACCTTTTTAAGAAGTCATTCAACTAAAAAGCTTAAATTATTGGGAGAGGCTCTTGAGAAAGTTCAAATACCATTTTAAGACATAGATGTCAGGTTTTAAAGCACACCATGAACTGCACTAAGTAACGAAGTTTTAAGGCATACCATGAACTGCCCTAAGTAATCAAAGAAAACAGCCTGGTCATCCGGCATATTGTTGGCAGATGCTTCAAGAGTTTTTCTATCTTGTGTATTTCGTAGCTCAGATGACTTTGCAAAGGCTTTAAGTACATTGAACAAATTTTCTCCCCGTGCCTGCATGCTTCCGGGTCTGGTTCAAGGAACTTAATCAGAAGAGATGCTGAAGAATAAAGTGCTAAAAGATGCGATTAAGCACATCTGTATCAAAACAGCAAATGTAATGCATACAGTAGTTTGTCCACAGTATCAAATGATGTATGGTAATAATAACCACCAAGAAGAAAGATAATGTCCAGGCTAGGGATATTTTCAAAATCTTGGGAAAATATTCTGAAATCTGTATCACCAGGGATAAGAGGAAAGACATCCTACACAACAAAAATAAAACAGTCATTACTTAGCTTACGGAAGAACAAGAACTTTGAGCAGAAATTAGTATTAAGAAGACCAAAATGATGGGAAGGGGTGAGAGTCAAATATACAAATAGGAGAAACAAAATAAAATTTCTCCACTTCAGATCATAAGTAACTTAGTTCATCTACATATGTGAGTAGCAATACTAAACTTCCCGATATCACATTGAATTCAATTTATCAAATTAAGATAATCATATCAAAAAGGAAGCAAAAGAAAATACCTGAGCCGCGCTATTTGCCATTGGATAAATTGCAGATTGAGCGTAGATGAGAGATGGCCATATGCCAGGTCCAGATTGACAAACTAAATCTGTCAAGCATAATATTAACTTGAAAAGTTAAAAATGCTAACATCATTGTAAAATTAAGAAAGAATTGGATAGTATCTATAATTACATAATTCACTTTATTTCTCATATTTTCATAGCCAGCGATTGAAAAGGAAGATATCAAGCACTCCACACAAATGTTTACATGTATAAATTTCTATAAGTAAACTCCAATTTGTCCAATTTACAAAATCAGCGCAGTTGCAGATTTCCCAAAATTTGCATATTATAATACGAATCTTGGTTCATATCATACCAGGACCTCCTGTCCCAGATGCTTCAACATTTATAGAAGCACCAATTGAATCACGCCATCTGTGTGTTGTCATAAAACCATGCGTGCCCTAAAAAGTCAAACAAATCTTAAGATTAGTTAAAACATATTTGCTTTGAATGACAAAAAATGGCCACATACTGTTTTGATGGAAAACACAATTAAAGTTTATAAAAAGAAAGCCCCAAAAGAACTAAAAGTTCTACCAGCTATTGAAAGATCTAATTGTCATCCTACGTCAAGTGTAACATTGTGAACTAAAAAAATTACATGTTAGCTTCATTCTAAGAGCTTAAAAGGGTGTCTTATCACTATTTTTCTTGCAAAGTTCCTAACAATGAAGCACACTGTTGAATTTAAAAAGGATTGATACTGGCATAAAAAGTTAAATTCTATTTTGGTTTAACACAAGGGTGAAAGATTTCATACCAGCATAAAAAGTTCTTCAGCACCATTAAAAAGGAAGATAACTGGCTTAGGAGGCATCCATTTAGAGTCTACCATAACTCTCGCTACTTCCAGCAATGATGCTTCAAAATGGTAAGAGGACAATAATATCCAGAAATAATTAAGCTAAATATGGCTGAGATGAATTGCCAGTAGATAGTCACGTGTAAGATGCTCACCAACACAAGAACCGCAATCACCAGCTCCTGGAGAACCAGGTGGACTATCAAAATGTGCATTAATCAAGACTGATGGATCAATTTCACGTGAATCTGCTGAAGATATCCTACAGTAAGTGGAATTTAGCACTGAATGACACTTCCCAGTAGGTAATTAATCATTGATCATCAGAATAGAGTTTATAAAGTCCTTCATCTCATAATATTGAATTTCACCAGCTCTGATAAGGAAATGTTCTGAATGCTATCCTCCACATATACATGAAGTTTTCCTTTTCCAAGAACTGTTAAAATGTTACATCAAAAGGCCTTAAGTTGCTGATCAAAACCCCTAAGTGGTTCCATTTTATTAGGAATGAAGTACTTAAGAAGAATTGTTTATCTTCATTCACTAATTTCAGGTAAATCGTAAAAGCCATGGCATGCAACTATGCTAATGTTTAAAGTAAGCGATAGGTTCATAAAAACAATCCCAGTCCTTCCCTGGATGATTGACATACTGTTACAAGCATCAACAAAGCAAATTAGAAGCTTGAAAAGGAAATGGCGTTTCATGCTGATTAATGAGCATACCTCATAACAATATTCACATGATTTCTGTACCCCAGAGAAATGCTGTGGCCTAAAAACATCATATTGAAGGAGCCATTAACATAATTCTCTTCAATCTCAATCCTGTAAATTAAACCAGCTAATTACTCCCATAAATCACATGATCTTTTCTAGTACCAATGCATATAAACTATGTGCTCAAATGGAAAGACCTAAAGCTCATACCAACCTGATGTCTGGTCCAGCTCTCTCCTTTATATTTTCCAATTGTGATTTAATATACAAAGCAGCTTTTTTTAATCCAGGACGCCCTTCCTGTCAATCATCCACACCTTTTACTAACTACCCGATCATTATAAGTCCACTTCCACCAGTATAACTAATAAATATCACTGCATTAGCAGTGAAACATACAAACACCCAAGTACGAATTATAAGTTTATAACGTCTTTGTGATCTTCAGCATAGCCAATAATCAGAAACTGACTGACCACTTTCATCCAATTATATCGAAAGAGAGCATCAAGATTCAATTTCTGAAACCAACAACAAAACAGACCGAAAAAAAAAAGTAACAGAAAGAAACTTAAAGCAATTCTTGGAGATAATTAACAAGTACATAAACGAAACAGGCACGAACAGCACGAACACGTGTAAAAATATGAACATGCATACTGATGTTAGAAAACGCACTTGACGGCCATCTTCGGTCAACACACGGACATGTTCGACTGCTCTTGCCTCGGAGAAACGATCAACAGGAGCGTCGATGCCAAGAGGCTTGACGAACTTGATGTGTATTACAAAATAGGTTAACGCAGCCAGGAGACCATACATAATTGTTAAAAAGAACATGAACTTGAATCCGGTCGCATCTCTGGCGCTAATCCTGTAATCCATTTTCGGGATATCTGTTTCTTTGCAGATACGAACTAAAACAAGAAGATAAGTCAGACTGTTAGGTGAGGCTAAGACTTTGCAGTTGTGCTCACGTAATAAATTACAAATGGAGGGAAGGAGAATTTGAAGGAAAGGGAGAAGATGCTACTCTCTGTCCGTCACCAACACTTGGATACATGAAACTTCGTTCCTTGTGCGAAAGCTTTGTTCTTTCCTTGTCCATTTGCGAATTGCCACGACATGAGTAAGACGTTGGCGGAGGAAAGTTAGTTGAGTTGGGCTTTTGGGTCAATAAGTAAGACTAATCTCTTTGGGCTTTAGATCAAGTTTGCCGGCGGAATATTCCAATGTCCAAGTCAAGTTCGGGTTCTACAACCTGAAGTTTAAAACAACGTTATTTTCGTTATATAACAATATGACATCGTTTTATCATTGAATATTTGAATTGCGACGTCGCCTGTAGCTTACCTCACCTTACTAATACTGCATCTCTCATCTCTATCATTCTTATTAAAATGTGTGAGAGCTGTTTGGTCGTGCAAAAATCTTGGTATTGTCTACTTAATTGATGCTTCTGAAATAATTGTAAGTGTGACAATACATCTTTTCTTTTTCTTTTTGGTCTCTCCTCTATGAATGAGTGTGGATTTAGTGTGAATTATGTTTTGCTAACCTTAATAGATATGTAAGATGCTAACTCATAATATTGTCAAGAAAGGAGAACTAGATCTTCTGAAACTATAACTTTGTACTAACCCTGTACCATACGATCTTGTTCATACATTTTTTTAGATCCTACATATTTATGTGGATGAGATCTTATGAAACATGATTGGTACAGAGTTATAGATACAAAGGATTTGATCCTTCAAGAAAGACAGAAAATTTAGACATTAAAGATGTTGTTGGTTAATTATGGACAAGTTGCTAGTACATCAAACAGGCAGACGATCTAGAATTAAAAGAAATATAATATAGTGATAACATTCGTGCATATGGTAAATTGGATAGGGAATTATGGTTTGAAGACAATCAAAGATAGGATAGAGTATAATAAGATATACTCCCTCCGATTCATAATAAGTGTCGTTTTAGAGGGATTTTAATTATTTAAAATAAGTGTCATTTGTGACTTTTTATGCATATTTATAATTTTACTTCCAAAATTACCCTTTAATTTCTCTCACATTTTAATTACACAG
>JAOTAX010000003.1:8599058-8609362 GCA_025629825.1 Erythroxylum guanchezii | reverse complement strand
TATTATTATTATTATTATTATTATTATTATTATTATTATATAATTTGTATTTATTATTATTCAAATTTATTATTACAGTCCATTCATAATAAAAGTATCAATGAATTACATATTTCTAATTATATTAAGGACCAGGGGCATATTCGTCATTTGCACCATTTTTTCGTTATGTCCCCTGCAACCAAACACATTCTGTCCTTGAGATGGAGACAATTTTCTCTGTTCTATCCACCATAAGCAAACACCTCACTGTCTCCAGTTTTTGTTCCATTTCATCTCTAAATTTTTGTTCTGTTCTATCTCCAGCTACCGAAGACAGTAACCATACGCAACGTAAGATCGAATCCCATTTTTGTAGCTCTCGTACTCAGACAATAGTTACTCTATATTCCTATCCCGTCATAACAACTCGAGTCAGTGACAAAGTTTTTTTATTTCTTGTTCTATCAACCAGAGTCTGAGACTCTGAGCCTATAAAAAATCAAAGTCTCACCCATGATACCATCGGCCCAAAGGACGTGATTTTTTTTTTTTGAAATAGTACCGGCTAGTATTAAACAAGATCTAACATCAGTACAGCAGAAATAAAAACAGGGGGAACAGAACCCCAATAGTGAGAGCCAGAAATAGAACCAGATGCCGAGGCTAACATATGAGCAACCTGATTCGCTGACCTCTTAACATAAGAAACAGCTATAGATCGAAAGTGATCTAACAAGCGGTTAATATCGGAAACCAAACCACCAAGATAGGAGCAGAAGTAGGACCGAATAATAATCTGTTTTATTATTACGTTCCTAACTTATTTAATGAGTATTCATTCATTCATTCAGTAAATGAGATCTATAAAAAAAAAGAATTGATGGATACTTATGGAACATAATAAAAATAGGATAATAGAAATATGTGATTTAACCTAAAAAATAGTGAGGTGGGGTATGACATGAGCAATCAATCCAAGGATTACTTTTTCTCATTCTGTTTGATCAATTTTTAGCCATCGAATTACTCTTAGGTCCACTTATTGGATAGCTAAAATTTAATAGAACAAAATAGAAATATACTATTTGATACAAGTGATCTGTTCCTAGTAAAAGGGGACTAGATCACCTGTATTAGGTAATCTGTTCTACTCTATTCCATTAATTTTTAGTCATTCATATTTTCTCTGACCCACTTATCAGATGACTGAAAATTAATAGAACATAGCGAAAACAAACTATCTAGTACAAGTGATTTGGTCCCAACATGAAGGGATCAGATCACCTGTATTAGGTAATATTTTCTACTCTATTTCATCAATTTTCAACTATCTAATTTCTTTCTGACTCACTTATTGGATGATTAAAAATTAACAGAACAGAATAGGAATACATTACCTAGTACGGGTGATCTATTCCTGACATAAGGGGATTAGATCACCTGTATCAGGTAATCTGTTCTACTCGATTCCATCAATTTTCAACCATCTAATTTCTCTCTGGCCTACTTATTAGATGGTTGAAAATTAATACAACAAAGTGAGAATAGAGACTACCAAATATAGTGCTTGTTCCTGACATGAGGCGATCAGATCACCTGTATATGGTTGAAAATTAATAAAATAGAATGGGACAGACTACCGGGTGATCTGTTCCCATGACATGACATGAGTGCAAAACATAAAAGAGATGTTGGAATGTCAGGCAGGTCAAAATAGTAACACAAGAACTTGTAAGAGATTCCGAGATAGTGTTCGTGCAGAAACAGAAACACCTGCTATTAGACAACAATAGAGTAGAACGAACACCAGGAAGAACATAGAATGTAAGTGCAAAACAATCCAACAATCCTTGATTGGACTGAAAGGACAAGAATATCACAACCACTTATTTATAATCCTAAAGGCCCAAAACTAATTATCTGATGGGCCAAGAGTGTCAAACAGCTGAAGCCTTTATCCTTTAGCCACAAGCATTGTTTGTTCTTTACTGTTAGTAGAGAATGATGACCTTAACACGCAATGAGGCATCTCCTTTTCCTGCGGAACACTTCAAAGCAAGAAATAAATGTAAGAAAAGATTGACATCTACATGTTGTGACTATAGTACATTAGGAAATAGATTTTGATAATTTCAACTTCAAGTTAATGACACATTTAATATAATTATAAACTCCAATTTAATTAATGTTTTCCATAATTGCATCGTAGATTATGTACTAATCTCATCATCATTAGTTAAGATTCAACGCAGATGTGATTGAAGCCAAATACAAAATCACTCGATCCGTATGACAATCCTTCCTGAAGCCATAATTTGGTCCTTGACACTCTTGGTATCTTACTCTAAATCCCTCTATGCCACAAAAATTAAAGTTCTCTTTAATGGGGTCCCTTGCTGATGGGTATTCTGGTAGCTTATCTCTGAAACAACTGTGGAGAACTCTCTTTGTCAAATGCCAACTGCAAAATAATGTTGAAAAGGTGAATCAGGTGGAGTGCTCTGTTGAAAATGATTCAGTACCTCACCTCATTCATGAAAATGATTCACGACCTATCCTCACTCACATCATTACTGCATCTGATGAAAGTACAGCCGAAGCTAAAGACACATGTTAAAGTTAACAAGTAGCAATCTGTCCACAATAGAAAAGGTCGAGAATGTAATCTGCTTGATATAGATAGCACAAATTATTACATTATTATCAGATACAACAAAATAAACAAACTGAAATTAGCTAATAAATGATTATTAGTTGATAAACGTTAAGCACGGCTCAATTGTTTATATTAACTGTTACAAACATTATTTTGCAGCTTTGGCTAACCGTGTAAAACTTGACTATCCAACGCTTTTAAACACTGGATGCAAGCTTCTTGCACCTGGCAGAAATTGCGTTAGGAATGAGTTCAGTTAAAACGCTTGTCTAATACAACTATGCTTCTGAGTGAGGCACAGATCAATGAATAAGAAACTTTAACTTGGTTTAAAGATAAAAGGGGGATTTCTACCTTCTCAAATTTAAATTGTGAGTGTGAGGCACAACCTGACCTGAGATTCAATTCTTGATAACCCTGGCTGATCCTTGAACTCCAAGCTTTAGGATACCAACCTGTGTAGCCTTATCTTCTAAGCAAATTCTAGCAACAAAATTCCTTGTCATCAGTCTCTCTCTCTCTCTCTCTCTCCCCCTCTATTTCACTCAATGCTCAACTCTTAGAAAGGAGTTCAAATCAAATGGTTTCTGCTTTCAGTATCCAGATAGAGCTAACACATTCAAGTAAACCAAATACTACAAAACCTTAGGCCGTCTGATGGGTTCCTTCCAAACGCCAATTACAATGCGTAGTTCTGCATTGCTGGAAACATCATGCGGTTATCTACTTCAGGAATTGCAGGCAAGGGGGTCTTTAGAACATTCTAATTTAAACATATGTGTAGTAATTGCTACATTCTTAATCTGTGTTCGTATAAATTTGAAACAGATGATCTGGGATGAAGTTGGTGAAGATCAGTTCGAAAGAGAGAAGGTTCTGCTTGATTTGGAGCAGGAGTGCCTAGAGGTCTATAGGAGAAAAGTTGACAGCGCAAACATATCAAGATCTCGCCTGCATCAAGAGTTGGCAGAATCTGAAGCTGAATTTACCCATCTTCTTCTCTCCCTTGGTGAACGATCACTGCCTGGACGGGTAAGTTGTCCATCAACCTGTGTCCAGTTAGGCGTAGAAACTACTAGGTAAATACTACTGCATAAGTGGACAGAAACATTTTTGCTTGAGATTAGCTTAGTCAGTAATGAATAACTATAAGTAGCATAAAAATGGCCCAAACTGCTTGTAGAGGTTAAAAACTGATACAAGCTACTGATTAGAGGCCTTTGCACATTTGATTCAAACAGAAATAATATCAAGTAAATTTTGTCTATACCAGCCAGTTGTATTGGATGGACAAGTCATTAGGAATCCTGTCACAAGAAATTAGCATTGACATGTTGGTCACTAATGGCTAAATGCAGCCAGAAAAAAGGTCAGGAACGCTCAAAGAGCAGCTAGATGCTATCACCCCAGCTTTGCGGGAGATGCGGTTGAGAAAAGAGGAGAGAGTGAACCAGTTTCGAGCTGTTCAAGGGCAAATTCAGAAAATCTCTGCAGAAATTGCTGGCCAATCAGTGTATGATGACTCAATAACAAATGTCATAGTAAATGAGAATGATCTTTCCCTGAAGAAGCTAGAAGAGTCTCAGGTTGAACTACAAAGACTCCACAGTGAAAAGGTATGTGATATATAGACTGTGTTCACGATTTTGGACATTTTTGTAAACGATCCTAAATCGCTTATCTTTTGCTGGCTTCAAAGAATGACAGGCTTCAGCGGGTGGAGACATATACAGATGCAATCAAGAATTTATCTGCTACATTAGGGATGGAATCCTCTATGATAATAACAAAAGTTCATCCAAGCCTGAATGAATTGTGTGGAATATCTAAAAATATAAGTGACAGTATTTTGGCTAAACTCGACAGTACTGTGGAATCTCTCAAAGAAGAAAAACAAAAGCGACTGGAGAAGGTAAGCGTTACTAAAGCTGTTATGCCTCCCGATTATTTTCTTGAAGTCTCAAAGACCACTCTAGCAACAAGGTCGAAGCAGCAAACTCATAATTGCTAATTATGTTTCAACCACATGTGAATACATCAGGCAGATATGGCCTCTAACTAGTAGCAGAAATGATGGTAGTTAATAATGTAATTACATTATCAGAGATACACTTTAATTGCTTAAGTTTTTGCTTCTATTGATTAATTTACATTTACTTGAAGAAGCAGAAGAGGGTATTGGCATGAGCTAATTTTTTATGCGTTACAGCTTCAACATCTTGGAAAAGCGTTAACAAATTTGTGGAATCTGATGGACACACCTTATGAAGATCGTCAACTTTTTTCTCATGTCACTGGCTTATTATCTCTCTCGTCAGGTGAAGTATCAGAAGCTGGAAGCCTCGCCATAAATATGATCCAGCAGGTTAGTATGAATATTAATAGCACACAAACACACAATAAGTTGTAACAGTTTCTTGAATTGTTTCAAGACTGAAGCCGAAGTCAAGAGACTGGACCAGTTAAAAGCAAGTAAGATGAAAGAGCTTTTTCTGAGGAAACAGAAAGAGTTGGAAGAGATATGTAACAAATCACACATGGAAATCCCTTCACGATCACAGATGGACAATATAATAGATCTCATTAATTCGGGTAGTATTCAACAAATTTTAACTCAATGAAAACTTTTCAGTGTGGGTCTTGTTTATCTTTGTAGAAGACCACAAACTTATAGCACAAATTTTACAGGTGAGATTGACCATGCTGATCTCCTCATGAGCATGGACGAACAGATATCAAAAGCCAAAGAGGAATCTTCTAGCAGGAAGGAAATAATGGAAAAGGTGGAGAAGTGGATGCTAGCTCGTGATGAGGAGCGCTGGTTAGAAGAATACAGCAGGGTTAATTATCCAACTCAGTTATCTACGTGATTAGGCTTGCTAACAAAACAATGTTTACACGTTATGCTTCATCTCTATTTCAGGATGAAAATCGATATTCAGTAAGCAGAGGTGCCCACAAAAACTTGCGACGTGCAGAACGTGCACGAGTGATAGTCAACAAAATTCCAGGTAAGATCGGAAAGAGGATCAACATGCATCACAATAGCCAAATGCATTTTTCCAAATCAATCCATTTCACAAAGTATCCCTCCCCCACCACCACATCCTCACTCCAATAAACAAAGGGAAAAAAGAGAGAAAGAAAAGGGCTCTGTCTTACAAGGACAAAGATTTTAAATGCTGCTTCACCAAGCAAGAGTTGAACACATGAATCCATGGATTAGCGCATGTTTTACTTATTGCAGTCCACGTAGATGGCGGGATGAAATGCCAACATTCTCCAAAATGAGGGAGAATGAATAGTGAAAGCAAAAATCTAAAAGCAGTAATTGTAGCAGAAAGATTTAACTTATGTCACATAACTAAGTCAAAGCCCAAATCCTGGTGTATCCTATTCTAACAATTGGTTATGCAGTTCTGGTGGCATCACTGGTAGCAAAGACTAAGAACTGGGAAGAAGAAAGGAAGAAAATATTCTTGTATGATGAAGTAAGAGAATCTATCCCTTTTGACACATAATTATTTTAGCACGCAATTCTGTTTAGATTGTAGAGTTCCCTTGCACATATAACAATTAGACAAATTGTATCTAGGTACCTCTGCTGGCTTTGTTGGAAGAATACAAGATGCTAAGACAAGAGAAAGAGGAAGAGAAGCAAAGGGAAAGAGTTAGTATATCATACAGTACTGTATTTAACTACATTAGCATCCATGAAGAGTTTTTACACAATTTTCTATGCATGCTTTTAAAAATCATTTTGTTAATCCATGTACAATAAAAGAGGGCATTCGAGATTTTAATCTCTTCATTAAGATCAAAAGCTCATGTAGGTTGCTGAGAGCAAGTTTTACCGTACAGGAATTGAAGAAGGTGCAGAGCCAGGTACCGGTTATTCATCAAGAAAACACAATTGGATCAAGGCCAGGAACAAGCAGTCGACGCATTCCTCAGAGGAGTTTGAATGGAGGCTTTAGTAATCCAACCCCTTTAAATAGAAGACTTTCTATGGGCATCAATCAGTTGGGGACCAACAGCGTTAATTCTGCAAGTCAAGGCATATCCTTCATAAAGGAAGGGAAAAAAATGCAAGGGCAAAAGAAGCTACCTAGGCCTGGATTTGCCACTCAGTTACAAGATGAAGCAGCTTCAGTTGTCTCAACATGCTCTGGTCCCTTATCTCCCTAAATTGCAGCTGGGTTTTTCAATCTTCCCATGTTCAGAGACATCACATGTATCAAAGCGAGGTCTGATTTCAACGCTATAGTACATTCCGAAGAACAATAAGGCCACACACTATGCAGTTCGTTGTACGCACTAAGTTAATACTTAATTGCCATTTACAAGCATGTTTCTTTGCTTTCACCTAGCAAATCCACCAGAACGATGACAGCAACCTAATTATAGTTGAGTATAAAACCGAAAGAACTAAAAATTTTGTGACTTTATAACTGCCAAATAATTAACGTTATAAAACAAGCAGCTTGTAACTACTACTCGTCTGCGTCAAAACGACGAAAACTTGAAAATAATCATATGAAACAACAACAGCAAAGCAACTAACTAGGAATCATCTGACTGAATTGGGGCTCCATCTACAGACTTGGCAAAGAAATGGTCAATACGCCGCGTGCCAGCGGGTACCGTCGTGTCGGTTACGGAAATAGCGCGGGACTTGTCGCTTGCAGGCTTATCGGATGACTGAGTTGGAATGGGAAGCGAGTCGAGAAGGAAATCGCTTGTCGGTTGGTGTCTCTTAACGGCTATTCGGATGTGATCGAGTTTCACAATTTTTCGCTTCTTCTCTGTCGCAACTTCAGCCGAATTTTCGGCTAGGAAACGGAGAAAGAGGTCGGTGGAGCACGCGACGAGTGATAGAGCCTCGGAAGTAATCTTGTTGATGTCTTTGTCGAGTTTCATGATTTTCTTGATCCGACCCGTTGGGAATTCAGATCGGGTGGGTCCTTCCGCGCTCTTCTCTTCTTCCGCCATGTTGAACGAACGAGAGGTTTGATCGGATGTTGATCGACTCCAAGATCTCTTGCAACGAAAAGAGATTTTTGGGGACGTGCGCGGGGTAACTGACGCCAGCCGAATTCATTTCCCGCCAATAAGAATTCATCTTCTCAAATTTATTATACAAATATTTTGTACTTGTACTATCTGAATTATTTAGTAACATTCTAAACTAGAAATATATATTTAATTTTTTATAATTAGAACATGAGTAAAAAGGTCATTTTAATTTCAATTTCACATAACCTCGAATATACTTACATAATATAATTTGAGACTATGACTTAGATTATCTTTATTGATCAATTATACACATATGGTACGATTAATATATTATAGTATTAACTCTCTTTCATCTATGTCTTATCTCACGATACCATATATTTGATTGTTTAAGTGCATCTAATATCTAACTTGAGTTCATTTGTTTACTCATTTAATTCACATTTCAAAAATCAAATATATCATGTTTAGAAATATTAGGCGAATATATCACTTCTTGAGGTTAAACCATTACTAATAATTCTTTTACCTTTTAGTATACTGCATCTCGAGCTCTTGTTTATCAATTAGATAAAATATTTAAAACTTATCTCATCTCCACTCTCACATAATAATAAAATTAATTACTTGTGAATGAAGGTATCTTAAATCTACTTATCATACTTCTTTTTATCTAAAATTAAATGTCCGATACTTTTCCAAATATTTGTTATAAAACTAAATAATCAATTTGAAATCAAGTATTCCCATATTTCTATAACCATATTTTCCTATAACATTTATTATAAAAACTAACATTTGATACTCAATTAAACATATGTTGCTTCAAATCCTCAATAGATATTACAAATAAAACATCATCATTGATAACAAGTAATATGAATTTTCATATGAAGGAAATAAACTAAAATAACATATTAATCACATGCAATCTTGACAGCCTAATATGCATTGAAAAACATGTATCTTGTAATAAGCTTGACAAGATCTACAATCAAATTCTCTTGTAGGAACATACTCAATAGTTACTTCTCCTTGAGCTAATGTATCTTTGACATATTTGTATTTGTTATATATATATATATATATATATTTGGTTTTGCAATGATAGGATCTTTAGTATATGCAATTGATCCTTAACTTTCACAATGTATCACAATATAATGTGTAGTTTATGATCCCTTTCAAATATATGAGTATTCTTTCTATTGCTTTTTAATGTGCTTATTTCAGATGAAATTCAATTGATATCCACTAACTATCCTAACATTTAAAAATAAATCTGGTCTCATAAATAACATAACACATATGAGACTTCCAATTACATTAGAATAAGGAACCTTCTTTTATCTCTTCCTTTTTTTATTACATTTGACGGTACTACCTATTTCTCAAAACTCACCTTTAGAAATTAGAATATCAAACATTTTATAATCATATACATGAAATAGTTTTGGTATCTACTTGATATACATATCTTGTGAAAGTGATAATAATTCTTTCAATGGTTGTTGGAGATCTTATTATATGACCTTACTTATGTCCTTTGTCTCAATTAATAATAATTAATGATAATGATAATTATTTGATAGCCAATTTTTTATTTATTAAAAAAATTGATATCGTTATTGGCTATAGAAATATCATCCACATCATCATCATTATCATCACCCAGTCTGAAATCTCGTAATGAAGCGGGGTCTAGGGAGATCCAATAGTACGCAGCCTTACCCCTACATAGTAGAGAGGCTGTTTCTGGTGGACCCACATGCAAATGAGACAATAAAATAATGATGCAGAATACAAAAACAATTTATTAAAAACAGAAAATAAATGAAAATACAAGTAATGGGGAATACCTGAAGGAGGCCAGATCTGTGAGAACCTAATATGCTTCAAAGTCTATCCCTTCTCTCTCTTAGTAAATAAGGGGACCTTCCTCAGAGACCCTGACAGAATGACCCTACTGTCCCCCGCACCTGTTGTGCAATTTGTGCATCGTGACATAGCATCTCCTAGTAACTGTTGTACTGATTCTTGGTACTGGAACGGTTAATCCTTTACCCTTATCCGGTCACGCCAAACTTGTCTATTTCTAGCTACTACCTCATTAAGGCCCAACTCTGACATATCCTCCTTGATCACTTCCCGCCAATTCCTGTAAGGCCTCCCTCTTCTCCTCTTATATTCACTAAGTTTTATTCCCTCACAGCTTTGTACCGAAGCGTTGAAGGGCCTCCTACGCACATGCCTATACCACCTAAGCCTAGTCACTTTCAACTTATCGACAAAGCTAGCTACCTGTAGTCTATCTCTCACCACCTTGTTCCGGACCTTATCTATCCTGGTAATGTCACACATCTACCGAAGCATACGCATTTCTGCTACCAATAGCTGTCTTATATGCCTATGTTTGACAGGCCAACATTCTGCCTCATATAACATGGTTGGACGAATCACTGTTTTATAAAACTTCCCCTTAAGTTTAAAAGGAATCTTCCTGTCACATAAAACCCCTGATGCACTTCTCCATTTGGCCCAGCCTAATCTAATACGATGGACTATATCGACATCGATATTACTATCACTCTGAACTTATCACTGGATCTTATATATATATAGTGGTCTTCCTTATTTGTTATAAAGT
>JAOTAX010000003.1:8538869-8550533 GCA_025629825.1 Erythroxylum guanchezii | reverse complement strand
GTTTTTTAAAAATAATTTTAAGGGTATTTAATATCTTATATATATATTTTTTATTTTTCAGTTCTTTTAAATAATTTGTGGGTGTCTAATAACTATTATGTTTTCTTTCTTTATTTTCAGTTTTTTTAAAAATAATTTTGTGTGTCTAATAACTTACATATATATATATTTAAATAATTTTGCGGGTACTCACGGATACCCGCGGGTTGGACCCGACCCACCCGTAAAATCAACAGATGGGTTAGGTACGGGTAAATATGAATCGGGTAAAAAAACATACCAACCCATACCCGGACTTTTAAGGTAAGTATAGGCGGATAAACGAGTGACTCGCCCGTTTTGCCAGGTCTACTCATTATTGGTTTATGACAGCGAGTAGCGAAACTCACTTATAAACCGCGGGTAGTCAGTTTGAGAAAACTCGAAATTAAGAAAAATTTCATTCTCAGATAAATTTATCTGAAAATGTACAGCTATTGTCCGAGACACAGACAGACATTTTCCATTTTGTATTTATCGCGTCGACCCCTTTCTTCAGTGAAAATAATTTTCGATCCCTTCCCGTTTTCCCTCTCTTTCACATCTTTGGAGGGAAACCTCTAAAACCCAAAAGCTACGCTTATACCATTCCCCTCGCCCTTACTCTCTTTACTTGCAACAGATCTTCTGGGGTTTAATCCACTTCAATGCTTGTTATTGTTTTTAATTTCAGTAGTCGTTCGATCTTCCATAGGTCAATCACCTACTCTTCTAATTTGATCTTTTGATGCTTGATTCTGACCCTGGTAAGTGATGACTTAAGACTGTTGGTTTTAGCTCAAGTTCTTAGCTGATTGTTGGTAGTTGCAGCTGTTGTCTACGGTTTTAGGACTTGGTTTGGGTTAAACGCATGAAATGGCTTGTTGCATGTTTCGTTTTGGATGTGGGTTTTGCTGATTCCTGGTGGTTGTTGTTCTACTTGAGGTAGTTTTTGGCTAATAAAACTACTAATTTCAAGTTCTAGGGTTTGGCTAATAAAAGTACCTTCAATCCTTCAGCTGCGTCCAAAGTTGTCCTTTTAGTTCAAAAAGCGATCAGCGTCTGGAAGCTTATTTTGTACTCTAGGTTGAAAAGTATTCCTCGAGCTACCTAGTGTTATCAATGTCTGTGCTAAATGCTAGAAATGTTGTATGATATTTTGTAGCCAGTCCTAATTTCGTTTGCAAACACTTTCAACCCAGTGTGTAGTGGCACTGAGGCTTTTTTTTTTTTTGGTCTGATGGAATCTGAGCTTTATTTAAATTTAACTTTTGGGCCTTTTTCAGCTAATCAGTTTCAATTATTTACTTGGTTTGGGATCAACTATTTGTGGTACTAATAATCTATTTTTCCATTTGGAAAATCTGTTATATGATAGTATACTCTTTTTTAAGTTACCATATTGTTTCGGTTTAGCTTTCGTTGTTTATCACCATAGGTTTAAATTATAGATCTTTCTTGGTTAACTTGGACATGTCTTTGTCATCTATTCAGGAAGGCATTCTTATGCTTTTTGTGGTCAAGCCTACTAACCCAAAAGGAGGAAAAACTTACAGTAGATATGCAAACCAAGAAAAGAATTTCTGGTAGAAGTGCTTCGAGAGATCATGCTGGCCCCAAAATTTCAAGAGCTCAGAAGAAAGCATCGGAAAATGTACAAGGTGTTGAAAATAAAACTGCGGAGCTAATAACTTCTTCAATCAGAAAGCAGAGATGTGGTATGCTGTTTGTCTTCTTCCTTGTAATTTTAATCATGATTCAAAACTTTTCTTTACGTAGTTTTCTTCAGTGCACCTATGTGTGTATATGCTCTCTGAGGGGAAAAAAGAGGAGGATCCATCACACACAGATGGAGGCATAAACTGTACTTAGTTGCTTTGTGCTTTGACCTTGAGAAATAACATGATTAAGTATAAGCAAAGTACTTGTTTTTCACTCAAACTGTCACCAGTGTGACATTAGGGTATTCTCCATTTGACATGCTTTGTAAGAAACTCTTTTCTCAATTCAGCTGGTTCCCATAATAACAGCTATAATATTTTTCATTTCGTTATTTTTCTGACATTGAGTTCTCTTTGATCGTAATTTTTTGCCTTATCTAGTTTTTTTGTGATCATATTTATTTTAAACTTGGGCATATGTTAATAGTTGAGTTTGCTTTCAGCTGAACTCTTATTCACTACCTTAGTAAGAAGTCATTCTATTAGATGAGTTATTATTACTTTTTTTACAAATTGCAGCTGAACTTACTAGGGAAATCACTACATACAATTTGACGCACAATGAGGCCAACGATTCCTCACTATGTGGTCAAACAGACCATACGGTAATTGTCTAACCCCTCATAAATCTGCATTTTTATAAGCAGAGTTATCTCTTAATGCTTGTCTACTTTTAACAATGTTATCATCACATTCAGCTACTCCTATCCTTTCTTAATTTGCTCCATAGGTTCTTGAAGGAGTTGATCAATGTGTTTTGGAGACTATATTTTCTCCTGCTTTTCACATACCTAAGTATACGGGATGTGATATTGCAAGTGGAGGTAAATGGCAAAACAAGCTGTTCCCAATAATATGATTTCTGCCGTTTCTCATATGTTGCTTTGTTACTTCTTGCGGTGGACTTTGTAGAATTGGTTAAGAGTGAAGACAGTAACTTATATCGGGATTGTGAAAGAGACTATTCACAACTAAATGGGTTGGAAGGTTTCGACAACCTGAAAAATTTTGAATGTGCTAATGGTAAAGTCAGTTAACACGTTAAAAGTGCATTCCCTTCAAATAATATGGTATGCCAAAATAACATTGATTTGGATCCTGAACTATTGCAAAATGCAGATGTACAGAGCTGTAGCGATCAGATGCTTGGTGTGGATCCTAATTGTAATGCAGATTTAGAAGGAACTAGCCTCTCGTCTGAGGTTTCAGCTATCTATTTTGCCATGAAGAACTCAAAACTGGAATGCGTAGATGAGCATGGTCAAGATTCTATATCAGCTGATATTAGTGTGGAGGATGATGGTCTTGAGGAATTTGATGACTTTGATCCTTTTCTATTTATAAAGAACTTGCCTGAGTTGTCATCAGTTGTGCCTACCTTCCGCCCAGTGCTTCTACCTAGACAGACACGGAGTTGCCCTCCAACCACTCTAGTCTTAGACTTGGATGGTAAGGAATTTACACGATTCTTTTGTTTCACATGGTGAAGATGTAATGCTTAAATTCTGTATTGTTGATCTGTTGCACATTGATAATAGCTGAAAATATGCTTCAAACTGAACTTAAAGCTGATATTCAGTGTCATACTTAACAGTTTGGAGGAATTTGATGCTTTTCTTACCTCATCTAGTTTTTATATAACAAGTATGCTGTGATGAGGCATGTCAAAGTTGAAAAGTGAAATCTCCTGTTGGCAGAGACTTTGGTGCACTCCACACTAGAACCATGTGAGGATGCAGACTTTACTTTTCCTGTAAACTTTAACTTGCAAGAGCACACAGTTTATGTTCGATGCCGTCCATATCTAAAAGAATTTATGGAGAGAGCGTCTGGTCTTTTCGAGATTATCATATTTACTGCCAGTCAAAGTATTTATGCGGAGCAGCTTCTGAATGTACTTGATCCAAAGAGGAAAGTATTTCGCCATCGTGTTTATCGTGAATCATGTGTTTTTGTGGAGGGCAATTACCTGAAAGATTTGTCAGTTCTTGGCCGTGATTTGGCACGAGTTATCATAGTTGACAACTCACCACAGGTACTTTTGTAGAATTTCTCTTTTTCAGTGGCATATCATAATGATTGACTGCTTTCAGTTTAGGAGTTACTGGGATCTTTCATGGTTAGCATCATACGTTACCTTTGATTTGAAATCCCGAGAAAACTTTTAGTGTCTACCTTGGTTAGAAAGACGCTGCTACATAATATCATTTGTTAGAACCCCGTATCTTTGAAATTGGTCATAATTTCTTGAGCATTGAACATAATTCTCGGCAACTTTGTATATATTTCCTTAAGGTCAAAAAGAACCTCACTTATATCAAGGTCATTTGTCCTCTGTATCGTACTCTGAAATATTGCAAATTCAATTCTTAACAATTTGAAGATTCTCTTCCCAGGCATTTGGGTTTCAAGTGGACAATGGTATACCAATTGAGAGCTGGTTTGATGATCGTGCAGACCAAGAATTGCTCTTGTTATTACCCTTTTTGGAGAGCTTGGTAGGAGCTGAAGATGTAAGACCACTAATTGCCCAGAAATACAATCTAAGGGAGAAGATAGCAGCCGCTGTTTATCCTTTGTGCTCGAACGTGGGAGATCCTTTTGAAAGGTGAACCTCAATGCTTTATATGGAAGGTTCTGGATGGATATGGGCTCAAATTCTCTTGTAACTTTAGAAATATAGTTCGGGCACGACTGTGGGAAACCAGAAATGTTTGAACTGTGATTCTGACCATAAAGATGGAACATGTTCATGGATCATTCATGTATAAGATTTCAAACCTAACAGTACAGGATGGAGAACGGAGGTGTGTTGGCAATATTCCAAATAAGTTTTATCAGGAAATAAAAAAGATCCATAGGAAAAATGTACCTGTTTGCATGTGTGAATTTGATGGATTATTATCTTTGTTCTAATCCCCCATTGAGTATTGAGAACTTTTAGGCTGTTTATATGATTTGGTAACTGTTGCAAGTGCAACCCTTTGTGTAACATCTACGTTGTATCGGAGCGTTGTGCACGATAGCTTAGGCCATTTGAAGCTTCGGCTAGATTTCGAAAGCCAATTTAAAGAAAGGCCATATTGATTTAATTTGAGAGAACCCAATAAAAATTGAGATGGTTAAGGAGAAGCATTTGAGTTTAATTAGCGTGATTAAAATTTAATTTTTGTGTAAGATTATTAAAGAGATTTTTCATTTATTTTTATTCTTTTTCTGGTGAATTTCAGGAGTTCAAGTGTTCAACACAAACAGATTTTTTTTAAAAAAACGACCTTTAAGAGCACATCCATTTTAACGGCTCCGCCTTTCCATTTCCTTGCCGTTATTAAACGAACGTCTCAAGTATCAACGACGTAGGTCGTAGAGCATGGTTTTGATCTTCTTGGCGCAATTCGCATTAACGGATAATCATGTTTTCGACTCCTTAAGCGTGGTTTAGTTTCGTACGGGCGTTATATATACCTATACTCCTTTGTATCTGCCGCCATCTCTCCATTTCAATTCAAATTTTCAAATCGAAACGTTCTCTCGCAAATTCGCAATTCTCTCTAACTCAACACACTTGCAGTTCTTCTTGAAACTTCAGCCACAATGGTGCCCCGAAAGAATTCTTCTTAATTACAATCTGATCAACATGCTGTGCTTCTACAATCATCATTTTCTCGCTAAACAGTGTTTTTTTTTTCTTTGCTTTTTCCCCTGTTTTCAGGTCGTCGCTCAGAAAGTGAAAGAATCCGAGATAACCGAACAGGACTCGCTTCTTCTGGTGTGTTTACCGCTATCATGAACTCGAAATATGCATTTTAAATTGCATGCTTTTTGTTCTATAGTTGAGCGATCATCTAAAAGAGATGTTTCTCAGAAATATTTATGCTATTAATTAACGTTTTTTTCCTAATGAACGTAGTAGCTCGTGGTATTTCTTTTCCTTCTCTTTTTCCTTTTTCGTCCTTGTTCAACTAAACTCAGCCTATGTCGCTTATACGCAAGTCAGATCTGCAGCTTGTGAGGTCACCGTGGTTTTAACTGATAAGGATATTTGCTTACATCATTTGTTCTGTTAAGTTCCATGTGTTGCCACATACGTTTAGAGGCACTGTTTGGTCAATGAATTTGTGTTGTTTTTATTTAAATATTTTACTCTCTTAGAGCTCCCAGTACTTAAAACTCCATATATCTCAGCATGCTAATTTTCAGAGCTTATGATTAGTGAAATTCTACAGAGCGAGGCACTGGAGAGGATACTGAACAGTGATAATTAGTTCAATACAGATTCGTTCTGTGATTTTTAATCTCTCATATCCACTACAATTTATGGCTCTAACTTGAGAGGAAACGTACTGTTTTATCAATTAATCTCGCTAGTAGAGCTTTCTGTCTTTTGCATAACGTTTCTTATAAATATAATTCTGGTTAATACGATTGAATATTCACAAGTACTGTTAGTCACAGATGTCAGGTGTATAATCGTTTGGGCTGATAAAATAATCGATCGATTAAATATATTGCGGTATATTTTTCCAAAATCTTGTTATAAGTATGGTGCAATTCATTTTTATAGACGAGGAACCTGCTTCGAATTGCTATATTCAATATAAGTTACATCAGAGGCCTATTCCCAGAGAAGTACTTCAACGATAAGTCTGTTCCTGCTCTTGGTATGATTGTTCTTTTCTTATTTTCATGTCGTTATATAGGGACTTCAGGTTTGCTCGAGAGCCTATAATTTTTTTTTTTCCAATTTTAACATATCGAACAGAGATGAAGATCAAGAAGTTGATGCCTGTTGATGCAGAGTCACGTAGACTGATTGATTGGATGGAGAAAGGTAACTCTGCATCGAATCTATGATGTTGTCTAAATTGGTGCATGTATGATCAGTGTGCAAAAAAAAAAGTTGTCCAACTAATTTCGTTCTTGTAGGAGTCTATGATGCTTTACAGAAAAAGTACCTGAGGACTCTATTGTTCTGTGTGTGCGAGTCAATAGGAGGCTCTATGATTGAGGAATACACATGTAAGTAAGGCGCTAAATTGGCTCTATGGGTTGTCCAGGACAGGGATTGAAACGGCAACATTTATAGAGAATGTGATGTTGATCTCTGTTTGCTATTGTTTTTGGATTTATGCGTTTTACCTTTATCTGTTATCTGTTGAGCGTTGGCATTCAGTTTCAACAGGTTAGAGTTTCAATTCTAGTAGAATTTTTATTTAATTTCAGTATAATACTTTAATTCTTATTTTTTAACAGATTATTTAAGACTAGTTTTATCTTTGGATTAGAATTAGAATTCAAAAACGATTATTATATTTTTGTTTTCTATTTAAGCACTTGCCTTCGTTAATAAAAGCACTTCTCTTTCTGAAACGTTAGCCGTCCAGTTCCTTCTCTTATCTTTCATTCCTTCTTTCTTCTGTTTTGTTTTTTATTTTGCAAAACAGTATCCCAACATTATCGCTGTTTCCTGCAGTTTCCTTCAGTTATTCAAATGTTGATGGCCAAGAGGTTGCAATGAACGTCAATCGCACTGGAAACAATAGAAAGGGAGGAAGTTTCAAGTGTAACTCGACAACAGAAATCACTCCCAATCAGATGAGGTTATCACAAAAGAATTCGTTATGGATACAATTAAGTTGTTTGTATTTTCAAATGTCGGGTTCTAGTTAATTTATCTGGTGATGACGCCTACAGGAGTTCTGCTTGTAAGATGGTACGCACGCTCGTTCAGTTGATGAGAACTTTGGACAAAATTCCGGATGAGGTAAGTTTCGTTTGAAGTAATAATTTTTTTCGAGAACTTGTCATTCTAGATATTTCAACTGCCTGCAATTTGAATGCTTGTGTAGTTGTTTTAGCTTAAAATATTACACTGACGCCATAATATGCGATTTCCTTTCAGCGCACAATCTTGATGAAACTCCTCTACTATGATGACTTGACGGTATGCCAGACGTCAGTTTGTACATATATCTTCTACCATTGCCGTTCACTAGGTTCCCCTTCGTAGATATCCGTAATTTGCACCACAAGGCATTGAGTGTTATTTAGCAAGTTGTAGCTCTTCACTGATTTTTGCCAAGGCATGGGTCACTTAGTATATACACAAACTTTGATCTTTGTTAACCTTGTGATGCATCTACGGTGCATGTGAGTTTGCAACTTTTGGCATGTACGCAACTCCAAGAAAGCTCGTACGCAGAACTTTTTTCCATTTGAGAAACGCACAAGGGCCAATTGCTAAAATCATCTTTTGACTCATCAGCCAGCTGATTATGAGCCTCCATTCTTCAGAAGCTGCATCGAAGAAGAAGTCAATAATCAATGGAATAAAAGTCCTCTGAAAATGGAAGTTGGAAATGTGAATAGTAAGCATTTTGTACTAGCTCTCAAGGTAAGGACGAATGTCCTATCCAATTGCCTACGCTTGATAACCATTGTTTATGCTACATCAAGTGTCCACTTTCATCCGACTGCTGCATACTACATACTGTCTAGGTGAAGAGTGTGCTTGATCCTTGTGAGGATGAAAATGACGATATGGAGGTAAGTGATGGGGTGAGCTTAGGAGCTGATTCTCTGACAAGGGACGAGTCTTCTGACTCTGAAAGTGAGGTGAAGTCGCAATATCTTTGCGTACTGTGCTTTAACTGCCACTCATGATGATTATTCGGACTGTTTTCTCAACTAAACTGATTTACATGTTATATTTTGAATGCTAATACCAGATTAGTCAATCACAAGAGGACCAATACATCGTTGCACCAGTGGGTGAGAACATGGACTCTTTTCTTTCTTACCGTTATAGTATGTGTTTCACGGTGAAAGCAATTAACAACTTACAAGAAGTATTTACAGATAAACAACAACCAGTTGAGAGCAATGCCATGGTTGATGAAGGTAACTTATTTGAAATAATAACAGGGTAATCCAATTTTTGAGATGCAATTAAATGCTAATTTTACAGTTTCCTGGCCCATTTCCTCACTTCCTGTTTTCCATTTGATTCGATAAATTATGACGTTTTAGAAAACCATAAAACATGATATTTGACCAGGATGCCTTTGAGTAACAATGATCCATTTTGTGTTCCAGATAGCACTCAAGATCCAGTAGAAGATGAACAGCAATTTACTAGGGTGAAGGATTGGATCGGCAGTTGTCATCTTGATACTGTTGAACTAACTGATGTCCTTGCAAACTTCCCCGACATTTCAGTGGTAGGGTATCCCCTCCTTTTATCATCTTCGGTGTCAAATTCTCTCATGATGGACGTAGCTTAGCAGATAAATTTGATATCCTACCTTTGTGTTCTCGTCATTGCAGGTTTTGACTGAAGGTAGATGTTATTAATTATCCTTGAAGCTTAAACATGAGAAGATACCGTATTTAGTTTCTAGTCTTTCCGAGTTTTCTATCAGTTATGATTGCTTTTTACTGGGTTTCAGAGATTATGGACAAGCTTGTGAAGGAAGGTGCTTTGTTGAAAACGGGACATGATAGATACACCAAAAACAACCAAAAGGTTCTATTATCCTGTAATTCGTAGAATCGATATCATTATCTATACATCCAAGCTTATTCATCTTTATTTACTTTTGAAACCAAATATTAGAAATTCGATTATGAGTTTGATTTGGTGAAAGAGGAAACAGATGGTCAGGCAACCTCCTTTGGTTGTAAGGCTCCACATGTTGAGGACCGGTTGTACATGAAGGTACGTTTCGTTGGTAACATTTTGCAAAAGATTGGACATTGAATGGTCATTTGCCTCAATCTATTTCTGTATTACCAATAAGAATTTCTGAAATTTTATAAAAGTTTTAGTCCCTTCCCTTGTCCTGCAATTGTTTAGTAGTTCAGACGACTCAGGTATCTCCATAATTTTGGACGTGAAAGAACTCGCTATTGCATAAACTCGAGCTAGTTTTGATGCAGCTAAATTGTCATTTCCGTTAGTCCTCTCTCTCATTTGCTTTTTTTGTAATAACAAGATTGTTAGAAAGTTTACCAAATTCCTTGCAGTAGATGAGAGAAATGTTCATCTCATGAGATTAATCATCATGATCTTCCACGACATTTTTCTGCCGATACATATCTCGATTAACTCTACAATTTTCAGGCTCTGTTTCATGTGCTTCGAATGAAGCATGTTACAATCGCAAAGCTTCACAACATGCTAGATGGAGAGGCAAGCCAGAGTGCTGTGCGCAAATTAATTGATAAAATGACCTTAGACGGTTATCTTGAAGCTAAGGGCAACCGCAGGCTGGGTACAATGCAGAAACAGAAGTTTTTCTCTTGATTAACTTTTTGAGGACATCTTGATGCTAAATTTACGTATGATTGACCATCTTGGTGCTAAATTTACGTATGATTGACCTATCTTCTCCCAGGGAAGCGTGTGATCCACTCCAGTCTAACTGAGAAAAAACTAGAGGAAGTCAAGAGAGCTTTGGACAACGATTTTATGGTGATAACTACTGTCATCGGATGGTTGCTTCTTCTGCATTTTTTGGTTTACTGACTGGAATCTTTATAAACAGGATATCAGTACAAGCAACTTCCACCATTCCGGATTTCAGAAGAAAGGTGCCTACATATTCTCTTCTACTATATTTTGGTTCTGATTACTGTGAATTCCAAATTTCGCGCTTTTCCATCAGGAAATGGTCACGGGGATGCATCTACATTTGGTGCATTGAACTCCGTTGGATCAGATCTTACACGCATGAAGATCAGGTCCGACATAGATCAAAATGAATCATTCAGGAGCGGCCAGACTATCTCAAAGACAAGGGATCATGGAAGCACGCCCACAAGCAGGGCAGAGGTTTGTGTACAGGACTTGGAAGTTAAACTTCGCTTGCCTGTAGATTGAGACTAATCGTGACTGTTTCATGGTTGACTGTGACTAATATTCTGTTCTACAGCCTGTCACTTCAAGAGAAAGTTCTTTCCCAGGAAACGAGAATAGCACAGCTATTGGAAATCCCTCCGATGAGGCAGATGCCGCCATCTGCAGCAGGTCTATTCAAGAAAAGCGGTCTCGGAAAACAAGCACGGTATGCTTGAATTTCCTTGGAATAATTGTGCGCAGTTTACCAGTATATGAAGAAGGGTACCACTTTGGCTTTGTTTATAATCTTTTGGGGATTATTATTATTATTTTTTCCATTGGCAGGTTAAGGAACCCATTATCCAGTATGTAAAGCGTCAGAAATCTCAGGATGTTTAAAAATATTCATATTAAGGTCTCGAAAGCACTTGTCCGACTGGTACATAATACGGAAGAAATTACTCACAAGTGTCTCTTTTGCTATGGATATGTATCAACGCCAATTACTAGGCCGTATATGGACCTTACTTTTTAATGCCTAGCATGATAATCCATGTAAAGCCCAGCAAATTTGTCATGAACATAAATTTCCGTCAACAGCACAATAAAAATCCTGCCATCCATGAAATCTTCATCTGACTAAACCAAACTTTGTCTTGAGCCGATAATTTTTATTTCCAATTTAATATTGTACCAGCAGTTTTGTTCGAACAAAAAATGATTGAAGCTGAATCTCGTTGAAGATAAAGAACCGCTAATGATGTGGGAGCTCATTATTGGATCTGCCAGATGGTACATTATCTTTTCTTTAAATTTTCTATGGTCTATTTCCCCTTTTCTCGTGGTAATCTTCGTTCGAAAAGATGCAAGGATTTCTTCTAGAACCACCTGATTTTATCCTTTGATAACAACTAGCAGATTACTACTGCGCATTTGCGCAGTATTAATTCTCATTTAGTTTAATTTGTTATATTATTATATGATTTTAATGTATAAATAAATATAAAAATTTTAAATTATATAATTTTAATGTATAAATAAATATGAAAAATTTTAAAATTAGTAATTAAATTATAAATATTATAA
>JAOTAX010000003.1:8513938-8527578 GCA_025629825.1 Erythroxylum guanchezii | reverse complement strand
TATTTTACCTAAACAGATTTATTACTCTAAACCTCAAAAATGAATGAAACGTGCGAAACACGAATTGGGGCCCAACAGAAGGAGATGGATAAGATAGCTGAAGAGTTGAGAACTCTAAAGAAGATGAGCCATATACCTGTCGAGATTGAGAAGCATGCATGTTTGCTTCCATTTGTTGTACAGTCCTTTGTGTCTCTTATATCTTTCGAACTTTAGAGTCGAATTATGACCCTATGTATTAGGCTGAGATGTATTGACGAAGTTCAGCAATAAGGTGTTGAATCTGGGCTTTGTAAGATCCATACATCTTTTGTATCTGATCCGAAACAGAATCGACTTTTTAATGAGTAGCAATATTTTGTTGACTAATTCCATCTAGCTTGGAATCAATCCTTCTCAGAACTTTGTTCTGTGCTACTGCATTATGTGTATGCTAGTTAAGTACTTCATCAGTTGGATTTGATGCAAGTGTACCTTGGGAAGTAATTCCTGACGCGCTCTGACGTAAGGGTTTGAGATAACCCGCTGTGATTCATTAGTACTCCTGGATAATTGAGGAAAGTTATCCTCTTCTGGCCTTGCCATCATATAGGGCATATGAGTAGGAGGTTGAACAGGAATTGCTGGCATAGATCTGCTAGATCCTTCAGTAGATTTGCATGTTTTAGACGACCTGAGCATCTCCCTTAAGGACTTTGGTCTGGATCTTTCTATCATCATTAGACCATGTGGATCGTCTTGATCTGGATCATCATCTTGGTGATGATACTGGTGAGAAGGTAAGCACCAAGATTTGGGCTTAGATTTCTTCTTCCTTCTCCTTTGATATCTTAGATCATCGCCATCCGAGTCTAACTCAGGGTTGAGACAGATCTTATAGTCTGGTTCGCATATGGATGGGTCGACATCCCATACAAAGTGTCCACGATGATGACTTACATAGACTGGATCTCCTTTAGATTTGAAATAATGAATTGGAGGACCGTCTTTACCTTCCGTATGAGAAAATACGGGCTGGATCTTAAGGCTTGTTGCCCTAGATGATAGATCTAGTAGATCTGACTATTTAGTGGGCTGAGTCATCATGATTGATCCTGATGTAGATGGACCGGGCGTGTCGTCGTTAGGTTTGGTGTAGATGGATCTGACTGAACCATCTCTTAGAGTCTGCAGAATCGGAGGAGTTGTTGTATGAAAAGAGTGTCGATGAGGTGTGTGGAATACCTTCTGGTAGTTGGTAATCCATTTTGTTGGCATCAACTTTTCAAGCTCCTTTGAAGGCAACTGCTTCGGTATTTGAAGGATAGTAGTCTGATCATTAGATCGATCAGCAACCATATAAAGAGCATCCGAAGTAGAATTTGGAAAGTTTATATCCAAAGCATGATTCTATAGACGATAGATCATTTGGTGATGAAGTATAGCCATGATGGCTGTAGGATCTTGATCTGCTCCAGTGATCTTGATATGAACTTGTAGACGTTCAGATGAAGTGGGATCATCCAACCTGATATTGAAATCAAGTGCTATGGTCAAGATGACATTTCCTCTGTCAAGGGTAGTTAGCAAGGTACCAATAAGAGCATTTTAGTATGTTGTGTCGGCAGTGTCAAGAAGGGATATCCTGGCTGTTGCAGGAATACTTTTTCTTCCATGTAGCGTAAGAACAAGTCGTAGAGCTCCAAAGTGTAAATGTGTATGATTTTGCTCTCTCCATAAGGCGATCAGCTCCTTAGGGATTTCTAGCTTTACGTATTGTTCTGCAGTTGTAAATCTGAGATCACACTATTCCAATTTGAAACTTTAGATGATTTCCTTTACATGAGGTCTAGAAGTAGATAACACACTCCTAATATTTCTCATCCAAGAACGGTCACGAGAATATATAATGTACGGACTTAACAAAGGTAAAGAAGACTCACAAATACAATTTTTTACATAAGTGACTTCTACAAGATTTTTTATTTTGTTGGATAAAATATGCTTCACACTATTAGGCAAATTAATTAAAGACAAACTAGAAGACAAATGAAATGGATCTGGATAAGTTTCTATAATTCTTATGCAACTCTTTTCTTACTCCCTTTCTTACCTAAATCAATATTCCCCCTCCTGGAAAAAGATGTGCAAGTTGGCTATGTTCCCAAATAAATCACAAACAGTAGTAAAATACTAAGCGAGGAGTAGAAAACTCTAAAGGATACTCAGAGTTTTTTGGACAACTGACTATACCTGACCGCTAGAGAAAGACAAAAGGGAAAGTGTCCTAGCCTCGTTCCATGGATATGATAAATACTTTGTACCAAGAGAAGACAAGCTCCTCGATTCGTCCGTCATTCTTTACCTCGCGGCGTTTCCTCCACGAAATTTCCACTTGCTGCTAAACCACCTGTGTTGGTCCCACCCTTCACCCATAGATTCTTTTTAATAAAGTCCAAATTCAACCGTCGGATCACACCAACGACTCAGATTGACACTAACCCTCTTCTGTATAAAAAGGGCCGACTGCCCGGTAATGATTCTCAAGTTACTTGTACAAACGTTAAGCTCAGAAGAAGCCAGAAGGTACCAGAAAGCCAGTTTCGTCGGAAACAGTAACCGTCGCTATGGAGAAGGTTTCTAAATCTTTCTTTTCTCTACTTCTCTGCTTTGATCTTCTGATTAATAACATCGACTTAGACGTAACTTTAACTCTTGCTGGCAATCAATTGTTGGATATTGTTTACAGAAGGAGATTGAACACGAAAATCGAGAGCTGAAGCACCTAGGTTTTGTAAGATCGGTAGCGATCCATTCACTGGTGTTCATATGCAATCTCTACGAGTCCGCGAAGGAAAATTCGGGGCCTTTAAGATCTACGATCGGTGGCATGGAGAACGCTGTGAGCACTTTGGTTGGGCCGTTCTACGAGAAGTTTAAGGACGTGCCTGAGAATGTCCTCGAATTTCTCGACGAGAAGGTACTGTCTGTTCAGCGTATTTTCTGTTGTTTGTGTTCTGTGTATAACGAACAGGACTTTTTGGAAGAGCCTTTTTCCTTGAATGATGATCGAGAAGGTTCGGTTGTGTGTTTCCGTCTTGTAGTTATTATATTGTGGTATTTATTGGCCGATTTCATGCCTTCTGATATATGTTTTGTAACACGACGCGGCTTGTTAGAAGAGTATGTTTGTATTGCATGATGATCGAGAACGTTCGTGTCCTGAATCTTTTTGTAGATAATGGCTTCGTTGTGTGGTTACATGGTAGTCTATACGGTATTGGCTGATTAGGCTTGTGTTTCAGTTGGATGTTTGTAATGAATCTATGGTCCGTGTGCTTTGTATGTTTGTATTGCATGATGATCGAGAACGTTCGTGTCCCGAATCTTTTTGTAGGTAATTGCTTCGTCATGTGGTTACATGGTAGTCTATATGGTATTGGCTGATTAGGCTTGTGTTTCAGTTGGATGTTTGTAATGAATCTATGGTCCATGTGCTTTGTACGTGTGACGATATTCCTAGTTAAGTAGTCTTACAGAATTGTAACTAATCTCCCAGATAAGATGATTTTGATTGTCATAATATTGCATGTTCGTGACTCGTCTTTCATTTTGAGTCTGAAGTTTGGGGACTAGATGGAACATCTAGTAGAAATATGTGCATTGGTTCCTCTATTTTCTGCCAATGTATTCGATAAAATTTAAGGGACATGGATGTTGGTTGTATCATACAAATATCTCATCTTGCTAATGATTTAGATGCAGATTAGGATTTTTCCATAGCTCAACCAGCTCCTCGGGTTTTGACTATGCCGTCAATCTTCCTTCCAATCCCACTTGTTCATTTTGACTTGGAGTTCTATTCAATATTTTCCAAAACAGTTACTATTAGTATTAGAACTTGTGCTGCGTTTAATTGTAGTTGGAGTTTTCTTCATTGCTTTTCAGAATGGCTGCTCTGCTTTAGTTGTATCACAATCAAATTTGCGATTTTAGTGAAGCCATCTTATTAGCAGTTTTGATTTTTACAGGTGGATGAAGCTAAGGATAAGTTTGATAAGGACGCTCCTTCTGGACTGAAGCAGGTTGTCAGCCACGCTGAGACTCTAATTCAGAAAGCATCAAAAAAGGGGCAAGAACTTGTACAAGAGGCACGTTCTGGAGGACTTCCTGCTGCGTTGCAATATGCGGCTGAAGAGTCTAAACACTTGGTCCTTGATGGGTCTGTAAAAATATGGACCAAATTGAACGAATATCCTATTCTCCACTCTGCTGCAGAGATTGCTGTTCCCACAGCTGCTCACTGGTCAGAGAAGTACAATCATGTTTTGACGTACATGACCCGGAAGGGATATCCAGTAGTTGGTTATCTACCTTTGGTTCCCATTGATGAGATAGCCAAGGCATTTAAACAAGGAGACACAGGAAAGGCAGAGGATCAAACCTCAGGCAATCCAAGTACTTGAAAAAAAAAAACTTTTCCAGTGTATAAATGTTGTTTCCTATTCTAATAGAATGAGATGGGGAAGCCTGTAGGGTGTTTGTTATTGTGTTCTATACATGTGGCTGGGAAGTAAGTTGAATGATAACTTTCAAGGTCGATATATGGTGTTTGTTGGTATACTCTTGCGCGATGTGCAATGATAATGCCCAGCTGATTTAGTGGGTTATAATGTAAGGAAAGCGTAATTATCGAATAATAGAAATTTTAATATGCAAGGCAAATTTTATAAAGAAGATTTAAATATATTATATTAAAAATATAAAATATAGAATATAAAAATGTAAAATGTTTTGTTATTAATTAAGTTTGTTATTAATTAAGGGTTAAAATAATATAAGGTAATAATAATTAATATGAAAGGTAAATAAAAGTTAATTGAATAGATAGTTAAAAATATTAACCGGTTATTATGAACTGAACAAATATTAGCATAACTAAAAAAGCATTGATTGTAAAAAGTATATATAAATTTCAGATTTGTTAAGATTTGGATAAGTTTTATTTAGTTGGATTTATTAGTTGGATTTAAAAAATGTATGGAGCAAAGATCTTAAAATATATATATATATATATATATATATGTATGTGTGTGTGTGTGTGTGTGTGTGTAGAAAGTATATATGAATTTCAGATTTTTTAAGATTTGGAATATAAGTTTTATTTAATTGGATTTAAAAAATGTATAGAGAAAAGATCTTATTATATATATATATATAACATTGTTAAAAAATATATTTAAATTATATTTGTGTCAATTTATTAATTATAATGTAATTAGGAAATTAATAATATATAAATTAAAATTAATTAAAAACGACAGAAAATATATGAGATAATTATTAACAGTTATATCAAAAATACCTAATTAGTTAATTAATTAATTAAATTCTAATAGAAAAATATTTGAATATAAAATATATATACGTATATAACATTGTTAAAAAATATATTTATGTCATATTTACGTCAATTTATTAATTATAATGTAATTAGGAATTAATTATAAAATTAATTAAAAATGACAGAAAATATATGAGCTAATTATTAATAGTTAAATCAAAATTAGCTAATTAGTAATTAATTAAATTCTAAAGAATATAAATTTTTTTGATTGGTGTTAAATATATTATAATTAGTACTAATTAGTGATATATATATTTGTTATTATATCTATATTTATATGTATATATTATATACATATATATAATAGCAATAATAATATTTATATAAATATATGAATTAATACGTATCCCTAATATATAATAAATAAATAAATAAATAAATAAATCATTGTACGTTGAGGTGTAGGAAAAAAAGTGTTTTTTTCTTTTTAATTTTAGGATGTCGCTGTCGTGCAAATGCACGATAGCAATATTGGTGGTTGAATAGCGGAAATTGCTATGGCGCAAATGCACCATAGCAACTTTGGATTTAATAGAGAATGTGGCCGTTGTGCAAATGCATGATAGCGACATTGGGAGATGAATAGCAGAAATCGCTATTGTTATATATATATATATAATGTATAAATGTATAACAAAAATAATAGTTATATAAAAATAAAAATATATATAATGGAGTTCACATTAATTTATTAATTATAATGTAATTAAGAAATTAATTATATATAAGTTAAAATTAATTAAATATGGCAGAAAATATATGAGATAATTAGTAAACAATATTAATTATATTAATTTTTAAATAAATTATATATTAATGAATTAATTATATTATAATTATGAACAGTAAAAGCAAAATTTGTTAATTTGTTAATTAATTATTTATTTTGTAAAGAAGACAAAAAATTTTGATCGGTGTTAAATATGTTATAGTTAATACTAATTAGCCAATTATATATTTGTTATTATCTCTCTCTCTCTATATATATATTATATACATATATATAATAGCAATAATAATATTTTCATAAATATATGAATTAATACGAATTAGTAATGTATATAATAATAATAATAATAATAATAATAATAATAATAATAGTAAGCATTTTTTGTAGAAATCGTAGTGTTCATATAGCCTTACATTTACTGCATAATTCTTTTAGACGCATGGAGGTTATGTAAGCTAAAAACATCTTAAATTCACTTCTATATCATCTGAATTGATTTAAAACACACCAGAATAGGTTATGTAATCCAAAAACAACTCAAACTGAAGAATTCAAAATCAAACTTCAAACCACATTTGAACAGTTACATTCACTTCTATACCATCTGAACTCATTCAAAACACACCTGAATATCCAAGTTTAAGATGATATGAAGTAAAAGGACAAAAGGTAAAGTAGCCATTTTATCTGTTTGTTCTGACAAGAAAAGTTCATGAGAATTTGGGTTTTTTGTTATTGTGATGACTGTCTACATCTGATTGTGCATCTAATTGCGGTGCAGATTCAATATTGCTGATTGGCATATCTGTTTGTGATTGCAAATTATTTTCAGCATGGCTGAATATTTTATTAAGGCATTGTCTAACTGATAAAGAAGAATCAGGAATATGCTCTGAAGATATAAGAAATCAAAGTATATTAGGTAGGTGATATAAGGTGAGATTATTAAAAAGAAAACAGTAGCTACAAAAATAATAAATGATCATGTTAAAGATGAAATAAAAAATAATGACAAATAAAAAAGACCTGAGATAGTTAGAGGTGTAATTTCAACATTGTCATGCTGATCATCAGCTGAAGGTTGGTCATCTTTTGCCGGCGAAAGCGAGGGCTTTTCTAGTTCATGAGCATCAATTTTGCGGTAGTAAACAAGAGTAAATCGTTGCACTGCATCTGATGATTGAATGTTTGCTGGTTTGACATGGAGAAGAAATTTATCACTTTTCAAATCTATGTGTAGGTTCTCTAAAGGGAGATCAATGTTCTTATTATACAAATCCAAAAATGTCAACTGTCAGTGAAATAATTACATAAAAATAATTGGCGGCGTATTAAATTGTAAATGTAGATGAAAGATGGAAGGAAAAATATAATCTCATTGGAATATTGTATAGCTTCAAGGGCGGTGAAATTTAAAAGTTTTTCAGCTAGCTCGCCGAAAATGGAAGCTGTGATAGTCCCTGTTTCATCAGTTAAATCTATGTCATATCGGCACCTATATAATAAAGTTAGAATAGAAACAAAAAAAGATTTTATATGTACAGTAGAATAGATCTAAGTGAAAAGATGATGAATGTGAGCAAAAAAGTTACACAGATGACATGAAGTAAAAAAGTCATGTCAAAATTACAAAATTCAGATGGAAGGAAAAAGCAGCAAATTGAAGATTGAAAATAAAAGGTGGAAACCTTAGTTCAGCTGTTAGTTTTTCTTTGCAAGAATTACAAATGAACAGAACTCCATATGCAGCAGTCGTAGGGCGGAAGCATTTCTTGCATGTTATATACCAGTATTTTTGTAAGATGTGTTGAAAGGAAATTTTACCTTGAATCCATGATATTTGGAAAAAAGCCGATAACAAGATTTAGAGAAAAAACTTTTAAATGAAATATTGGATAGGAATATGTAAATGTGATTACCTTGGGGGCAGAATTTAAAAACATGATTTTGGTGATTTTTTGGTGAGATTCGAAAGATATATCAGGATTATATTTGAGGTAAGATTGTTTGTTGATGAGGTTTTTAATTTCCTTATTATTTTGTCGTGCCCTGTAACATAATAATTATAAAGATGAAAATATAAAAATTTTAAAAAATTTCTACATAATTTGTAACGTAATATTTGAAATGTTGTAGGTAAGATAATGGATTACCAATTTTTAAGATCTGTAACTTCGTATATTGGTGGCTCAGCGGGGATTGCTAAGTCGGACCACGTCGATAATGCAACACCTAACATTTGAAATTGTAACTTTGAGATAGAATAAAAAGGTAAATAATAATAGGTAATATTACGAGGAAGGAAAAAATACCGTTATAAAAGTTGACTTTGAGCCTTCTACAGACAATAATTGGATAATTAAGAGCGCAAGGATTCAGTAATGCGTTGGCCCTCGTTATCAACAAAAGAATTCCACAGTGATAGTATGATCGTTTGGTGCCTAATAAAAAAAAGAGATGTTAGAAAAACGTAAAAATTTTTCTTACTTTCATGGAAAATATTAACAAAGACAGAGAATTAAAATTACTCTTTGTTAGTGATAACAAATTTCTGTACAGCTGAAGCTCTTCCATCTTTGACGATTTCTTTTTTATCCAACACTTCAATAATGATGGCTAAAATATCCATCACGTGTTAAAGATAAATATAATTAGTTTTAAAAAAATTTGTGAACAATGTATGAAGAAATATATTAAGCATCTAACCAACTAATTTTTGCTTGTCATTAACACAGTCCATGAGATTCTTGAAAGGTGTGAAGTTGAATTTGATAGGGATGATTGTTTCATTTTCTGTCATAGGCTCAATGACAGTGCGGCTTGTAGTAATCCACTGTATTTTCAAATTTTCGGTTTGGTATTGAGGTGGAATCGATTTCACAATCGCATTAGAAATAATATATTTCTTATATGGCTGTAAGATGTTGCTAATTCTTTGGATATCATTGTTGAGTGTGATACCCTCAACTTGTGATCCCTGTTAATCATAAGGAAATTATTAATAGTTAAGTTTAAAAAATGTAAAAGGAAGAAAGTGTTATTGATATACCTCAGAATCGCAAAAGAGAAACTTTTGTCTTTTTGATGGTGTAGTAGGCGAAGCGATGATATGTTGTTTTTCTTGCACTATTATTTTACAAGACCACCATTGAGCTCCAGGAAAAATATCCTTAATCAATAAACGGTTTTCCATGCTGAAAGAATATGTTAAATGGATAAGTGAAGAGAAAGAATTATTTACATGAAATGAAATAATATGAAGTGATTAATGAAACAAGTAACATACCTCTCAAGAATTTTTATCTGTTATAATTTGACTACTTGAAAAATTTCACGAAAAACAATATTTCTTGTTTGGTTATCGAAGTCTGAAGATTCAAAAGTTCCAGGAATAATAAAAACTTTAACTGATTCAGGAGTTCGAGCTCTTGATAGAGCCACATATAGTTGTCTATGTGAGAATACATGTTGACGGAGATAAATTCCTACATGATCAAGTGTTTGACCTTGATATTTGTTTATGGTCATCGCAAAACACAGACGAATTGGAAATTGTGTTCTGACGAAGGAATTCCATTTTTTTCGTTATCTGAAGATTGTAAAGGAATTTTAGGTATAAAAATGAATTTTCCTTTGTGAGGTCTAAAAACAATTTCGACAGAAATTGTATGATCTTTTAATTGTTTGCATATCAACCTTGTTCCACTGCATAATCCCTCAGTTGGATTTAAATTTCTGAGAAGCATAATTGGGGAGCCTTCTTTGAGCAAGAGTTTATGTGGAGGTAGGCCTTTAAGATTTAAAGAATTGAGAAAATCTTGATAATCAGCTTGATGTCTTCGGTTAATCGTCTTATCAAAACTCACATATGAATGCATATTTCCTGCTAATTTTTGAATCATGATGTCATTAATTTCATCAACACAATTGTTTGTTGGACATAGCTCACATCTGTTTATCATCTGATATAGATCGGATGAATATAAGCTTAGATCAGGGAAGACGTTTTCCAATAACCTGGTGAGGATAATGGTATATTAGAAAAGTGTAATAGTAATTGTAAAAAAGGATAGTAAATTATATAATGAAAAAAATATTAACCTATTAAAAGATTCATCCTTGTTGTTATAAGGAATAATCAATACTTTTGGCAAGCATATTTGGTCTTGTCCATCCATTGGCTCAGTGCATTCTCCAACTCGCAATAAAAAATTAGAAAAATTAGATTTGACATAGCTCTTACACTTATCGTTAAAGAGAATTTAGACATGTGCTGCCGAAGATGTGAATTTAGAAGACTTGAATCAATGAGTTGTTGATTTGTTGTTTGGTCAATAATTGGCAATGCTTGACGAAAGTCGCCACCAAATACAACAATTTTACCTCCAAAAGGTTGATCAGAGTCCATTATATCTTGAAGTAAGTTGTGAAATGCTTCGATGGCTTCTCGTTTTGCCATGGAAGTCTCGTCCCATAAGATAAGGCTAGATTGAAATATCAATTTTGCAACACTGCTTTGTTTGCTTAATTGACAAATTTTTTTCTTTGAGAAATCAAGTGGGATTTTAAATCTTGAGTGAGTTGTCCTACGACCTGGAAGGATTGAGGCTGCAACGCCTGATGTGGCGACAACAATTGCAATATGCCCCTGTGATCATAAATTTTCAAGAAGAGCTTGATATAAGAAAGTTTTTCCGATTCTGCCTGGACCGTCAATAAAATAACTTGCACCGGTTGAAGTCAAAACTGAATTCATTATTAAATCAAATATGTGCTTTTTCTCATTGTTCAATCTTGATTGTAACAATAGGTCTTCTGCATCAATCTGTATATTCATCTCACATTGTTCTTCCTTAGTTTGCTGTTGGTGATAATCAATATGAAATTGATGGTCAGTAAAGTGATAATCGGCCAAGCTTTTGTCCATTTGTTCCAAAGATTTATTAATATCTTGAAGGGTCGTTTTTGTAACGTCATCAGATGTATACGTATTACAGGAAGAAGAAGCATATAGGTAGTCAGAAGAAAGGTCGTCCTTGAAAGTTTCCCAGAGCTGCTTAGGATTTGTTGGTGAACAATAGAACAAGAGTGTAGCAAATAAAAGTCTGAGGGATGCTGTCATTTGAAAGATGATAGCTTCCTTAAGTATTTGTTCTATGTAAGAGTCAGATGCTAGCAATCCTAACTGCAGTGCTGCTTCTCTGAAACAGTTCATCTTTTGACCATCAACAGTTAACAAGTAATCAAATGATGTTGGTCCTTTAACATGCGTGAGTAATAATCTCAAGTAATACCTCTCTCCTTCTCGAGGGTCAACAGTAACTAATCTTCCTATGACTTTTCTTCGACTTCTTTCTGACCATGTTTTTGTTTTTCGATTCCAAACAAAATGTTATAGGAAATCTTTATACAGACATCTCATCTCTGAAGCCTTTTGATTTGTTGAATTGATCTTGAAAAATTCAGTAAGCATTGTTTTTGAGAAGTCGATATTTCTTAATAAATGAGACAAATCAGCATTTTTTCTAAAGAAAACAGACTGTTGATATAGGAGGTGAACTTGTAGTATATAAACCGATGGATTAATCTCTGCTAGACGAAATTCATATATATGTCATAAAGCTTTGGGAGGTGAAATCCAACGGCCTTCTTGGAAATTATTGATTTCATCAATATTAATTGGGTTCTCTTGATCGTTGACGCTAAAGTTCACAAGGTCATGGCCCTTAAATACATATTTGTATAAGTATTTAACAAGCTTCACAGTTGAGCATATTTCAATATTAATCTGACAATCAAGTAACATCAAAAGGTATGGGTTATGAGGAACCACCCATTTATTATCAACCTCATGTCTGCAAATTTTTTCTTTTCTTCCATCATCTCTTCATCTATAGCACGGATAACTATCTTCACCATGAATAGTGAAAGGAGTAGAATTCTTGGGATAATGATTTTTGCATACGCCATTTCTCATGTAAGGATAATCTTTGTTCATAAAACCACAAGGACCGTAGATCATATGCTTAATGACAAAAGAATATAACTTGGAATTCTGATTAGGATTAGGTATTTCAGCAGATATGATTTGATCATAGGAATTTGGATTTAGCAACTTAAAATGTGGTTTAAGTATTAGCAGTAAATGAGCATGAGGGAATCCACGCTTTTGAAATTCAATAACGTAAACAAATGCGGCGGAATCTCCAAAGATTTGTTTTTTGATCAACTCATTTTTTAGAATTTCAAATTTAGTTCTGAATACTCTAGCCAATAAATTCAGTCTATCTAACACCTTTTTCATGAAATTTAAGATTGTCTTATATTTCTTTCCACATAGGTTTGTAAGTGATATTGAGGAAAATATCTAGTTTACCATATTTTTATACTAGAGTCATTGTATCGAGATAACGTCATTTTATGTCCCTTGAACCGCCGATAAACGAAGCTAGGAGGACAATTCGGCGGCCAATTGTAGAACCTTCAGTTTGACCAACATTAATGCTATCTAAAACACCTTGTAAAATTTCCGTCCGTATCTCATTTTGTTTTTTTCTATGGAAATCAAGTCGAGATGTTTCAATCTTTATAAGATTACCAACAACAAATTTCTGAACTAGTCTTAAGCTATGGAGGAGCATGGATTCGTCATAACTTCTCATTTGAAGTCGATAGCAATAAAATTCTCTAGCAGATACTAAACCATGTGTAGAGTGTGCTTCTTCAGCAGCTAGTAACAATAAAAATAATACTGATAAATAAAATTGTCTAATTAAATAATATTTGGGAAATAAGAGAATAAGAAGACAACTAACCTATGTTTTCGAGAGTGAATAATTCAGTCGGATCAGTAAAAGAGCGAAAAGAAACATTGGTTCTTTCATCTAAAACATTGGTTCTGTTTCTGTGTGGAATTAACCGCCTAATGACATGATGCCATCCAGATTCGCCATGAGGAAATAAAAGTGGATATTGAAGCGGGTCATAACATGCATAGTAAGATTGAATTCTATAACTTGGACCCGAGTGAGTGTAGACTTGGATGTGAGGAGATTTATCATATTGTTCATCATCAGTTTCAGTCCATATAGCAGCTACTTGTTATGCAGTAGGAAGATTATAAACACGTTGATCAAGCCCAGGATAACATCTGAGAACAATTTCGTGATTTTCAAGTGACGGAATATCTTTAAGACTTCGAAAGAACCCGGCATAAGGGTTATCTTGAAGAATTGTCATAATCAGTTTCAATGTATTTTCACGAAGTTTATCAAAACTGTCAATCCTTTTTTTTAGTTATTCATTAGTATCAAATAAATAGTGTTGGGCCCGTGTTTTGCGTACCAGGGCGAACTCAAGCCCAATCTAGCGGGACGAGTGAGGCCCCGCATACCTCAAGTTTGCACGCGACCACAACCTTAATTGGGATTGTCCTCTTTGGTCTGGGAACTTAGCTCAATGGTAAGAGGCGAGCATGTGGAAGCTATAAAACCTTGAGGTCTTGTGTTCGAATCCTGGAGAGGG
>JAOTAX010000003.1:8499421-8513838 GCA_025629825.1 Erythroxylum guanchezii | reverse complement strand
TGATTGTGATGGTTGGTCTGAAATATTGAAGTGCTTTTTGTGTACGAATTGATGGTATTTAGACATGTGTGGGATTTATGGCAAAAAGAGAAATAAGATCTTTTTACTTGATGAGATATGAGATATGATAGAATTTGAAGAATTAAATAAATTGAGGTTATGGAATTGATGAATTCAAAAGGGGAAATTGTTTTTGCTTGATTAAAGAATGAAAAAAAAGAAAAAAATTATACTGATTTGGATTGGTTTAGATCAGGATCGTCTTATAGTTTTTCAACGCGTTTGTTTGTTTGTTTTCTTTTAAAGTACACGTTTTTGGATGTCGGACTTTGACTTAAGTTTGATTTGCGATCTTTCGATTCCTTTGGTTTCCGCTTTGTTTTTCGCTTGATGATTCCTTCCACTTCCGCAAGCTTTTTGATTCGTCCTTCGCTTTGTTCCGCATGCTTTTTTGATCCGATTTAATTTTCTTTGGATTTCGCTCACTTTGACTTTCGTTTTTGATTTCCTTATGTTCTTTTGTTTTGCCGTTTGGTCCACTTTCGCTTTGTGATCCGTTCTTTCGTTTCCACTTCTTTGTGTTTCGATTTATGTTTCCGAGGTTGGGTTCCGGAAACAGGACCCAACAGACAGTGACAAAGGTCTTAATGCCCAATCGTTGAACGGAGAAGGGAACGCCAATTGATATGTATCCAATTGCCCTATAAGGTTCAAATATACCTATCTTGTTCCTCCTTTGTCTTCGTTTGTTGTTGTTGGAGAGAAACTCCAAATGTTGAATAAAACCGTGAGATTTGCAGAGATGCAATGTTTAGAGTTTTAAGATGAAGAGAAGGAAGGAAGGTTCTGTGTTGCCGAGGAGGAGGTGTGGTGGTCGGGTAAAGCCGGTGGGAGACGATGTGTTGAGCAAGATGCGAGGGAGAGAGATCGGAGAGAGAAGGTCTCCAATTTCTCTGTCCCTAATTTTATGAAACCTTATATAGATAATGATGGATGTCTGAGGGAGAGCTTCATGGTTTCCACTTGAGGGTGGGAGATGGTGCGGTGGACGGTAAAGGAGTGTGTAGTGGACGGTGAAGGAGTGAGGGAAGAGGCTAGTACTGTGACAGATGAGGCAGGTGACGGTAGAGGTGATGATGATGGTGAAATACATGTTATGGTAGATGGTGGGGAAGGTGAGGGGCTGAAGAAGTCAACGGAGGAGAAGGAGAGGAAGTCGACGGCGGAGAGCAAAACAATGAGAGAGAATACTTTCTGCAACTTTGAAAGAGGGAGAAAAATAATAAAGATAGAACATTCAAGAGTGTCAATATAGCATGATACCAATTATTAGATTAAAAGAATGAATGAGATGGACTTCGTGGTCGTCCATCCTATTCATCCTTAATATATATACTTAATAATTCAGTTGGTTTTTCCTTAAACCCTCTAGGGCCCGCTTAGCCCTATGTTTTTCATACTTGCCCATATCCTGTAATCTACTTCACAGTCTCAGATAAGTGACTCTTTCATATTGTTTTCGAAATTAAACTGGACTCCAAGAGAGCCGTCTGATTATGGAGGAGGAAGTTTAACCATTTGAATTATGAGCGGATTGGGGTATTTCAAATTAATATTTAGTTTAGCTGGTACACAAGTCACATATTGCTATATTAGATCGCATGAGATTTTCTTGGTTGAAATCGGGCTTGTTGAGTGCAGGAGCTGGTCGGTATTAACACAAGGGCCAAGCGCTACATCCTAAAAGGATTGGAGTTTGGACTATATTTGAGATATAAGAGGCTAGGCTCGTGAGGGCTGATTCTCTCATATAACGACTGGGCTGGGGCAGAATTCCCCAAGTCTGCTGGCTAAGCTGGGGCTCTTGAAGCCTACTAAGATGGGCTAAGGCTGGGTTGGGCTGCTGCTCCTAGATGCATGGGGTTGGGTTGTTCTGGACAAACTGACCGGGGCTGTAAGAAACTTAAAAAAAATGTGAGCCACTGTTTATTTGCCAGCTGTCGAGCATCGGTTTATCCTCGCTCTACTCAATAATGCATTAGCAGGTTGCTTCGTAATATTTTTTTGGTTGCCTACGACGTGTTCTAGGCGGGTTTCAACTATGGGATGACACTTTTAAGTCATTCACATCCAGACTAATTTTCGTTCGAACCGGATAGGTCCCTTGCGAGAGGCAAAGCTCTGGCCCCAAATTTTAAACGACTGCATACATAAAGAGAGTTCGAACCTTCGACCGCACTTAAGTAAGAGAGAAAAAGCTCTGACCCAAGTTACTTCATAATATGAATTAACAAATATGGCGCAGCTACGAATATGGCCATATATGAAGGATTAATATTTTACGCAGAACTGGCACCAATGCTCGCTCAAATCCCTCTCGTGCAGGAGCATTAGGGGTAACCTAGTAACCATATAGGGCCCATGTAAAGACACGATTGCGAACTTACATGGAATAGATTTGTGGCTGTATCAAATCATAATGCTACAAAAGAAACATCAAAACTCCAGTAAACTATGACAACTATGACAGCCTTGCCCACCCGGCATCATAACACCTTAAGGAAACCTGGAAAAAACAAAAGATTTAATTCATAATAAATATCACACATCTCATTTCATAACTTTAGACGAACATTCAACAGTTTTAATATTTAAAAGAAGATACCTTATTACACATATTCGAAATAACTTTCACCATTCATATAAAACAGAATATCATTTTTGCGGCAATTATGGATATGTTGAGAGATTTAATTTTCTAAAATAAAAAATGGAAAGAAAACCTTGACAATATGGGTTGAAAAAAAGAAAGAGTAACTATCAAAGACTAAAGTTCATTTCAATACCTAAAAACAAGTTTTATATAATAGGAATAAAAAGGACGAATATTCTTAATATTGAAGAGTTTGTATATCTTTGTTTTAACCTAACTACCTAGCCTCCAAAGAAAATTTTAAAGATGTTGATGAAGGATGTGAAAAATTAGTCTTTAAAAAGAACAAGAATGATCACTAAGAGGGCGATTGGTTCACATGAAAAAATAATAAGAAGAATATGAATGAATATAGTGAGGAATAAGAATAGATATAATTATTGTAATAATGATGGTTAGTTAAGGGGAACAAATGATTACCGTTAACATTGATAATGATTAGTTAAAATATTGAGAAATAAAATTTTATTTTACATCTAATTTTAGTATACTTTAATTAATTGTATTTAATTGCTACAAAAGAGAAAAATTATAATTGATTAATTATATTATAATTAATTAAGTAATAATATTATTTCAATTAACTAATTATAATTCAGTATATTTTAATTAACTATATTGTAATTAAGTATACTTTACTTAATTATATTTAATTTTAAAAAAGAAGTAAGTTACAGGCGTGACCAAGACTGTCACGCCCGTGACACTTATCCCTGATCATGAATGAAACTCATTCTTCTCATATTTCGGGAGTATGGAGTATTCCCCGAAAATCATATGTGAAAAATATTGTATCTATAATCATAAAGCAACCACCTGTTATTCATTTTATACCCGTTGATTCATTCCCAACATGAGCCAAGCACCCCCGAAGACTTTTCAAAGGAATTAATAATTGAACTAAGTGAAGTAGATAAGTAGGATAAGAGGTTTCCAATGAATTAAAAATTTAAGAACAATCATTATTTGAATCATATCATAGGTGATGTTTAACAAGGATTAATTATTGGCTCATATTTGTGAAATTGAGTCTAAATCCTTAATGATGAATATTGGATCTCTATAAATAAGGAATTAGATAATTTTTAAAGTATAGTGTGGACCTTAGGACCTAAATTGAAATATTATCTGCAAAATGGAGATATTAATTTATAATTTGTTGACACACCACACCAATTGTCTGATAGTTTTACTAAACCAATGAATAAGGGTAGATTTTGCATAACTAGAAGAGAATTAAGTATGATTGATGGGAATTCCCTATGATAAAAATCATATCATATGTCTTAACTCATTTTGATTGATATTTAGATGATTGATTATGTGTTTTAATGTTTGATTTAAATTTTAAGATTATTTCTTAACTTTTCATAATACACTAGTTGACCTATATCAGAGTATGGTCAACTAGTGTCCTCATAATTCATTTTTTTAATCCTTCCAGTGAGTTTGGAAGGAGCTTGGTTACAAAAAGTAGTCAAGTAGGTGCCCATACTAACCTCTCTCTAAAGATCTTTCTTTTGTACCTTTCACCCTTGCCTATTACCTGTTTGTTAAAAGGCCTCCTTACATACAGAGGAGAGAAAATCGTCGAAGGCCTCTAACTTTCGCTGACCTTCCCCTGTACCTTGTTCTTCAGCTATGGTTACTCAGCACCATCCTCACGGCACTAACCATGAGGGTCATGCAGCAAAAAAGGTTCGTATTCAGGAAAGGGATGAAGATCCCCCTCCTCCCACACCGACTGTTAAGCATCCTTCGCCGAGTTATCGGGCGATGGTCACTGGTCAACCTACATCTGGTATGGGAGGACATGAGCAAGAGTGGCTTGAGGAGGAATCAATTGAGACGGGAGAGGGGGACATTTCTCTTGTTCAAGGGGACTACGGCCTGGGAATAGAACTCTCTAACACTTTCAAAGGCAAACTAGATAAAGCATGCGAGCAGGTCGTGGTCGTTAAATTATTGGGACGGAAAATGAGATTTCATTTGTTCAAATCCAGATTACACTCCTTGTGGCTCCCTAAGAGTCCTCTCAAAATTATCGACTTGGATAACGACTTTTACCTCATCAAATTTGTGGAGGACGAGGATTACGTCCAAGCTCTAACGCAAGGCCCGTGGGTAATTGCAGGCCACGCCCTCTCCGTCCAGTCATGGTATCCGGCATTCCGCCCTTCGTCTGGCAACATTACGCAGGTGGTTACGTGGGTGCGATTTTCCGACGCCTCCATCGCTCGCTATCACCACTCCATCCTCACCGCCTTTGGAAATTTAGTGGGTCGCACAGTGAAAATTGACACCACCACGCATTAAGCTTACCAGGGCAAATTTGCTCGTGTCGCAGTCTCCATCGACCTTAGCTCCCCTCTGCGCTCCGTGATCGAGCTTGATGGAGAACTCATTCGAGTGGCGTACGAGAGTCTGCCACAGATTTGCTTCTCTTGTGGCCGGGTTGGTCACGGATCCACTAGTTGCCCCGAACGACCACCCGCTAACCCCTCCTTCGGGGACAACCCAAGTGCACCGCAGCAACAACCTCCTCCAGCTACCTGCGCCGGTGCCTCTTCTTCTGGACAGCCCTCGCGGGCGGACTTTGGCCTATGGATGCAGGTCCAGCGTCGGCCTCGCCGACAGCCTCTTGTCTCATCGGTTCCCCGCCAGCTCCGAAACCCCCTGCGTCACACAGCGGCTCGATAGGGTCAAGGTTCACGGCACTTACGACAAGCGACCCGTTGGACTCTGCAACGGACCTTCCTCCACCGGTCGCAGAGTACACCAAGAATGACTCCTTAGGGTCATTGGATAAGAACCGAAGACGGGAGAACTCCCCCAAGCCTTCATCCAACAGGGACGTTCGATTGACCCGAACATCGTTAAACTCCCACCAATCGATTAATGCACATAACACCCACACGACACCGTCCTCCACAACTCAGACACAGGCTTCGGGCCTGACTGGGACTTCTCCCTCTTTGGGACCGCAACATCAACAGGCTTTGGGCTCTCCCGTAACCCCTCTACCGCAGCAGGCTTCGGACCAGAGTGTGCACCCCCAATCCTTGGATTTGTGTAGTCCGCAGATTCCCCAGGCCATCAGACAGCCTCAACCCAGCCCGGACCCCACGCACGTGGCCATAACCATCCCAACCCATGCGGAGGTGATTTTACACGATCCAACTATAAAGTTGCCAACCTGTGATGAATCGGGCTGCGGGGCTATGGATGAGGACCTCCACGGGACCTACCCCCTGCAGGCTCGGCTCCTCACGACCATCCCCATTTCCTAACCCCACCGCAACCCCCTGATCCAGGCAGTGAGCTCATGACCGCTAGTGATCCTGCTGAAGGGCTGATGCCTAGATGGTCGAGAGCTCTCCAGAGCATTCGGCAACCCAGTGTCGAGAGTTGACCGTGTTAGCAGGTACCTCCCCTGCATGCTAGTTTTCCCCTTTGTTACCTTTGTTATGTCGATTTTTATTTGGAGTTGTCAAGGGAATGGAGGAAGAATCTTCAAGCCCATCATCAAAAACTTCATCTGGATCCATAAACTCCGGCTTGTGGTGTTGGTGGAACCTCGTATTAGTGGAGTTCGGGCGCTGAAGGTTATTCGAAACCTGGGCTTTGGCCACTCATTCCGAGTGGAAGCCGAAGGTTTTTCGGGGGGTATCTGGCTTCTTTGGAATGATGATATCGCGGTCCGCATTCTGATTGCCCACCGTCAATTTGTGCATGCCAGCATTGAGTGGGATCACCTGTCCTTCAACTTCACCGTTATTTATGCTAGCCCTACGTCTACTCTGCAGCATTTTCTCTGGAATTATCTCCGACGCCTTGCTAGGATCACCGATAAACCTTGGCTGCTGGGGGGGACTTCAATGCCAAATTGGAGAGTGGTGACAAAAGCGGCGGATCGCGACTCTGCTCCATCGTCAACTCTCAATTTCGCAATTGTGTGCACAATTGTCAGCTTCACGATCTTGGTTATTTCGGCTCATGATTTACTTGGCGACGGGGGCACGTCATGGCTCGTTTAGATCGTGCTTTCTGTTCTCATTCCTGGCTTTATGCCTTCCCTAACACCAAAGTTACCCACCTACCCTTTTTGAAATCTGACCATCGTCCCCTCTTACTTACTATGTCGGCTAGCGCGGCCCCCAATCCGTCGCGTAGACCGTTTCGGTGTTAGTCGGCCTGGTTAACCCACAATGAATTTGACCAAATTGTAGCTGCAATTTGGCACCTACCCAATACTGATGTTAGCAAAGCTATTACACGCTTCTCGAAAAGTCTTCAATTTTGGAACGATACCTCCTTTGGCAACATCTTCCATAGGAAAAAACGACTCCTGGCAACATTGGAGGGCATTCAAAAACAACTCGAGGACACGGACTCACCCTCTCTCCGATAACTGGAGGAACACCTTCGGACAGACCTAGAACAAGTTTTTTACCAAGAAGAGCTTTACTGGCATCAGAAATCTCGCAATCAGTGGCTCGATCAGGGGGATAGGAATACAAAATATTTTCATGCTCTCACGTTAACCAAGCGTCGACAAGCGCGGCTTCATTCCTTGACCGACGAAAATGGCAACGTGGTTACCGATACTTCCAGCCTTCACCGCTTAGCGACGAATTACCTCGAGGATATCTATAAGGAGGACGACCCACCCTCTTCCAACTTGCCAACACATGGGCTCTTCCCTCCCCTCCCACCGCAAGCTACAGATGATCTGGACCAACCATTAAGTTCGGAAGAGATTAAGATGTCGTTCTTCTCTATGGCTCCTAATAAGGCCCCTGGGTTTGATGGGTTACCAGCTCTCTTTCACCAATCCCAATGGGCCACGGTTGGCCCTTCTCTGACCCTCTTTTTACAACGTCTTTTCAGACTGGACATGTGGGAGACAGAACTGAACCGAACCATTTTGGTACTTATTCCTAAGACCGAGTCACCCACTTCCATATCGCAATTCCGACCAATTGCTTTATGCTCCGTGCTCTACAAAGCTCTCACCAAAATCATCGTTAATCGACTCAAGCCTTATCTTGAAGATCTCGTAGCCCCCACCCAATGCAGTTTTGTTCCTGGACAACTTATCACTGATAATATTATTATCACCCAAGAGGTACTCTACTCAATGAAAAAGAAAACAGGACAAAAGGGGCTTATGGTTCTCAAGGTAAATCTGGAGAAGGCATATGATAGACTGAACTGGGACTTCATCCACGATACTCTTATCGATGTGGGGTTACCAGCATCGCTGATTACCCTCATCATGAAGTGCATTTCAACGACATCCTATCATGTGAACTGGAATGGGGTCATCAGCAACGCCTTTAGTCCCTCTAGAGGTCTTCGACAAGGTGATTCCATTTCGCCATACCTATTTGTGCTATGTTTGGAAAGACTTGGTCACTTGATCTCCCGAGCGACGACACAAGGCAATTGGAAGCCGATCCAGTTAAGCCGCAAGGGGCCGCCCCTTTCCCACCTATTTTTTGCAGACGATCTCATCCTTTTCTTCGAAGCCTTCATTGACCAAGTGCTCGATATTTGGGATATCTTAACCTTATTCTGTGCGGCCTCAGGACAACGCGTCAGCCAGGCCAAATCCATATGCTTTTTCTCGAAAAATATTTCCACTTCGATGACTCACACTTTAAGCCGAGCACTGGGCTTCCCTCAGACTACCGATCTCGGACGTTATCTTGGAGTTCCTCTCCTACATCAGAGAGTTAACAGCCATACCTACCAATACATTCTCGATAGGGTCCATCACCGTTTATCCGACTGGTCAACTAAACTGTTGTCGTTTGCTGGGTGCATCACTTTGGCGCACTTTGTAATTGCGGCCCTCCCTATCTACATGATGCAGACGGTCCGCCTTCCCTGCAGTTTATGTGACGAGTTAGAAAAATTATTGAGACGGTTTTTGTGGGGTTCGACTCCCGGACAACAACGGTCCCACTTGGTTAACTGGGAGGCGGTTTGTCAACCCAAGGAGGTGGGGGAACTTGGACTTCGGAAGATTCGGGAAACCAACGATGCGTTCCTAACGAAACTAAGCTGGTCCCTCATAGCCAGGCCTAATGCTTTATGGGTTAAAGTTCTCTCAGGTAAGTATAACTTTGACCTCCACAAGATCCCCACCTCTTTGGATGCTCAGGGAGGCTCCATGATCTGGAGGAGCATTCAGGTTACTTGGCATATCGTGCTGCAGGGTATGAAGTGGATGATTGGCGATGGCTGTCGGACTCGCTTTTGGCTTGACCCATGGATTGTGGGAATAGGACCGCTTCTTTCCCACACTGCCACCCCAGTCCCGGAGTCCATTATTACCCTCAGCGTCCATCATTTCGTGGCCTCGGATGGCAGTTGGGATTGGAATGCCTTTCAGTCCTACCTTCCAACGTTGATTTGTCGATTAATCGCAGGTACGTTTCCCCCAAACCGATTTCTTGGACAAGATAAGCTTATTTGGGGAGTTTCCGAAACGGGGCAGTTCACAGTAGCCTCCACCTATTCCATGCTCTTGAATCAACTAACCCCCTCGAATCCTGGTGTCTGGAAGACCATCTGGTAGTTGTCGAGCCCACAACGAATTCGCTCTTTCCTTTGGCTCCTGGCTCACGACCGGCTTCTCACCAACCAACAACGGGTCCAAAAGCACATCGCCGCGACAGTGCTTGTCCTCACTGTAGCCTTGACGAAACTTCTCTTCATGCAACTCGCGACTGCTTCAAAGCTCGACAAATGTGGTCCGCTTTTCCTACCCATACAGTCTCCCCAGACTTTTTTAACCAGCCTCTGCATGAGTGGCTCCTTACAAACCTCCAACAACACCGGAGAGTGTATGGACAGGATTGGTCGATTATCTTCGGAACCACTTGTTGGTTCCTCTGGACTTGGCGTAATAAAACAATTTTTGAAGATGATTTTCACTGGCCATGCTCACATTTTTCTCTTATTTTGTCTTATGCAGATCAGATCAACCAGTTTACCATGTGGCACAGACGAGCTGACACCAGCTTTCGCTCTTGCCAAGTGAAACTCATCGGGTGGAGTAAACCCCCCACTGGGTGGGCCAAATTAAATACAGATGGTGCTTGTAATCGCTCCCAGTCCTCAGCCACGGCAGGTGGGCTCATCCGGGACAGTGAAGGCAATTGACTTGGTGGATTCGCCCAGAACTTAGGCTGGTGCTCACCGGGGACAGCGAAACTTTGGGGAGTATTTACCGGGCTCTCCCTCGCATGGACTCTGGGACTCCGCCGGGTAGAACTGGGGGTGGATTCTCTCACAGTGAGCAAACTTATCTCTTCTTCGGACAATCGCTCGATGGCTCTCAACCCCATCGTAATGGGTAACCATGAGTTACTTATTCGTAATTGGACCGTTGTTCACCGACATATCTTGCACGAGTATAATAGATGTGCTAATTGGCTAGCTACCTCTGCAGCACATATTGATGTTGGAGTCATTTATTTTGATACTACACCTATAGGGTGCCACAAGCTCCTCCTAGAGGATCAATCGGGGATCTGTTTCCCTCGTCTTGTTCTGTAAACGGTCTCGTTCTTTTCCATTAATTAAAAAAAATATAGCTTTATGGTCGAACAATGTCACTCATAAATAAGAAAATTCAAGTTTCAGTTAGTTTGTAACGAGATTGGATGTTTAGTGTGGTTGACCACACACAAAGTGAGTTTGTAACGAGATTGCATGCTTAGTGTGGTTGACCGCACACAAACACTGATTGACCATTAAAGTTATATGGTTAACCAGTCTTCATGATGTGAGGCCTCCTCCTCCTCCTTTTTCTTTATTTCCTATTTTGTTTGTTTATGCCTCCCAAAATCCTAGACAACTTCGTTTTTCTTTAAAAACATCATTCTTATTGCAACTAATTACTGTATCTTCAACTCTCTTTGCTTTCATATTAAAGATATTTAATAAACACATTCATCAACTCTTCTTTGGATAAACTTTAATTCTTTTAGAGTTTAGGGGTTTTACTAAATTCTACGTTTTCTTTAACTACTTTTATGATTCATATGAGTTTTGTAGTTTAAATTTCATGAGTCAGATTGCATCAAACTGAAAATTTTTCATCTTAAGATTTTAATTATACTTTTCTAAAAAAATTTCATTATTCAAAGTTAATCTTCTCAAATTGATACTTCCACGGTCAAATTAAAAAAGGAGTCAAGTATCTTTTTAAATTGATTTTTTCATAATCAAATTAAAAACGAGTCAAAGTTATTTATATTTCAATTATATCGATACATCTTTAATTTTGTTAAAATTTGGCTTTTTAGAAAATTTTAAAACCTTCAAAATTTGCATTATTTTATAAGATTAATAGTTGGATATTTCAATTAAGTATATTTTTACAATTTTAACATTTAATCTTATCAAAACAAACTATTTTTGTGCTAATCGAACTTTTTAGTTTAAGCACATTAGCAAAATTAAGGATGCTTAACTTCTGTATGCTTTTTCTAAAATTGATTGTTTAGAAATGCAATTAAGGGTTTAATTAATGTATTTGTATCTAATTATACTTAATTATTAATATTTTGATTGAGTTTAAGTTTTAGGTATAATTGTCTATTGAATTTTGGGGATTTTCTAACTTAATATATTTACGACACTTTATTTTGCTTGGATAGCTTTTTGATGATTATAAAACTGCAGAGAAAGATTAGCGATATTAGATTCATGGGCGGTGATGACATTAGGGGGAGTGATTTTTCCTCGTACTTTATATGGTATTTTATGTTTAAGTAAATTTATGTTATGTTTAAGTTTATCTACATTTGTGAATATTTCTTTTATTCTTAATATTGAATCTCTTTTGTTCTTTACATTGGATTATGTTTTATTCATGAATTAAGGGGGAAATAATTACCATCATGATTGTAAGCTTAAAATTATTATTACTCTCAAATATCATAAATATTTTTTCATAAAAAGGGTAAGATTATTCCAATTGAACGAAGAGAGTCTCCAATTGATATTTTAATGATATCAAAACTTTAGTACTACTAATGAGTGTATTATGCTGATGAGAAGCAAGAAAAGAACAAAATGTAGCCATAACTCAAGAATATAGTTATAAAGATCAAAAAGAAAAGTTAAAGTCTGTAATTTTCGAAGTGAAGGTCAAGACAAGAATAAAAGAAGACCAAGGCACATCAAGGTTACTATATATTTTGTAATGTTAATTGTAATCTCTTTTAGTCACTTTAATAATCTTACAGGCTTACTATGCATAAATATTTCATCTTACTTCATTACATGAGTCCTTTTATTCATCAACATGTATTAAAGCCTTTGTTTTTAAAAGAAAAAGCATCTTGATCTTTAAACAGCCTTTAGGGTACATTTTAGAAAATTTTTATAACTGCATTAAAAAATCAATATTTAAAATTATTAAAATTATGAGTTTAGGAGATTGGTAAACTAATGTAAGTTAATGATCAACTAATATAGGTTAAGTATGTAATGGGACTATTTATTAACATATTGGTTGATTAATGTTCCTTTAAAGATACATTGGCAAACCAATATGTCTCAGTAGTCCACCAATGTGCAACAACTAGTTAATATTATGCATTGGTTAACCAATATATTATAATTAGTCATTGTAATAACTAATTTTTTTTCTCCAACGGCTAATAAAGTATTGAAAACTATATATATAACATCTGATGGCGTCCTTCTAACTCAACAAAAATAAGTAAGAGTGCCAAGATCCTTCATCTGAAAGGAGTTTGTGAGAAATTGCTTAAGTTCTATAATGCCTTGTTGATCGCTACCTGTAATGATCATATCATCAATATATAGAAGTAGAATAATAATGCTAGCATGAGAACGCCGAATAAAAAGTGAGTGATCATTTGAACTTTGTTGAAATCCAGTGGAGAAAATAGTAGACTGAAATTTCTCAAACCATGCCCGAGGTGCTTGTTTAAGTCCATAAAGTAACTTGCGAAGTTTGCAAACCATATTAGGATTTGTATTAGAATATCCAGGAGGGCGTCTCATATAAACTGTTTCTTTCAAATCACCATGAAGAAAGGCATTTTTCACATTTAATTGATATAAAGGCCATTGCTTGTTGGATACTACAGCCAGAAGAGTGCAAATAGTAGTCATTTTTGCCACTAGAACAAAAGTTTCTTCATAATCAATCCCATGTTCTTGTTTATATCCTAGTGTCACCAAACGAGCTTTATATGGATCAAAAGAACCATCCAGTTTGAGTTTAACGACATAAACCCATTTACTTCCTATGACAGACATGTCAGGTGAATAAGGAACTAAAACAAGTATGATTCACTTCTAATGCCTGAAGCTCTTCTTCCATTGCTTTTCTCCAACATTCTTGTTCTATTGCCTGGTTATAAGTAGAACAAATTTGGATAGAGTTTATGTTGGTAAAGAAAGAATAGAAAAGGTCATACCTTATAGATAGTTTACCAAAATTGACACGAGTAGATCTTTGCAATTGCGGTTGATGTGGTGTGGAATCGACAATGGAGAGGTTGGAGACAAAACCTTCAGGAACATGATCATTTCTTATATGGAAAAACATTTGGGTATATTATACACATATTTCTAACTATTTATCAAGTTGAATACTCTTTGTCTCATATTTGGGTGAGAGAGTCTCTTTGATTTTATCAAAGTGATAAGTTGAGATACTAAATTATAAGCCTCTGATGGGATCTTGTCTATTGTACTTGGAACTTCTCTAAATGACATCGAGGTTGCTCTTTATTGTTAATTAAGACAATATAGGGGTTCCTTTTTACTAAGAAACAATTATACAAAGGTTATTCTTCACATTGAAAGAAGACTTATAATAAGATTTCAAGAATAGTTTTAAGAGTGAACGTAGGCAAGAGTTAATTGAAGAATTATAATGAAATTTCAAGAAGAGTCTTAAGAGTGAATGTAGGCAAGGATTATTTGTACAACCATTATAAATTGGTTCGCATTTCTCTTCCCTTACTCTTTTTACATAATTGCTTAAGTGTGTTGTTGAAATATATATTTTATAGGGTTAATTATAAAAAAAATCTTAAACTTTTATTAATTTCGTAATACTAGCCAAAAATTTTAAAAGTGGGATTAAAATGTCTCAAATTTCAATTTTTTGTAAAAATAGCCAAACATCAACTTTTTCGTCAACGTTGCTGACGTCACAAACCACATCAAAATTTTTACATGCCATACATCTGACATGTGTCCTATTTTTCTAATTAAAAAATTTAGAACACAAAAACTTAAAAACATAACTCATTTACTGTTTTGGTGATGGGGAGTGAGCCAGAGAATGCGACGACGAATGGGTCACAATTAAGAGTATAAAAAGCTTAAACCAAAATAAATGTCAACGTACTCAATGCACAAAGCTCCTCGCTTTGCGGAGGTTTGGAGAGGGCATGTTGTACGCAGCAATGATATGAATTTCGTACCGTACCGGCCGGTACGTTCCGTTCCGGCCAGAAACTGGTATCGGTACGGGTATAGTCGGTACCGGGGTCAAATACCGGTCGGTACCGGCCAATTTCGTCGGTACTGGCTGGTACCGGCCGGCATTCAAAATACCGGTTAAATACCGGCCGGTACCGGAAATTTTAAAAAATTGAGGGACTTTTTTGCAAAATTTTCAAAATTTCCCTCCCTCCCT
>JAOTAX010000003.1:8469370-8483314 GCA_025629825.1 Erythroxylum guanchezii | reverse complement strand
CGGAGACAGTTTTCTCTGTTCTGTTCACCATAACCAAACAGCTCACTGTTACCATTTTTTGTTCCGTTCCGTCTCCGAAGATTCTGTTCCGTTCCGTCTCCAACTACCGGAGACAGCAACCATACAGGCAGTTAGAGAACCAACTAAAGGCCTAGTTCTTTAGAAGTAATGATCTGGGTACACAACTAAGATAAGAACAAATCACAAGTTAAGAGGTTGAAGTTCTACTTAATTTGCCAGAAGATCAGAGTTTTAACTCTTCAATTTTGGAGAAATCACAAAAACTAGTAGATTTAAAGATGGCAATGTTAAATAATTATTGCATTAGCTCAAGAACTGAAAGTCCAAGAAGAGAACGGTGTCATTGTGATGTTTTCTGGAAATCCGTTAACCCCTTCCTCCTCCGACGTAATCCATATTTTGATGTCCTTTCTTTTTCTTCCTTCTTGTTTTGTTTAGGATTACAAAAAATAAGCAATTTTAATTTTTAATTTAATAATTATATATATTTTTAATAATTACGTCTTAAAAATAAATTTTATTATAGTAATGATACTGTTAATTATAAGTTTTTATGACAAATTAAAATTTTGACTATTATAATAAAATTGAATAAATTTTTATAATTTATTTTTAAAAAATAAAATATTGAGTGGACTTAAAGAGTTATTTGTAATCAAAAAATGACTTGCCGGCCACATTTAAGAATGACTCTCGTTCTTTTTATAATAGAGAAGAGTAGAGAAATATTCAAAAGTAAAAAATAAAAGTAGAAACTATTTAATCATAATTTTTTATCAACTTTGTACTTACCAAACAAGCACAGCCTTCTTCTGTTTCGAGAGAGACAGCCTTTGCTTCTAATTAGGTTCTTTGTTATTTTCTTTATCCCCAATACGACATCATCTCGACGAGAATATTTGTTGTTCTAAAACAGTCTAGAGCCGCTCTTCAGCGTTCCACCAGACTTCACAAACCCCATAAATGTAAAGTACCTCTCACTGTCGGCTTCACATCCTCGCCGTTTACAATTACCTCACGGGAGCTTCGTCGTTGTTGTCTCTTGCTGGGTTCTACTGGTCTTACGGATCCAAATACGTTGTGGAAAGTTTTACTACTCAAATAAACTCAGAAATCGCAGAAGCAATCGGCAGTTAATTGACTTTAGACAACACACACACATACAAATGGATGACCTGAGATCGGCTCTGGACCAGCACATGGACCAAATGGCTGATCTTGTTCAGAAACTCTCCTCCGAGCTCCGCTCTGGTCTCCGTCCAGCCTACGATAACTTCATTGGTTTCTTCCACGCCATTGACTGGAGGGTACCCATTCAAGTTGTCGATTCAAACATTCAAATCCTTCTTTTTACTGTTTATGTAATGATGATGGATTTTGTTTCCTTTGCAGGAGCCTTGGTTAATGGGGCTTTTGGGATTCCACTTTTTGTTGCTGATAGTGACTATAATTTCAAGAAAGCATACAAATTTTCAGATGTTCTTATTCCTATTGGCTTGTAAGTGGATTACCTTCTTGAAATTATACAGTGACACTGCTTTAGTTAGAATAAGAATCGTACTCTGATTAATAATTGTGTTCAATGGTTGCAAGTCTTGTGTTTCAATTCCATTATAAACGGAATAGAGAGATCGTGGGTTTGGGAATTGTTGCGTTCTGTTTTATGGCCATAGTCCAGTAGCCTGTGCAATGAACAAAAAAGGTAGCTGTGAGGAAATTTTTGCATTCTCCACTGGAAGATCTTAACTGTAATATCACTCTGCATGCTTTTGAAATAAAATTAGGCATGCACCTGAAAGGAAAATGAAGGATCAGTAAGATATCTGAAATAAGAAAGGCCATGTGGTGGTAAGTTTATTTGAAGCAAACTGAATCACCATTTCTTCTCTACGCATTCAGAAACTACAAAAAAGTTTGATGCAGTGCTAATAGCTGTACTGGTGAGATCTGAAGCCATCTAGATTCTTAAACTGGGGTGTATACAAGTGGACAAAATTTCAACGAATTGTCCCTTTGTAATCACATGCACTTCCATAGTTATTGTTGATAACAAACGGCGGAAGCCACTGTGTCAAAGTTGAAACTTCTTGAATTATGGTGGCTAAGAAATCGCAAACATTTCTCCAAACTTTGAACTGTTACAGTCCTGAAATTGCCAAAGATTCAAAACTGCTGCATTGCTTTCAGTAGGATATTTTGATATAGGCCAGCACCTTGACTTCTTCAGAAATTATCTACAGCCCCGGAATGGGAACTTAGTAGCTTTTCCTTGGGAATGCAAACTTTTTCAGTCAAAGCCTATTCATCAAAAACACCATAGAAAATTTAGGATCACTATTTCTGTTGTGATTCATCCTAATCTTGTGGTCCAGTTTTACATAATATTCTCCTTTTATTCCTTTCACTTGTTTGTTCTCCCGTGTGTGACATGCTTAAGTTTGATAAGGATAGATACTATCATTCACTGTACTAAATTCTACTTTAACCTGCCTAAAGTTTATTTTACTTTACATCTGTATTCTCTAGATTGAATAGTTATTGGCTTTCAGATTGTTGTAAATTTTTATTTGTTTCATGATTTTTGTTTTTTATTTCTATACTTCTAATTTTAAGGTAAAAACCTATGATGGACTTTAAGCTTCTTGCGTGCTTGATGTATTGGGCTGTTTTCTGTCTTCATATTTCTACGAATGCATGCTTATCTTATTTATTTCTGTCATGTAGTGTCTGGCGTGTACTGTGCTGAGAGGCTGAATAAAGTTCTGAGCGAGAACTGGAGGACCTTTGCAAGCCAGAATTATTTCGACCCACATGGACTGTTTCTTTCGGTACTCTGGTCTGGGCCACTTCTTGTCATCGCAATGATAATTTTGGTTAGTCTTTGCACTCGAAATTGAATATTCTTTCATTTCTGGTCCTTGCTTTGTTTCATCTTTTGCCAAGTATGCTGTCTCTTCTTGATTTTGCAGGTAAACACCCTCCTTTCCTTGTGTTACCTGATTGTTAAGTGGAAAAGGGCTGAACTTCGACATCGTGCTAGAGTTTCTCATAAAAAGGAGGAGTGATATGTCATGCTAGACTTCTTTCTAGTATAATTCAATTGTATCGTTGCTTCCTTGTTCAGAGTTATTGACTTCATCCACGCAGTTCTGCACACACACCAGAGCGTGAATTTGTTTCCCTTTCTCGCACACACTTTTCTATTGGTTTTAGCTAGTCTTTGAACAGCTTCTATTACCAAGCTTGGTTATGCAGTCATGTATGCGTTGTAGCTTTCATCTAGTGAGACTGTTGCCCTTGCTAGCAACTAGCTCAGGGGAAAAGAAAAGAACGAAGTAAAACAAGAAGAGTAACAAAGGAAACGGATAATTCTTCTCTGCCCATTCTTTTGTTGTTCCCGTATATTATTGGGTTTTACAACATAATTCAGTTGCAATTCCTCTCTGACAACTCATCATATGGAAATACTAAAATGATAAAATAACAAAATTATTCATATTATAAGATTTATATGTAGTCACGCAGTTTTGCTGGCTTGATGTGGGTCCTATGAGATCTGCGAAGCTCGATGGGTTGAGTTGCATTGCTGCATCAATATTCCCTCCGTCGAAAGTAACCCTGTCCTCAAGGTTGAAATTAGGGTAGTCTTTGCTAAATTCATGCAAATATTCCCAAGTAGCTTCTGATGATGGCTGCCCTTCCCAGCGAATGAGGAGTTGAGGCATAGGGGTTCTATGTTGAATTACTGTTCTGGCGGCTACGACTTATGTTGGTAGGAGGAGTGGCTGAGAGTTGATGAATTGTGAAGGTAAGGGAGATGGTTGAGTGAGAGGAGCTCCAATACATTTTTTAGGAGAGAAATATGAAAAACGTTGTGTATTTTAGCTTCAACTGGTAGGGAGAGCCATAAGTAACTTTGCCAGTGCGTTCTTGGATTTGAAATGGGCCATAAAATCGTCGGGAGAGCTTGTTAGATTGACGATGAGTAAGGATGGACTGGTGTTATGGTTGGAGCTTTAAGAAAACGCAGTCTCTATCCGAGAATTCCATGTCAGGCATTAGCTAAATTACGCATGCGAAGTTGAGCTTGTTGGAGGTTGGATTGCAACTTGGCTAGCAAAACTTGGCGATTGGAGCGTGCATCCTCTACCGGAGCAGTAGAGGTTTGACCAGAGATGTAGTCACGCAATGTAGGAGGACGCTTACCATAAACAGCTTCATACGGTGTCATCTGAATAGCTGAATGGAAGACAATATTGTAATTATATTCAACCCAATAAAGATATGAGAACCAAGTCTTTGGATTGTCTGCCGTAAAAGCTCACAAGTAATCATCGAGGCAGCGATTCAAAACTCCAATTTGACCATCCCTTTATGGATGATATGTACTACTCGAAGCCAAAATGTGCCCTGTAATCGGAATATATCTTGCCAGAAACAACTCACAAAGATAAGGTCTTTATCAGAAATGATACTTGATAGGAAACCTTGTAATTTCACCACATCCTTGATAAAAATTGCAACGACCATGGAAGTTGTAAAATGAGGAGGAAAAGCTGAAATATGAGCCTGTTTTGAGAGCCGATTGATCACTACCAGAATGGTTGATTTTCTCGGAGACAAAAGAAGATGAGTGATAAAGTCAAGTGATATAGAATCACATATTCTACCTAGAATAGGCAGAAGATGTAACCAAGGTTTTAAAATTTGAACTAGATCAGCCAATGCAACCAGAAACAATTTGAATCAACCAATTGTTCGGCTCGATTTTATTTAATAGCCTTTATGTATAAAACCGACCGATTTATCAAAAAACCGGTAGGCTTTTTAGATAACCAATCGAACCGTTCATTAATACCTAAACTTCATATTTTCCCAAATCAAACTCTCTCCTCACCTCCACCATCTTCTCTCTTCTCATATCTCATCGCAGCTGTTGCTATTGTGTATTTGACATCCATCAAAGCATAACAGACAACTGCAAATAATATGAACCTTATCATTGCACTCTGGCCCAACTTTTAAGAAGACAGTAAATGCAAAACAAAACTAACAATGGTGGTAGAGCAGACTGTTGGAAGCCATGAGAACTCTCTGAGTTTCTTTACAACCATATTTTGCAAATGAAAAAGCACCCACATGCCATTTTGGGACTTGGTACACTATTGGTCTTCTTCTCAGAGTAATCTTCTAGTACAAAATTATATTACTTTGTAATTGTTATTCTGTTTTACCACATCTTCAATGGTGCTTGTAAAGCACTCTAACTAATAAAAAAAATAACTATATTGATGTAGTAATGAATAAAAGCAGAATGGTGAGATTGGCTTTTTTAATCATGTCAAATTGAAGATAGTTGGATCGAAATGTAACACGTAATGATACCTTAGATACGTATCTTGGATCAAACGTGAAAGGACAATAAATGAAGAAATGTGAAAAATACCTAATTTCGGTTCTATAACTTCAAACAAGTTTTTCGAAGCCGAAACGAGCGCAAATCCACGACTGTCTTCGCAGGAACTGCTCACTGGAATGCAGTCAATGTCTTTCTATAGTTTTCTCAAAAAATAAGCTCTTTTAAAGGGACAGAAAATCCTTATGCTTACAAATGACATGAGCAACTACGGAAGACCTTAACCTTTATATATAGCTTCCATATCGGGCTTCCGCATCACAGGTCCAATATAGGTCTGGTCCACACTGATCGTGACCCATTTTCTACACGAACTTCATGTTGGATCCTGCTTGTTTCCAGAACCCAACTTTTGCTCTGATACCACTCATGTTGGATTCTGCTTGTTTCCGAAATCCATCTCTTCCGAAAACATGAAACGTCAGTGCATTCCCATAAAATATACTTAACCATCATCTATTCATCTTCTTGCTCTGATACCATAACATATTGGACCCCGTTTCCGGATCCCAACATCCGAAGTCATAAACCTTGAGTTTATTATCCTGAAGGGGTCATTAGCCATCATCCACAAAAGTGGTGTGCCCACACAAGTCAAAAACTAAAATTACCATTTGACTTCTTCAAAGAAATTGTAGCTCTAAGTCTCTAGTTTGTTAGGAAGCAAGAACCATCTCATTCGGAGCTCTACAGATCAAGATATGCTTAAAAAGTCAAAATTTGTTCATACCCCAATCATGCTCTCCCAACCAACCCCTCACTTTCTCCCCATCAAACTTTCTCAAATCAACTCCAAAAGATGCAAATTTTTATGGAGAGATAGATACATGTGTTAAAAATCTATTGGTTTAAGAATCACTTCATTTGGAGGTCGGATGAGGTAGTTATGCCCGAAAGAATCGAACATGTTTATACCCTCAATCATATTGAACTTATCTTGGCACAATTTTCCTAACTTTCAATAGAGATGTCGGATTGAGTTATTGGACTATTTAAAAGAAGACTTCTAGATCTACAACTTTGGTGAAGACGACGAAGTAAGATTCTGCCTCTAAAATTGTCAAAAACGCGATTTACTATATCTATCCCTTAAATGTCCGCTTAACGGACATCTATGTCCGTTTAACGGACATTAGATGTCCGTTAAGCGGACATTGTCAGGCCTAGGGGCTCTTTTTCACCCGAGAAGGTCCATTTAACAGACATAAAGTCCATTTGATGGACATGGGCGATACTGGGGGTCATTTTTGACCCGAGAAGGTCCGTTTAACGAACCTAAAGTCCATCTAACAAACATAGGGGTTCTCCAAACCCCTCCAAAGCCTCTCTAATGCTTCCTATATCCAATCTAACATCATATTCACTCATAATCTTCTCAAATTCAACTCTTCTAGTGCCAAATCACTTCATATCAATTCAAACACTAAAATTATCTCATAAAACTCTCAATTCTCAACCCATTTGATTCATCAAAAGTACACATTCTCATCATTTAGCATAGTTGTCCTGTGCATATATTCCATGTAGCATCACATCTTGTAACGATCATATTTTTTTACTCTGGTATCCAAAAATTACAAACTTTATATCATTGGAAAGCTAGAAAGATCATGTACGACTTCCAAGAAGACAATTTTTATTAGTTCTACCTAGATTATTCCAGATTTTCCCTTGAATTTAGAATACAAAATTTACCCTTATGAAAAACTTGAAATTTGACCCAAATTTACTTCCTTAACTAATGCAACGTCATTCTTATCCATTCATAATTCCTATTTCTTTTCCATAACATCTCACTTATGTATAACAATAATTTGTTTTCATATTTATCATCTCAAATTTAAAAATTATCCAAGTGTACCTAATTCCAACTTAACCTCATCCTTAATTAATTCATATTTCAACTCCACCTCATCCATGCCCAAATTCACATTTCAATTTAACAATCATCCATACACAAATTCACATTTCATTAACATCATGAAACAAGAGTTTACAAAGCTTTAATGGTATTTCCAAGCCACATTACATCAACAATATCAAAATCCAATATACATAAAATACTTGAACTACAATTGCTCAACATGCAACTACAACCTTGTTTTACATAAATTATTCCAAAACAAAACAAAGCATGCAAATCTAGAGTAATGCCTTGACTCTCTTTTACTCTGTCTCTTGCTCATCACCTGGAGATGGGATGGAAATGGGGGTGAGCTTAAAAAGCTCGTGGGTAACATGATTATAACGAATAACAAGCAAAACTGCTCAAAAAGTTCATTGTCATAGAAAATTCTTATTAAGTCATAAAACACATGTTTCTCAAAATTCTTGTCAAATAATCAAAATCACAAACAACACAATTTATGCATTTTTCAACTTATTTGCAAATCATAAACACATAAGCACATCATAATGGTTTGGGTAGATCCATAAACATGACGAACTACTTAATTCTACATAGTGGTCTTGTACAGTCGTAAACTTGAGGGAGTCCATAAAGGAGTTTCGTGCCACTAGCGGACAGGCGGGAGAAGCCTTTAGCTTGGTCAACGTGCACGTGATATTCTTGAATGGACTACCAAAACCCACATAACATGTATTTCAAAACTTGTTGCCCAAAATGGCACTTTTCGAAAACTTGATTTCATATACTTGATATATTTCGAAAACCATCTCCGAAAACATGATTTTATAAACATGCGATCTTTTCAAAAAAAATCATTTTCATAAATCATCACACAATTCTCATGTCAAACATGTAGCAATTTCTCAATTCATTCAAGACACAAATAATGCAACACTTATGATGCAATTTAAATCATTAAATTTCCTTGATTTAAAGAAAACAAAAGTGGCTTATTTACTCTATTATAAACATGTGCCTACCTTGATTTTTTTGCTTGAAAACCTTGCTCAAAATGTCTCTACTCTTGCTCCTCTTGCCTCTCTTGATTTCCTTCATCAAAGGCAAAATTCTCATTCAATAGGAATCCAAATTGGACAACCCAAAGAAACATATTCATAAAATTGATCCTAGAAAACTTAGACCTATGTATTTCCTAAGCTCTATGAACCAAAATCTTTCCAAAAATTCAACAAATCAAGAATGTTCTTACCTTGATTCTTCACCAAATGGAGAGTTTCTTAGCTTGAATGAGAGCTCTAATCCTCCTCTTCCTTTTTCCCTTCTTGAACAACTTCAAAATCACTCTGGAAGGCTTAGAAAAACCAAAACCTAGCTCACTTCTTTCTTTTCTCTTCTTTCTCTCTTTTTCATGCTTCTCTCTCTTGCTCTCCTTTCATTCACGTTTTTTTGCTTCTTCTAAATATAAGACACTCTTTTCTTCTTCCTTTTATACCATTAATGATTGAACAATGTTCATTTTACCCTTACTTATATGCCTTGTAACTTAAATGCTAAGTGACTTGCCAATTTTGCCCCTCATGCAATCTTACCACCTTAACACTATAATTCAATTAACCTATATCATATAATCTTACTCTCATTAACATGCTAATTAACTTCACAAAATAAAATAATTAATCTATCAAGACCTCAAACTTTGTTTAAATCATGTTTAACTTCTTCCAAAAATCAAGACCTTTTTCTAATCATGTAATTGAAGGAATTTGATAGCACTTCCTTCTAGAAAAATGTTCCTCATTGTCTCATTTGTCTAATGACATCAAAATCATTCAATTTGGTTTTATAGTCTAAAAGTTATACCCTAAATATTTTCGAACTGTTCCTATACTAAAATAATATTCTGTGCTCAACTTCCATCCGAAAATTAATATTCTTAGAGACTGAATTAAAACTCGATTTCATCAAAAAATTTGTAACCCTATGTCTCTAGTTTAATCCAAATTAAGAATCATCTCATTTGGATAACTAGAGCAAAAGTTATAGCTAAAACACCGAAGCATACTCAATAAACATGTTTCAATTACATTTTTCAGCTTTTAACTACCAACCTTTCATATATAACTCATTTTGTATCTAAAACATCTTTTCTGTTTCATTTCAAATTCAAGAATTCTCCTTTTCTCTACAAATGAATAATCACTAACAATTTCTCATTTAATTGTTCTAACTTCTAAGAAAAGTTTGGGGCCCAACACTTCGACCCATTGATTTAGATCATTTGTTGGGTCACTTTATTATCTTTATCTAGATCAAATTACGTAACTTAACTGATAAATTATTTTAAAATTAAAAAATGCAGTTAAATGTTGACCAACTTTATGGGAAAAGTAAAAAAAAAAACCAACATTCTCCCCCTTGGGAAATACTTAATTGCAATATTGACTCAAGTTTAAAACAGTTTAAAAAACTTGGTTAAGTCACGCTACTATATTTATTGACTAAGTTTAAAAACAAAACATTTGATCTAAAGATAACGAAAGTCCATTATTCCATCCTGCAAGGCTTTCGATACTAAAAAGTATCAAATGCATGGGTCATGTGCGACATAGATCCAATACAATCACGCATATCTAATACCTCACTAACATGAATGGAAAAATGGAGTGTGGCAAACTAGGATAATACATGTTTGATTTAATATGTATCATCTTTGTTTGTAGGTCTCGATTTCTCTAACTTTATGTTAAATTATATTAAAAAAATCTTGTTTTCTCTCACCGAATGCTAAACAGCATTAGAGAAAACTTATTTCCTCTCACCAAATGCTAAACTACATTATAGAAAACCTTTATGTTCTCCAAATGAATGCTAAACTGCATTAGAGAACCTTTATGGGTTTAAAAATTATATCCCTTATGTCATGTCAAACTTTATAAATATCCGTATAAAACTGTATGCATCTAAATGACATAGGCTCAAAGTCAATCTGTATATATGCCCAATGAACTTTAAATGCTTAAGATCGACACAAATCTTAAGACTTTCATATGTATTATGACAATTTATTATAACAGGTATTATTGAGGATAAACAATGATCATCTTTATTGATGAACCATCATACTATCATAATACATCAAATGTATAAATGTACAAATGTACATGGAGCAAACATATCGATCCTCTAACAAACTAGGTCTAAAGACTTCAAAGCACTGATATTGTACACTTGTATTACAAACACAAATGGGCGAAATCCTTTAGTTAAAGAATCGACTAACAATTCCTCAGTCCTTAAATACTCCTAACCTTAATGTCACATTTTCGTATCAACTCTTTTATGGCCAAATAGTTGACCATGAAATGCTAAGACCCTGTGATATTCAATGTTATTATTTTTTATATTCAACGTTGTTATTAAACAACACATCAGTAGGATTATCACAACACAACCGAATGGGTCTAGCTATTGAATCAACCACAGACAACTCAGAAATCAAGTTTCTAAGCCAAACCATCTGTGAAGCAGCCCTATAGCATACACTTTGCATGCATGGTCGAGGAAATCACCTGTGTCTACTTGACACTCTCCCACAACATTGGACCATCTGCAAACTTAAACTGTAACCTTAAGTGAACTTCATCTGGACAAATAGCTAAATTTGAATCTGAATTCCCTACAAGGTTTAGTCTGTTGACTTTTCTATATGTTAACATATAATCCTTGATTCCCTTTAATTATCTCAACACTCGCTTCGTTGCATTTCAATGGTCTACACCTGGGTTAACCAGATATTGACCAAACAGTCTAACAGTAAATGCAATGTTCCGCCTAATACTTACCCAAGCATACATCAAGCTACCAACCGTACTAGTATACAAAACATTCCTCGTAACTTCTCTCTTTACTTTATTCTTTGGATATTGTCCCAAAGATTATCTCTCGCTATAAGAGATAGGTGCTACAATAGGTTTACAGTTAATCATATTAAACATTTGTAACACATTCTCAATGTATGCACTCTGTGAGAGGTCTGATGAGTGTTGAGATATGTCCCGGTGATTCTGAATGTCTAGGACAGAAGATGCTCCACCAAAGTCCTTCATTTCAAAGTTCTTAACCAAAAGTTAGTTAAACTTAACAACATGGTCAAGTAATTTGACGTGAGCAATATATCATCCACATGCAGTAATAGGAAGATAACTTTGTTTCCCCTGAACTCATAAAACAAGCATCCTTTTAACTTTATTTTCCATGAAACCAAAAGAGATCATAACTTCATCAACTGTAAGGTATCATTTTCGGGAGGTTTGAAGTAAACCATATATTGATCTGCTTAGCGCACAAACTATGTCAGTTCCATCTGGATCTTAAAATCCTTTAGGTTGTACCATATAGACCTCTTCATAAAGGTCGTTATTCAGGAAAGAGATTTTGACAGTCATCTGATGTAACTATATATCATCATGAGCTACAATTGTCATAATCACATGTCAAAGTTCTTGACCAAAAGTTTTTTAACCTTATACAACATGGTCAAGTAATTTGACGTGAACAATATATCATCCACATGCAATAATAGGAATATAATTTTGCTTCCCTTGACCTCATAGTATAAGTATCTTTTTAACTTTATTTTTCATGAAGTCGAAAGAGGTCATAATGTTGGACCCTGAAATTTTTTTCAATTATTATCGGTTTATTTGTTTCATTATTTTAGAATTGAGTCATTAATTTGATGGGCATAAGTAGAGATTTGGAATTAGATGGAAAGATTTGAATTAACTTAGAATTAATATGGTGTTTAAGAAGATTAAAGGAGTTAGGAGGTAATTGAGAGAAGGGGCAAAATGGGAAGCCCAAAGGAGAGGAGGGGTATTTTTGGAAGAACAAGACCAAAATGTGGTCTTGTTTAAGAAAAAGAGAAGAGAAGCATCATAAGAAGAGAGAAGAAACGAAAATAAGAAGAAAGGGAGAGGAAGAAAACTTGGAAACAAGAAGAAGGAAGAGGATTTGCTAAGGTAATCATCTCTCCTTCTTGCTTTGTTAGAAAAGGGTTTAGAGAAATGGATTTGTGTGGGGTTTGTGTTGGAAGAAAGAAAGCACTAAAGAATCATTTTTTTTAGAGATTTCTAAGCTAGGGTTTCATAGTGATTGAAGAAGCTTTGGATAAACAAGTAAGTATAAGCATCCTTCTTTTAATTTGATGAATGAAGCATGTTTTAGTGATGGTTAGAAGTGAAAATGAAGTTGAATATGTGTAGTAAGTTGTTGATGAATGGTATAGGCAAATGTTTGTTTTTTTTTTGGGTTAGTGATCAAAGATAGATTATGATTTAATTGTGAATGATAATGAGTTGAAATGAAGTTGAAAATGAAGTTGAAAAGATGGTTTGGTACAAGATGGGTTCTATGTGAAAGGTGGAGAGTTAAAAACTGGAAAATGTAGCAAAATATGTTCCCGGTGTAAGTTTCTATAAAAGTTCACCGCGGCCAACTTTCCAACACCAAACATACTTTGGTATTTTGAGCATAACTATTTTTGTAGTTGACCAAATGGAGTGATTTTTGATTTGGAGTAAATTAGAGACATAGGGCCACAAATTGTCTGAAGAAATCGAGTTTTAATTCAGTCTCTTAGAACTTCAATGTTTGGATGGAAGTTAGGCATAGAATATTGTTTCAACATAAAAACAATTCGGAAATGTTTGGGGTATAACTTTCATATTACTAAACCAAATTGAATGATTTTAGCGTCCTTAGAAACTTAAGACAATGAGGAACATTTTTCTAGAAGGAAGTGTTTGCAAATTTCTTCATTTATCTTATCCGAATGATCATGGAAAATTTACCCGAAGGTCTAGACTTTTGAAAGAGTTGAGTATTTAGAATTTATCTTAGTGAACATGCTATATATATGGGTCCTCAAGTTGTATTCTTATTGAATGGGAAACTTTGTCATTGATAAAGGGAATCAAGGAAAGCATGAGGATCAAGAGGAGAGACATCTTTGAGCAAGGTCTAAGCAAGGATTTTAAGGTGGGTAATATGTTTATAGTTGTTGTGTAATATGAGCAAATTGTCTCATATGTTAATATATGCTAAATTGTGAATTGTTGCGATGTGAAAAATGCATTATGATGTGTTTTATGCCATGCCTTGGAAGATGTATGACATTTTGATATAACTGAATTGCCATTTTGATCATGTTATGTCTTGAAATATATCATGACATTTTGTATAAATGAAAAGAAAGGAAAGAGCATGAAAATTAAGAAAGCATGATGAAATGATTTGAGCATGAATATATGCTTTTGTTTGGGTAAGAGTAGAAGCATTATGTTCGTCACGTGCACGTTGACAAAAGCCTTCTCCCGGTTGCTCATTTATGGCATAGGAGCTCCGAAAATGCACTCATTCTATTCATGGTGTAAACTTCGATTTTTCCATTCTGTTTCCATAGAACCCTGAGCTATTTGTTGTGCATTGTATCTTTGAATTGTCAAGTTTGATGCATAATTGAGTGTTATGTTTTGATGGATGAATCTTCATGATATGTTCTATGTGATGACTTTTGAACTATGAATTTTTTGAGCTAGAATTGGGGATAATCAAATTGCTAGATTACATGAGATAT
>JAOTAX010000003.1:8437219-8469270 GCA_025629825.1 Erythroxylum guanchezii | reverse complement strand
TCTTGATGTATGTATAAATATGTGCTTAAATAGTATGGCTCGTTGCCAATGGCTATAAATGTACAAGCCACTGAGCTTCGCAGCTCACCCCATTACCTTCCACTCCGCAGGTGAAGAAAAAGCACATTAGCATTGATCCTTGCAAAGTTTAGCAAACACCAAGAATGGAGACTTTTGTAATTAATTTAGTTCAGAAACTTTTGGTATTTAGAATCATATTAAGCATAAGCATTCAATTGTATCATCTGCATTTTGTATTTTGTAACAAGCCAATGGTGTGGCTTTTGATATGTAAATATTTTTCAAACTCTTTTGCTTTAGTAATGAAATGATAAATTGAAGCAGTTTCGGTTGTGTATGATCATAATTGACTTCTTTGTTAAAATAGTTGTGTTGAAAGAATTGCATGTATGGATGTTTTGTGTTGAATGTTAGTGGTATAGGTTTTGTCTGAAGATTACCTTTCCCGAAGGATTTTTTCTGCACTAAGTTTGAGGACTTCGTCGCGGAGAAGCCGGACTTTTGCCACGGCAAACCCACCACTGCTGAACCTAAAATTTTCTGAAGTTTGAAATTTTTGGGAAATCAAAGCCTCGTAATAGGTGTCGAGACTCGGGCACCAACATATAACCTCATCAACTATAAGGTATCACTTTTGGGAGGTTTGAAGAAAACCATATATTTATCTACTTAATGCACATGGTTTGCATCTCATCAGTCATTGCATCCTACCACAAATCCACATTAGGTCCAGAAATAGCTTTTGTAAAACTAACTGGATTCATAACATGTCTAATAACATAGTTTTGTTTACCTAATAGACTATGTAATTAGATGAGATAGCTGGTTGCATCACTCTAGTAGATTTACGTGACTGCATTAGATCTTGTACCTACAGGAACCTCTGTGTGTATAGGTATGGGTTCTGGTTCTTGTACAAGTACAGTACAAAGACCTAAATCCTCCGAATCTAACTATAAGAGTAGCAGGTACATAATAACTGTAATATCCTCCTTGCTATCATCCGAAGGGTCAAAGGGCCCATCATCATCATAGACCTTGTATTCCAGAAACTTAGTTGTTTACGTTTCTACTATTATGGTCGCACTTTCTTTACAGTAAAATCTGTAGTCTTAAAATGGTTGAGATATCTTACTAAATAGCATGGATAGAATGAGCATGCAATTTTTCTTTATAAGGATTATATAATCCCAGTAGGGCAATCTCATATATGAATATGTACAAGGCTGAGTTTCCAAACTTCTAGATAATCAAGTAGAATAGCTCTATTTTGCATCGACTTCTTCAAGTTCTTTAGGGTACAGTTATGCCTTTCGACAACACACCAATAAGCTCAAGACTACGCGACATAGTGAACTAAGTCACTATTCCAACTAATTCCATATATCTGTAAACGAACCTTTTCAAGTCTTAAAATATCATGTTTGCCATGATATTCTCCTCCATAATCAAATCTGACTCTCTTGATGAATTTTTCCAATTAGTTCTTAACCTTCAATCTTTAAGAAAGAACAAATAACTGTAATGAGAATAATTATCAACAAATTTCAGAATAATTTTAAAATTGCACAATACAACTGTATAAGGTCTGCTGATATTTGTATGTATCAGACTCAACAAGTCAGAAGCACAAGTTGACCCTTCTTCCTTATTAGTCAACTTACCCCTGTAATAGTCAGCACATATTTCCAGATCATCATAATATAAAATTGAGAGAATTCTTTCCTTAATCAATCTCTCATCTCTAGCTCTGGAAATGTGGCTTAAAATTTTATGTCACATCATGTATGACTTCTCATTCATCAGGGTTCTTCTTTTCATGACTTGTTTAGCAAGATGGGAAGAAGCATATATCTAATTAGGAGTAAGACACATTCTATACAAACCATACGACAAGAAAATTGTACCATTATGTTTTGCATTAAACAACAACCGTACAACATAAGCATTAAATACAAAACGTCAACCTTTTTTGTCCAAAATGGATACAAAGATCACATATAAAATGTGTCATGTAAAAACCAAAAGGAACCTTGCAATAAGGTTCAGTACATACATCCACTATAGATATTACTTTCATTTCTTTATTGTTGTGAACCATTAGTTTCTCCTTCCTTTTATTTGGCTTTATCCTGGATATGAACCCATGTATTGTGGAAGCATCATGATCAGATGTTCCACTATATAATCACCAAGTACTTAATGCGACTATCGCAAATTATATTCATAAATAAATAAGTCAAGGAGTTACTTGATGGTGTCTTTCTTTCCATTTAGACCTCGTACTACTGGTTTCTTTATGTCATGCAAACCTTTACCAGCACTGGATTAACCAGCATCAGTATGTGAAGAAGATTTAGTCTTTCTACCTTTGAATTTAGTGGGCTTCATCTTTGCTTTCCTTTTAGTTGCTTCGAGGGCTATAGAAGTAGCAAGCATGAGTTTCTTCTCCTCAGCAATGCAATGGGCAATCAAAGCATTAAAGTCTCATTCCTCATTCAGCGAATAATATGTCATCACCAGATTACTAAACTCTGGAGGGAGTGTATTCAGAATCTGGTGAATTATAAAGACATCAGGAAGAGAAATGTTTAGCATCTTCAGTCTACTGTGAAGATGGATCATTCTCGATATGTACTCCATTACTCCCCCTTCTTCTTTATACCTTATGGGGAATAATTCTTTCATCAAGGCACTTGTCTCAGTATTAGGTGAGACTATTTACCTCTGGGAGACATTTCCAAGAAACTCCTTTGCTATGTCTGTATTCGAAAGTCCACTAAGCAGATGGTCAGGTATGGATCTCTTAATGGTCATAAGACATAATCTGTTAGACCGATCCTAGGCTTCATAGGTTACTTTATGAGTTCTCGAGCTTATGGATGAAGGTGGAGATAGTCTATTCCTCCGTATGGCCATATCAACCTCAGCTATCTCCATAGCATTCAATACATCATCTGCCCACTTCTTTGTATTGAAACCGGTCAAGGTTTTAATGGTGACACTGATATTGTTGACCAAAAAGGTGACTGCAAAATAACAATGTTTAAATCAACACAACTGTAGGATAACAACGATACTCAAAGCCATTAAATAGTATCTTTACTGAAAATCAGGTAACACATATTATGAAATACCTGTGGGCTGAATACATAATATATGCAACTAAACATCCACACAAAACCGATCAAAGTACAAACCATCAACTCTCATGACATTACTACCTGTGGACGAATAAATCATTTAAGCAACGACTTTCCTCTATCCAATGCCTTTAGCACTTCTCAAAATCTCATGTAAATTAAAAGATTGGGCCGAGTGCAAAAGACCCTATTGTATCTATTTTTCATATATTTTTCTATTTTGGATAGATATAAACTTAGTTAGGTAGACAAGATCTTAAATACAAAAATAAATAAACAACTCAAAAATTGTTCTATTGTTGTCTTGAATCCACAATGAATTCTACGGATCTATAGGATTGGTCTAGTCTTTTACATCCCTAGTTTCGGATCATGGGTAGAGCCAAGTATCACAACTTCTTCTACCTATCTTGTATATTGTCCTTTTCTTTCATTCCGTATTGGAATAGAAACTTATTAATAGAGGAAATCTTACGAAAAATGTTCTTCTTCATAGTCCTAGAAATATTCCTAAAAGAAAATAAATATTTCTTTTCTCAATGCGAATTTGACACAACATGATAAATAGAATAGCCAACACCTATGGGCAGAATACCAGAGACATCCCCTAACGTGTAAGCAGAACAATTCAAAATACTGATTCGAAAGGTCACTGCAGTGACTACATACTCATCAGCACTCAAAAAGTCCACAAACACAAGAGATACATCTTTATATCATCCTCACACTCAATAAATGTTAAAAACTCAAATGCACAGTCTCATTGTCACACACTCGTATTGAAGACATTCTTTGAAAACTTCATTTGAGACTTTTACAAAGGAAAAATCTCATTACAATGACTATCGTGCGTCACTGGACACTAAACCGATTACTCGAGATATGAGAACCTCATGTATCTCCCTTATGATAAGTTCGTTGTACAAAAATTCACTCAAAATTGGCTCTAGAATGTCTTTAAAACATTTTCCGAGTCACTATCAAGCGATCTTGAACACTGAACATGAGACCCAAGACACGAAGACTTGAAGTATCTCCCTCATGTGATGTTGGAAGCATGAAAATTCACTTGAAATCAGATTCAGAACGCCTTAAATCCTTTTCTATAGTTAAACTTTAATTTATTACTAATGCAATAAATCCAAAAAATTCGAAAATTTCACTTTATAAATTTCTCGGACCTGAAAACTGACCCAAAATACCCCGGGACACTCTTATGGGAAATATAAGATTTTTGTGTTTTCTTAAAATACTGTAGCAATTCCGTATGGTTGACGTCAGCACGACGCCAGCCAACGCGTTAGTCACATGTCCGCGCGAGAGGCACGTGTCAGACATGCGCCAATGTAGACAAGCTGGAGATGCGTCTGGAGCCTGTCGTGCAAGCGCTGCAATGCTCACACACGTCCACTGACGCTGGCACGTTCAACACACACACCAAACACACATCTGGTCGATATTTCTCTACGTGTCTGGCGCGCGCGCCCGTTACACGAGCCCTATGGTGAGGCACTCCCTCATCTGAAAAATGTGATTTTAGGCGAGTTTCAGGTTTGTTTTTCTCGCTCTCGAGCTCATTTTCACCCAGTTTCTCAAGACTAAACACATTTATACCAATTTCATGCAAGAAAAAGCAAGAAAAAGCCAAGAAACAAAAGTTAACTCTCTTAAAACCTTATGGAGAAAAAACTGAAAATTTTCGTTTTTAGCCACCCGATCATGTCACCGCTCTAATATCACGTGTAACACGTAACGATACCCTAATTATGTATCCCAGATCAAGCGTTAAAGGGTAATAAATGAAGAAACGCAAAAAATACCTAATTTCAATTCCATAACTTCAAACGAACTTTCTGAAGCCGAAATGAGCGCGAATCTACCGCCGTCTTCAAAGGAATTGCTCACCGTGATGAGTTCAACATCTTTCTACTGGTTTTTCAAAATGTAAACTCTCTTAACGAGTCAGAGAATCTTTATGCTTATGAATGACATGAGCAACTGCAGGAGACCTTAACCTTTATATGTAGCTTCCATATCGAACGTTCCCATCAAAGGCCCAATATGGGTCCGGTCCACGCTGGTTGGGATCCATTTTTACACGAACTTCGGCCCATTGATTTAGATCACTTATTGGGTCACTTTATTATCTTTATCTGGAACAAATTACGTAACTTAACCAATAAATTATTGTAAAATTGAAAAATGCAATTAAATCTTATCCAACTTTATGGGAAAAGTCAAAAATATCCAACACGAAACACCAAGCATCTATGAACCATTAGTTAATAAGTCAATGTCCATTGTAAGTAGTTTGATATAACCAGTAAGTTCAACAGAAACGATTAGTGGTATTCCGAGCACCAACCTCTTGAATCCATGCTTGACAAGGAAACCACTAAAGCGTTAAATGCATCATGCAAGCCAATGCCACTTGATTTCTATTCTACTAAGTGTACGAGGGTATTGATTTCTATTCAACTTTGTCCTCTACTTCACAAATCTACAGGCGGTTATCAAGTTCCTTTAGAGTTCCAATTTGTTCTACAGATAAGGAGATAAGGATAAGGCAAAGGCAGTCGGTTCATGAGATTTCTTCTTCATTTATACTTCTCGATTAATTATTTTTTTGTAACAGTTAGAACTGTATTTCATTTCAACATCTAATTTTGATAGTTGTATTATATATACTCTTTGAAGTATTGAATTTGTTAATCTGAAACACCAAAACTAAAAATATTTTGGCGAGATATCATAGTTATTTGCTAGAGCAAAATTTGGTAAATGAGTACCATTCTATTGTTGTTTTGTTTCTGTTATGGTCACCATTATGTTGTTGGTTTATTTATAGTCACCATTCTATTGTTGGTTTCTGTGTATATGTATGGTTTGTGATGATTTCAGCTTAACTTTTTTTTTTCTCAAATTGATTTTCATTTCTTGTTGTTCTTGGACTTGATCCATTGTTCCTTATGTGTTCACAAATATCATATGTGAGATTATAAATTTAAGTCGTGTATGAATTTGAAGGAGTTTGATAATAGAACATCTTCAATTATAGTATTGTTAGTGATAAAATTCCTTAGTGAGGAATGCTAACTTCAATTAAGAGGCTTACATTTGACCAATTATCATACTAAAAAGAAGTTGAAGCTCCTTCTCTCAGCTGGTAATTAATTCTCACCCTAACTTCTACTTTAAGCTTGACTATATGAATCATTAACCAAGAAGAGAGTTTTAAAATAGTATGAATTTACTACACTATAAATACATAATTAATATATTTAAAATAATATTAAGTTTACGACGTTTGTCCTAATTTATCCTAATATAATTGCCAATGTCTTCAGACTATTTTCTTGCTTCCTAATAAATCTATACAGATCATCTTTATGTTGTTGTTGAAGAAAATATTATTTTTTTCTTGAGAAAGTAATATTATTTATAGCGGTTTAATACCAGTTAAACCTTTAAACCTTAAACCTTTCCTTCGACTGGTTCGTTATCCGGTCCCAGTTTTTAAAACATTAGTTGTAGCAAGCCTTGTGGTGCTTAATTAAATGGCTTAATTTCTTGGCAAGTAGAGCAAGAATTAACAAAATCAAAAACAGCTTTTCCCACTACTAGCCAATAAAATTAGGATGCAAGTCTGGCTAATGTATGTTGAATCCCAGCATGCCCACCAATAGGGGAACTATGAAATTAATGTAAAAGTAATGGGTGGAAAGCATAATTGGGGGGAACAAGGATCCGGTTCTTGTACAACACAAAATCATCAACGACAGAATAATGAGGACGGGCAGCAAGGTCTTTTTTAAGAGAGTTAAGAAGGGTAAGTGATGGAGGTTGGATTTTATAGAATTGTCGAAGATCCTCTAAGATGGCGGCAACTGGTCTAGTAAGTAGGGAATGAAGGGAGCTAGAAGGGAGGCGAGGAAGTGAATCGGCTAGGATATTAGTGGATCTTGGCTTGTAGACAATGGTGAAGTCATAGCCTATTACCTTGGTAAGTCATTTTTGTTGAGCTGGTGTTTGGATTGTTTGCTCAAGAAGGGATTTGAGGCACTGATGATCAGTTTGAATTGTTTTCTAATGAAATTTTCCTTTGAACTTAAACCTACAACCGAAGGCCCCCCTCCCTCCCCTGTTTATTTTAAACCAAACGACGTCGATTTCTTTTGATTAAAAATGTTGAAGCTGAAGACCCAAACGACGTTGTTTAACTTTAAATTTTACCAACAGACGTTTCTTCCGTCAGTAAACCCATCAACTTATTATTCCCGCCAATCATTGCCGCCTATTTTTAGGACTACATTCACTATTCTGTCATTAAATTTCGTCGACAAAATTTCACAGATAAATTCTCTCTACTTTTACCGACGGATTTTTTTCAGTTGCAAAATTTTCATCTCTAATTTGCTACGGAATTTGTTCCGTCAATAATGTTTCGTCAATAATTTGTAATTTTTTTTAGTGATGGAATAATTATACATTGTAAATAAAATTATAATGAGATTAGTAATGGCAAAAATGGTCAGCCTAATCTAACCTAAAGTCAACCAGTTTGGTTCGAGTTGATCGAGATTTAGGCAAGCTTAAGTTTTTTTTAATTTCAAACTTTAGGCTAAGGTAGAACTCAGATTATCTAGTTCGTAACGTTATTTTTATTATTAAATTTAAAAAATAAATTTAATTGAACTCAATTCGGCAACTTTAAGATCAACCTCAAACTTAATAAAGTTTTGTTATAATTATAGTACCCAATTCGGCAACTTTAAGATCAACCTCAAACTTAATAAAGTTTTGTTATAATTATAGTTTTGTAGGATAACATTAGAGTGAATTACCTAAGTGGTTAATCAAAAATGTAATGATTTAAAATTAGAAAGAAAATTAAACGAATAAGTAAGAGATTTAAGGTTAAAAGGCTTATCCGTTATTAGATGGCCGTAAAATTGAAATACAATAAAGATTGAACAAGGTTGAAGAATTTAAAATAAAATTGAAAAAAAGAGTATCATTGTTCGTAGCAAAAGATAAAATTTAATTAAAATAGGACTTGTTAAATGAATGCTAACTGATTTATTATAATTTATAAAAAATTAATTAATTTGTAAAAATTAATTAATCATTCAATCAATCAATTTTTAATAATAATATATATTAAAATAAATTGATTAAAAAATAAATTAATTTAAAGGTTTAGCATTGCACCGTGGATTGATAAAATGGAATTATATATTCCTTTTGTTTCTTGCTCCTCCTCGTTGTCCACGTACAACTCGCTTATCTTGGAAAAAATGGAGCCAGTTTGGTTTGTCTTTGCACTTTCACCCTCTCCATTTTGTCCAAACCTCGCCTGAAAGTCAACTTTTGCGTTATTAATATTGACGAAAAGTCCCCATACATTTGATGGGAGTGCTCAATTAAAAGGGATTTTCAAACACTAGGGATTCAATCAAGGTTAAAGATGAAATGTAGGGATCAAATAAGAAATAATGTGCAAGAATGAAATTAGCACGGAGTCATAACTTCTAGGACCAAATATGACCTAGTCCAACAAATCATAATGTGTATTCGAGAAAATAATGATTATAGATTTTAAAAAAAAGTACATGCTAATATAATAGGAGTGGGATTAAAAATGAGAAAAAGAAAAAGAGTGCATTGTATAATATAACTGAAAAGATAAGCACAATAAATAAATAAAAGAAAAGAAAAGAAAAGCTTGGTTGTACAAAATGGTTGCAGCTGAAATTTGGTATGAAGAATTCAGCCTGCTGGCTGTATAAAGAGATTCTCCGGATTTTGGAGGACGTCGTACATGGATCCTGGAAAAAGGTCAACTTCCCTAGAAGGAATTAAAGACAACCATACTTGGGCTCTCTGTACGCGCTGTGCTGTAACATCTGTTTGTTTATGCACAGAATTTGCTTTCGACTGCCTGCATCACAGCTGGAGTTCCAACTAATGGCATTAAATGGGCTGGGCCTGGACCACCCAACACATCCCTGCAGGCTGACCGCTCTTTTTACCAACTCAGAAAGATCAAATAATAATAATAATGATGACGACCAAGGTAAAAGCAAGAATAAGTAAGGCGCACTTCCACCACCACCACCCTTTCTTTTCTCATTTGTGGCTCTGCATATGTATGTTTCTTTTTTAATATTTCCCCTTTTGCTAGTGTTGGATTTGTGACTAAAGGCATAAGACAACTTTGGACACAACCCCACGATCTCCACTTGTGGAAAATGCATCTTTCCCACTACTATTACTACTAATACTAATACTAATACTAATACTACTGCTGCCCTCTTTTATTTCCTTCTTTTCAAGATTTGGTTTCTTGGTCAATCTATTAATGCCCTTCTCTTTTAGCTTTTTTGACCACCAAAACAGTATTAAAATGTGCCAATTATTTGTGCAATTTACACATCAATCCGACAACTAGCTCAGTTTTTCTTTCTCCCTTCTTGACCTTTCAATTCAGACGGTACATGATAAAATTTTCAAGGACACATAATTACTTGAAACATTGAATTGCTTTCAGATTCAACTAATTGATCAGGAAAGTTTAAATATTTTAATCCGACCCAAAGCTACAATTTGATTATCTTTACCTCAAAGCTAAGCCACTTCAACATTCATACAAGTGCAATATGTGCATGTGCTCTTGATTTTGGATACTCCATCCAACCTTCCCATTACCTAATTTTGTTGTTCTAATGGGTCATGACGGGGGCTCTTGGTATCAGACAAAATGTACAACCACCAAAACCAGGGGGGCAATACAAGAAACTAAGCAAAGTAGATTCAGAGCCAGAGCAGTGGAGATAAAATAGTAAATAAAAATTGAAGAAAGAAATAAAAATACAAAAAAGCCTTGTTTCCTTGATACCCCAACAAGCCAGCCAGGGTAAAAGCTGCCCTAGATTTCTCCGCTATTTAGCTATTACCCTTCTCTATACAATTACAAACAGGAGGAACAAAATTACCGTCTCTCGCTCGACGCCCATAACGAGGTTACAACTTTCACATTTTAAACCAAAATGACCTCGTTATCACCTTCCCCTCTACCGTTAACACTGACCAACTGTCGTTACCGTCAGCCCTCTCCGTCATCGTTTCTAGCTATCTGCCATCACCACGTCACCGTTACCGTCGTCACCTCCAACCCCCTCACCCCCGTCTCCGTCCTCTTCCAGCCACCGTTCAACCGGAGCGCATTGTTCTTTATGCTTTAACTTCCAGTCGAGAGCTTGACACGCGCGTGAGCAGTAGTTCACAGCTCCACACACCGAACACCTACGAAACTCGTGCTTTCTAGTCTCCGGCCGACCGCACCCAACGTGCGAACACAACCTCAGCCCCGACCCCGGAACGCCTCCACGTGCGGTGAACCATTCAGCCATGAACCTACTGGCCGGATGTGACTCCGGCGCCGGAACATTACACCCGAAATCACTTAACAACGGGCAACCAGAACCAGTCGCGTGACGGTGATTGTTGTGGCCGTGTGGATTCCAACTGAGCCAGGCGCGCGTAGAAAGGCCGCAGTTAGGGTTCGATAACACTGCGGCAAGCTCCCGTGCGTTGGCTTGGACGAGAAATCGTCGTCCCTCGGCGATGTTTTGTCGGACGCCGTAACCGTCTTGGAGACAGTGACCAAGCTCGCGGAGTGCGTCGATATGTCCAAGAAAAGCGGCTCGAGCACATAACGCTACGCCGGCTCGAAGGTCTTTGTCGTTCTTGGAGCCGCCGCTGCCATTGAACTGTATAACTGCGAGCGAGTAAAGCGCCGGCGCGTGAGAACTAATCGCGGCCTTGGCCATCAACGAAGCGCCACTTCCACGGTTTTGTAGACAGTAGAACCGAATCTGTAAACAAAATCACAAGTCACAAAATGCTTTTTATTCCATACCCAACCAGCTCAAGATTGAGTCTTGTATTTATTTTATTAAACAAATTCACAAATTATTGCATAGACAGTGAAATTACCATGCCAAGTGTGTAACAGGCTTCAACATTTCCGGCGACGGCACATAGTTTCAAGAAACGGTGAGCTGAGTCTGACCACTTTTTAGCTCTTATAGCGAAAATTTTCTGGGAGGCTTTAGCCAGTACTACGGATTCAAGGCCTAAATCATTTAATCTCTTGCATCTGTTTCAAGAAAATAAATAAAATCATATGAGACAGTTCTCAGACTCATGGAAACAGATTTGAAATAGAAAGAAACAAGCTTCTGCCCTCATTTTGACAATTCCCAAGTGAAAACAAAAACAAAGATCAATAAATTCCCAGGAAAGAAACATAAGATGTAATCTATGGTGGAGATATTTAACGTACGTAATCAAAACGTTGGTGAAATCTGAAGGGCATGAGGCGCTAGAGCTAAGTTTGCAGAGGATACAAATTACAAGGTCATCGGGTAAAGATTCAAACAAGTCACTTTGTCCGGCGGACTCCGGCGATATGCGTTGTCTTTCATCGGAAACCGTCGATTCTCCGGCGAAATCTATTTTCCTTCTCTTGGGCAATCTTGTCTCTGCACAGACGTCCACTCTTGGATAACAAAGCCCTCTTCTTGTTCTCATATTTGCTGTGTCCTTCCCTATATATGTCTAGGCCTATCTTGTTTTTGTCTCTCTCGCTCTTGGCTCTTCGCTCTTGTTCTCTCTCTTTGAGAGATAAAGAGAAAAAAAGCGAAGTGAGACCTTATAAAGAAGGAAGCACAGAGGCCAACAACAACAACGACAGAGCCGAATCTATTTTAGCTGAATTTTTTATTTAGAAAAAAAAATAATTAGAACAGCCTCTGGGCGGAGTAAGTTGTGTCTATTTACAACGTAGCCCCTCATATTGTTGCTTTCGTGGTCAAACGGGGTTGACCCAGATCCACCACTTCGTCGTTGATTTTACGGTTTTGCTTTCTTTCTATTTCTAATGCTTAACACCCCTCTGCGTATTCCACAAGTCTTAGGTTGCATATATTCAAGCACATCAACATTTAAATATGAGCGAGTATATGCACCGCTGGATTTTTGATTAATTCGCTTCTGATGTAAAGATTACGTGATATCCTATCCTACAGATGAAATTCCGTACCATAGAAATTTTTGTGTGTTGGTGAAAATATTTGGGGTTTTGTTTTGAAAACGGTTAAAATCGTTGAAGGTAAAGAGGGTGGGTAACTAATTTCTGTTATTATTAATATTTTTTTCTTTTGTTTCAAATTCAAAGCTGAAACAAAACAAACAACAGTAATGCGAATGAGTCCGAGAGCCTGCTGACTATTTCTCGCAGCGTAAGATTGAAATAGGAATGGCTGAGAGTTAGCGATTGAGCTTATCAATCGAGTATGAGAACGAGTGTGCAAGATACGCCCGTTGATTGAGAGTGGGGAAAATGCGTTGGTGCTAACAAACTCAGGTAGCGAACTTTTGGGCCTTCTTCAATGACCGAAACCGTATGAAGGGTCAAATGTATGAATCAGCACGAACAGGGTTCAGTTACTCTTCTTTGTTTTCTACTCGCCTATTTTTTCAGTTCCCTTTTACGAAACTCTCAATGCAAATCCTAATTGTTTCCGTTGGAAACATGGGCTATGCTTACGAAATATTAATGGGTGGTCAAACTTCGCATCCTGTTATAATTGTGATTTCTTGCTTCACAAATCATAGTAACTCAATAAGTGGCATATTTTGCTAATACAACATTTAAAGCTAGTTTAGAAGACATGTATATGAATCTGATACAAACATACCTACCGTAAGAGGCCAGTAGTCATATTTGACTAAAGAGGTATGTGTGATTTGTTTTTAAGACGACCGTCGATTCCTACTTATTGATTCTGTAATCGTGCTCGTTTTTGCGCTTGATTATGTTAAATAACAGCATTTGTACCTTTGATTCCTGTCACAGGATCTTCGCACCTGCCTTCAAACTTTAAGACAATTTAAATGGTGTCTTATTCCTTTTTCAAGATGTACAAGTAACGTTACGCCTCGGTAAATCCTTTGGTGTTGGATTAAATGACTACTACGTTTTAACGTCTACGACTTGAAGAGGAAGAGGAAGAAAAGTAACATTCGTTTTCTTTTACTCTTCGGCTAAAAGCCTAAAACCCTTCCATACACATTCATATTCGATGAAGATGGTACTTGTTATCATACAAAAGGGGAGAAAATAAAAATCCCAAAAACGCATTATTTGAACAAGACTAGCAAAGTCACTAAATATCAAATTAAACCTCTCATATTTATAGAAAAAAAAATGTAAATTGGCTAGACAATAGGAATTAAGTTTTCTTTAATAAATTTTACACACGTATAGAATTTTGTAATGTAAATTAGCGGTGAAATAATTCCTCCCGGGTAATCTACAGGCATGAGCAACTTGTATATACTTTCGTCGTTAGAAAAAGAACTCTAACGTCTCCTGTCCCCTAATTGTACTGTTTTATAAAGTTCTTCTTAGGTTAGGAATTAGGAGCAATTAGACTTGTTATTACATCGTCTGGACGTAAAGTTCACATATGTATTAACTGAAACAAGACCCTACACCTAACATAGTACAAGTCTTAGCACTTAAAAAGCTACAACTGAGGAGATGAAGGGAGAATGGAAATATTGTGGATATTTCTAATAAAAAAAGTAATAAAATCTACAGTAAGATTACTCAATATTTATATGTTTTGATGCAACGACAAGATGTTATTTGTATCAAATAATTTTGTTGGTCGATTAATTGGTCACATTTTATTTATGACATAAGTTAGATTGATATTAGTCTGAATACAGCAAAATAATTTTATTAAATTTAATGTACTTATTTGATCGAATAAGTACCTTGTGTTAGAATTGAGAAATTTTATGGCTCGAATCTTTAATATTTTCTTATTTATTACTTGTGTTTACTCTTTAGGTAGAATACTATTACCCATTTTTACTAAAAAACTTCAAGAAAGTTCAGTTCTATTTTTCTGTAGTATTTTTATTTTTCTTTATAATGAAAATAAAATTTTGTTTTGACGTTAATGTTAATGTTAATGTATTATATTTTATTATTGATAATAATTATATATTATATAAAACTTGAAAATAAATTATGTTTAATTAATGTTCATCTTTTATATAATATTTATTAATAAATTATCCGTAATTTTTTTATTTTATTAAAATAAATAATTTAAAATTTAATTTATCACTTTATTTAAAATATATTATAATTATTAAATCAAAAATTATTTGAAATTTATATATTTTAAAGATATTTTAAATTTAATTATAATTAACAAATTACTTTATATAATCTAGTTACAAAAATTGAATAAATTATAATTATTTATAATTTTAAGTTAAATTACTCATAATTTTTATTAATAAATAACATTTTAAATAATTAAATAATACATATTTAGTTAGTAGTAAATCAGATTATTAAAAACAAAAACAGAAAATAAAAAATAATGTTTGTATTTTTATAAATTTAAAAAATGGGAAGAAATTAAAACTAAAAGCACAAACAAATAGTTTTGTTACTAAATTTGAGGATAAAAGTAGAAAACTAAAAATAGAAATAGAAATAAAGAGGTGCTAATGTCTCTCAAAAAGGTATTAATTTGTCAAACAATAATTAAAAATAGTTTTATATACACAATTTTCTATTTTTAATAAAAATTTTATTAAATGAAGATGAACTTTTTGACAATTCTAAAAAATGAAGGTAATGTATCAACTAGTCAAATTCTCACATAACTAAGAGCAACAATAAAAGTGAGTTCATTATTCAATTTTTTTGTGACTGAATTAATATCTGCTTTGGACTTTCTGCGGTTATGGTATCCTGATTGGGACTGAATTGTCAGCAGTTGATCGTTAATTAAGATTATCAGTGAACACTTGTTAACACAATAATCCACATCGCAGTTTTCTCTTACGCTAGGGTCAATTCATCTGGGAGTTGTTTAGCTTGTTAAATATAACTACAATGATCCCGTGTTTGACAGAAGCTATCATTTTGGCTCAGGTCGCGTAAGGAACGTAAAAACGTCGGCCTGGTGAGTCACGTCGCCGAAAAAAATTAATAATTCCCGGTCCCATCAAACAGTGACGTCGTGGGTGATAATAAAACCTCAGCTCCTCGCTTTTGTTTTAGTACTGTACATGAAAGAAATAATAAAAATTCGACATGGTTGCCTTTTATAAAAGCAAGGAAAGGATAGCATACCCATGTAATGTTCACCCACCTTGTCTGATAGAAACCTGTCACCCTCTTCCTTTTCATCTATTGTTAAACTTCCCAAAGTTACGTCGTCTCCAGTAAGTTCGGTGAACCACTCATGAACGTAAACTACAGGACCGCTGTGGAATTTTCAATATTACGGGAGAACTGTACTGCTTCTACAGGGAGGATTCGTGTTTTTCGATATTTATAATCTTTGTCCATGTGGAGAAAACATAGTTTAATTCTTAATTCTTACACATGTCGTTTTTATAGAATTATTATTATTAAATAAGCATAAAAGTTAAATTTCTTAAAGAGTACGGTGACACGGACGAGGGGTGACGATATCGTAGCTCCCTGTTAGACAGTGGTATGAGAGTGGGAACTGAAGGGAGTGATAAATGTGGATAAGTAGGGAGGATGACGTGGATCTCAAGGAGAGATGTAGACCGCTCATGTACTGCAAGTAGGGACCCAGCTGTCCCCACGGAGTTCCTTCTCCAAGTAGTGAAGCAAAATTTAGGACCTGCTAATGTGAAGGGTGGGTCCCTAACCATATGGGACACTGTTCTTTGTCTTGTTCCAAATCTTCCAAAAGCTAACGCCACTGGCCCCCGCAATCAACGTAGCCGACGATTTGGGTCTCTAGTAGAAATCTTTCTTTTGTGCCAAAGTTTGCGAGATTTCTTGTGAAGCTGGTACAGCTTCAATGTTCACTCCTGTTCTGTTCTTCTTTACATGCCCAATTACAGGGTTTGCGATCGTGGAATCCTTTGTGGAAACTTATTTTATGATCTTTAGAGGATCACTGTATGTGTTGAAAACATGTGTGCTGGTGATGTACGCAACGATGGTTGCATTGCATCACAATTTAACCTAACATTTAAAGTTTCCATCACAATTTAATTTTAACCAAACATTTACCTTAAATAATAACCTTCTAAATTATGTACTGTTCTTTTTTTGTTGTATATAAATTTGACATAATTCTTACTTTGTAGATACAACTATACTACTAATAATTCTTATAGCTTAACCAAAACGTGGACTCCAGTGCAATGCCTCTTGCCTTCTATTGTCTTCATCTTTATATCTGCTCTGCTTCTTCCTCTCTGGGAAAGAGCTCTTCCTTTCCTTTCTTCTTCCAGGATATCTCAAAACACAACCATACAGAGGCAACGATTACCATGATTGCTAGTATTCCTCCTACCACAAGAACCAACGGTATGTCCCCTTCCTGCAACATCTGCTGAATTGTACTAATCTTCTGACCACCTTGTCTCCTGTTATACAAAGATTTCTCTCTGTTATCTTTACAAGGAAAAACCTGTAGAGCAGGAAACGATGACCACATTCGCAACAAACTCGAATTATATATTTTTTACAAAATCGCTAAGCGTGAAGCTTCATAAATTTTTTTAGCTAACATTATATTTCTTTCTTTCTTTTTCCAGGTGCAAGCTGCATTGACTTATGTCTCCAACTCAACAAGTACAAAGAGTTTAAATTAACTATACAAAAAAAAACTTTATAGAAGGTCCGAATATTTAAAATGCTGATAAAAAGGAAAAAATAGGACCAAGAACATTTTGAAAGTATTTAAAATTATGATAAATAGCAAAAAATAAAAGAAAAGCCTTATAACCTGCAAATCTATCATGTTAATTATATTGAATACCAAGAAAACAAAATCATCGTACAAGAGACAAGACATATCTGAACGTTGAAGCATTAATGACCAGACCTTAGGGAAAGAGAACATGAACATACCTGCCAAAGGTTTCTTGCTACAAGAAGTTAGGGTCCTTAGCTAACATTGAGAAGCTATGAGGATATTATTCACATAATATATGGGATTCCAAAACGTACTAAATAGGATAGGCATTAAGTTCTTGATTTGGTTTAGCATAGAAAATATTCCCTTTTAACAGCGTCTGAAGAATATCTTGATTAACAGTTTACATATTCACGGTTTACGGCCAAACACCAAAAGTGGGAAAAAGATAGGGAGTGCACTAGGATGAATTAAAGTGAGATTAAAAATAAATCACTTTGTTAATGGGCGGCAATACAAGCCAATAATATGATTTGACACTTGCAATTATTGATTTGGGCTAATATTATTTTTTTCCAACGGATAGCTTGATCATGTGTTTTGCGATAAACGTAAGCTATATAGATCTCAAGTCGTGGTAGTTGGTTGGGTTCCTTTACTTGAAAGGAGGGGAGTTGAGCGCTTCTCATTCAACGTGTGATTTCTCGAGGCAGTCAAAGACGTACTACAATTATGTTCCTTCTTTTTCTTGCTCACTTTCAATATTATAAATTTAAAGTAAGATCTCTGCCTCCATTTCGATCTAATCTCTTGTGACTTGATGGGATAGATTGCGGTTCGTTAATTTCTAAATTATTCACATTTCCTCGGTCACCTGAACCAATCCTCACAAAGTATAACAAAAGTGACTCGATCAAGGAGAGCTATTTCGATTCTTATTTTTAATTTATTCAATATTTAATAATTTTTAAATTTACTTCTTATATATAATAATAATAATAATAAAAGGAAAAATTGTTATGTAAGTAAAAAGTTTGAGATAACGAAGCAATATTATAATGAACAAGTGCATGTGAACAGGGTTTATTACTATCGTATGTATTCGCTCAGACTTTTTGTCTTTTCGGGCAGGAAGTAACTCACCGTTATCATGTTTCGTTTTCAGCGGTAGATACAACGTAGTGTCCTTTCCTTCACATAATATCAGTTTAGCGTATGGCCGGCTTAAGATAATATTGATGTCTTGAAATATAAGAGATTGTTTCATAAGATGGTAATAATCATAAGGGATGAATTTTCAAAGGGTTCATTATCTACGGAAGTCACGTCAATGAGTGGACCTATAGAAATTAATGCTGCATCTTTCTACCACGAGAAAGAAATGGCAGACATTGAAAGAGCTAATAAGGCATCAAATCTCCTTGTTCCGTTTTGTTTCTAAATTTAGTCTCTCAAATCTTGAGCCAAAGCTGATTGCTCTGCCTTACATGTCCATCTCATCAGGAAGTGGTGTGAGACGTTTATGGTCACACTCACATAGCTAGATCTTTTTTTCCTTGATGGTGACTTTTGTATTGTATCTACTAGGTTTGATAACTATTTCATATTGGATTTTCCAATAAACTTATATTATACGTAACATACTTACGAATTTTGAGATGATATTATAATTAAAATCAAGATAAAAGATACCGTCTTTCATTCTTTTTTTTAAATAACATATTGTAGTATTAAATTTTTTTAATTTATATCAAATTGTTATAAGAGACACTATGACGTGGTTGATTATTAAACATTTGAGAAATCATGTATTTTGTATTATTACGCCGAGAGTCAGAAAGTGAAATTGAGTTACATCATTAATTTAATAAGACGTGCGATTCCTCTCATGCGATCAACGGACAAAGATGAAACGCATTTGGACACCCCGACTGTAACATCTCCTGTTTGATATGTTAGGACATGCAACTTCCTTTCAAATTAGGCTTTTTCACAAAGACAACAAGTGGTGGGCTACCATGAAGATATGCTTATTCGGGAAGATAACAAAGATGTAACTTGGATTTGGTATCCTCCGACACAGTGATACCTTCTCCACGACACGGAAAAGGAGAAATAGGGCATCTCCTTTTTGTGAGAGAAAAAGGTAAATATGCTTTTTTAGTTTATCTTGTTTATTTTTATTATTTAAATTATGATATGATATTAAAATAATATATTATTAAGTTTCTAACAATTAATTACACATTAATAATTATTAAAATAATTTATAGATTTTAAACAAATATTGTGTATAATTAAAATAGTGATTTATTTTTAAAATAAGTGAAAATAGAGGAGACCTTGACTTTTACTATTTACCTAATTATGATAGTGATATATTTTTAAAATAAGTGAAAATAGAGGAGACCTTGACTTTTACCATTCATCGTCTAACATTTTCTTCTGAACACGAAGAATTGTGTAGAGTAGGTTTGAGAAACAAGGAAGACGAGACAAATCAAATCTGAATTAGACGACACGTTATTTAGTTACATGCAAAAGGAGGACACTCTACAAACACATGATGACTTTGTCTTCCGGTGTCTTGAAATGGGAAGAGACGATGAAAAGTCAGCACTCATCCACGCCATGTCACAAAATCCACGTGGTCGGGCTTGGTATTTCTTATATAATTCGGTGATTTAATTTTGAGTACTGCATGGTGGTTGGTGTACATCTTTGGAGGAAGCTCCTCCACTTTCACAGGCGTCCGTTATCGGCAAGGTTTCCTATCATGTAGCCACATATGCAAAACCAAGTTTCTTCCTAAATAAAATATATCTTTTTACTAAATTCCGAGCATTTTGGCTATTGTTATTATTTTTAAGAGTCCGGTAACGGTTTTCCAAGGTTGAAGTGTTTTTGTCTCTACAAATGTATCATGAATTGAGTGAGCTTCCGAGTAAATCAAGTGGGCTGATTATAACCTCTTTGCTGAAATTAGGACAGAATCTGTCAAAGGTGGCTGTTATGGAGGACCCACCCTTTGTTGGAACGTTCAGGGACAGCTCAGTTGTTCCCTCCGAGTGGTGCACGGCTCTTTTCTCCATCCGACACATGGCTAAGCCACCGTCACCGTTCCGCTGTGTGGTGGCACCTCCTTCCTTAGCCACGCAAGGCAAAACGATACCGATCCACTATTGCAGAAACCGTACCGTAACGTCAGTTACTAAAGTAGCGTTTGGTACTTGGTAGTAGTAGACAAGTAGTCGTACACTCGTAGTTAGTAGTTGTATGTGGTAAAATAGACTATATATATCCGGAACATAAATTTTAAATTACATTCGCGACCCAAAAATATATTTGAAATACTATTTACAATTATAATTACAGCTATAATATTTTATTATTTTATCATAATTTTAATTATATTTTTATAATCATTTGCATTCATAATAATTCATAATTTTAAATTTAATTTGAAATAAAAATTTTATAAATTCAAATCACTGAGAAAAATAAACAACGGGTTTTCTTTTGCCTTTTTCAAATTTTATAAATTAATAGATTTTGTAAATATTATATAGAAAAAAGATTATTAGGATATATCTATATATTTGTATATGTAAATTATTTTTATATTTATTGATTCTGAGATTTTTCCCTTATTTAAGTCTTTGTTGTACAATTTATGTATAAAGATTAACAAGAGAATGAAAAACTTCTAAAATTGACAAGATATGAGAGTCAATCAAAACCTTAAACCTAAACCACGAGAATTAATTAACTGGTATACTCGATGGTTGGAGATGACAAAAACGATCAAGGAAACAACACAAGAGAAGACAACAGAAAGGAGATGTTGGTGACATCGTTGCACTACCTTCACCCGTCTGATAATCCTAGAGCAGTGATTAGTACTATACAATTGAAAGGTGACAATTATGACCAATTGGCTCGTTCTATGTAGAATGCACTCATAGGGGAGCGGAAACTGAGGTTTATGGGTGAACATTGTCTAAACCCGACGATGCCTCACCTAAGATTGATGATTGATGGATGTTGAACTCTATGTTGGTGGCTTGGATGTTTTACACGGAGTTTGTGAAAGAACTATTGGAGGAACTCAAACAGCGATTCTCGATCGGAAATGGTCCATGTGTTCAACGATTGAAGAGTGATCTAACGGAGTGCAAGCAGTGTGGCCAATCGGTGATGACATATTATAGGCAGTTCAAAAGTCATATAGGATAAATTATAAATTATGAACCAATTTCGGCATGCCGTTGTGGGAAGTGCACCTCTGACATTGCTAGCAAACTCGCAAAGCGATGTGAGTAAGCATAGGTCCACCAGTTCTTGATGAGACTTGATGATACGGTCTTTTGGCTGGTTTCTAAATTTACTACTGCTCTACAGCAATATGGATTTTGTCAATCTTATTTCGATTACTCATTATTCACATATTTTCAAAATGGAGTCCCAATTGATCTGATAGATATATAAATTGATTATGCTGCGGTGGCCGAGTTTAAAGATTATTTATGTCCATGTTTTCACACAATGGATTAAGAGCACTTGCTTCAGACTATAAGGGATATTCTTGTGTCGATGCAAATATATGCTTGACATCGTGGTAGATTGTGATCTACTTGGGGCATAAGTTGCTTTGACTCCGATTGAATAAGTACTGTCGTCTTCTGAATTATCTTATATATTTAAAAATTTGCTTTATCTAAGAGTTTCCTGTACAATTAGTATATAAAGATTAGCAAGTGAATGAAAAACTCACAACCTTATTAAAATTGACAAGGATCAAAACTTGCCAAGAAGATATGAATACATGGTGGAATTTACACCACATGAAAGATCGTAGCACTAGTCGTTTTCCTCTCAATGAGGCCATTGTCCCGTACATTATAGCCAACTAAAGCACCTTATTGAGCCAAGAAACGAATGAAGCCGTATGTCCAATATGGAAAACTATTTTGTGACATTTCATAGTTCAAAAGCTAAAGCAATTTCCCTTTGTTTTTATTCATCATTTGGTAATTAAAACGACCATTATTGTTATAACTTGCAAAGGTGGGGAGTTAGGTGCAAAACTCAAGGGTAGTGGTTATGCATATGCATGTGTACCATGTACTCCAAAAAAAAAAAGAAAAAAAAGCAAACCAAAAACCATTTCAATAACGATGTAAGTATCCCAACGCTTAAGTGAATTACAATGTTGGGAAAGAGCAGTTGATTTCTAAAGCAAAGTAAACATCAAAGCAAGCACAGTGTAATTTAAGTAATTGGAGATCTGCGGTTTGACAGTGAGTCGAGGACGAGAAAATTAAATGGTTAACGTAGAATTTTATCAAACTCTTCCTAACGTAAGATTATGTCGATCCACATCCTTAATAAATACTAATTTGTCGGTTCTTGAAAGGGATTTTAACTTAAAACAAGTTTCAAAGATCTGTTTAATATGTTTAATTAAGTATACAAATCTCAGTGAACAGAGAATTTCAGGGGACAATTCAGAGGATGTTGCTTAACGCATTTTCCATTCATGAGACTCCTCGTGACTGATGATTATAAGATGGTCACGTGACGCAATACCCCTGTTGAGTATTGTCAAAGCTAAGTACATTATAGCGTTTTATCCTTATTATGTTGGCTAATTTGTGAATAGATTCTATTAATTCTTATTAAGCGCTCACTTGGTGGATAAAGTTAATAAACAGAAACAGTCGTGTACACCATTTTGAACCGTTCAACTAAAATTAAACACTGATTCGAAGACAATCGACGACGGTTAAGAGTATGTTCATAGAATGAACATGTTCTTTTCTTTCCCTTCATGCTATAGTGATAACGACTAGTCGGGCCAAATATGGCCAGACTTTCCAATGTAGCTTGGTACCTGGAATCCCATCCTTACCCAGACTAGAAAAATGGACAATGGAGGTTGCTTGCCAACTGACCATCAGAACCTCTCATCATTTTTTGTGAAGAAGGTTGATCTTCCATTCAAATTAGGCAAAAGTTGAGGATAAATCTTTAATGTTTCCATAGATAAATTATTAACTTTTTGCGGTCGTTTTCAGAATTTGTCTTAAAACGAGTTATTAATATTAAGAGTTTATCTGTAAACATAAAAATATTAATCATTTATTAGAAGTTTAGAGTAAATTTATACATTTAACCAATTAAATTATGGTTAATCTTGGCGGTACAAGTGGCTCCACGTGATACACTCGATTGCACGTGACCAGCTGCTCTAAAAAGTAAAAACACAGTGACAAGGGTTTGACCGGTCTAATGCATCATGTGAATCTTGCTTTCTTCTACAGGTTTTGAAACCCCCCAGGGCCAGAGAGAGTTGAAATCAACACGCTATCTCGTGCCTGTTCCGTGACTATAATTCAACGTTTGTCCCTTGCTTTGATTCGTGTTGTCTCTCTGCCACCATTTACAGTAAGAAATCTACTTAGCTTTCTCAGTTGTGGCTGTTACTTCATTCTTCAAATGACAGAAACATCCTCTGAAAAGTGTCCTAGCAGTGAATAAGAAGGAGGGTTTTCCAGGAATTTGGGTCAGATTTATGGTCCGTCTCACTGCTTATTTGGCCGTGTAAGCAACAAGTGTCTTGCTTTTTGCCTCCTAGTCCTGGGACAAGTATCACTATGCCTTTACGTGCATGGTAAGTGATGTAGTGAAGTTGAAGTTTTCATTTAAAAAAAACCCAGGGCTAGAGCCACTACAGTCGTCATGTTCCCCCACCACAAGCTAACGAGGCTTATTATGGCAGGCACTTTCTTTTCTTTGGGAGCCAATTGCATGTCGACACTTGAATGGTGCAAGTTTAAAGATTTTTAACAAATACTTGGAGTCGAAGAAATATAACGGGCAAGGTGAAAAGTTGTAGACTTGAAATTTTCTCTCACAAGGGGAGAGGAATGGATGACAAAATAGGAGATAAGGTTTAGGATATGGAGTGGGTGGAATACAAATGTTTTCCATTTCTCACCTTATGCGTGAATCGTGGATATTGGTCATGAGATGGACGATACTTATAATTTAATCAAGTAACGTAGATATTTTTCATTGTCTATATCAGTTACTGTAATATATCCTCTGAATGGACACCAAAACAAAAATCTAGTCAAGAAGCTTGAAAAATGTCCATCCTGACCCTCTACTTTTTATGCGTATTATTATAAATAGAGGGTAGATCTCTAGTGTAGTTTTATTTATTTCAACTTTTGCGGTACTAAAAATATAAAATGACTCTCTATTAAATTATTTTAAAACAATAGTTATATGATTGATTATTAAAATAATAATAGTTTATATAGCTGTCTTAATCTAATTTTAGTAGTAAATTTTATATAAATAGTTAGAAGACTAATTTTAAATATTTTTATAGTACCAAAATTTTGAATAAATTAACAATGTTTAGAATAAGTAAATTTATATTTTCTGGAACGGTCAGAACCTGAGGTCTTTCATGTCCCAAAGAAAAACCTCTTCCCTACTTTGTTTCCAACATGATGTGGTCAACTCGCTGAAATTGTTTATACTGCTATTTGAGAATATAAAGATCCTAGATAATCAAGTACTGAATTTGTACAACTGTATAGGAACTGCTGTCGGCTCAGTCCTCCCTTCAGAAACATCAACAACCTCCGTATTGCTCTACAACTAAAAACTTCAACGGAAATTAATTTTCAATCGAACGTTGTCTTGGCAAATTGAGGTTCTATGCAAATAATCGAATCTTGCAAAAACAGAGCGCAGCACTATGTCAGATTCTTGCGCAGAGAAAGTTTGATAAACTAATTGGGTTTGCTAAACAAGTCGACTTTAAACAAAACCTCAATTTCCTCTGCTGAGGAGTAGTGCTCGGTCGGTGACTAACCCTAACTAAAGCTCGGAAGAGGTACCTTGTATAACATATTCATCATTTCTCATTTCTGACTTGTTTAAGTCAATGCCGAGAGAAAAGAAAAGGTCAATGGTACAATACTAAACTGACAATATGCTGCCCTCAAATTGTTGTCTCATAATTTAGAATAATTTCCACTCTTTTCATGCATAAGCACTCTCCTAGTCAAGTATTTTTGGAGAAAAGAAAGCTATCTATATACATATATATTCATTGACCATAAAGATGTTATATGGGTCTATAAACTTTATATAGAGACATGTATTAGTTGTTGGAACAAGCAACTTAATTAACATGAGTTCATTACAAAGCTTATGCTTATCAGATTTTGACAGGTCCCAAGTGCTTGATATTAGAAAATATATCCTTTTCGTGGGTCAAATAATTACTATTGGATTAACTCATTACTAAACTTTAGATTATTTTCTTTGCTGACATTATAACTTCCAAATTGGCCAAGTGTTAGGCCTGAGTCTTCTGATCGATTGTCGCATATAACGTAGATACCAGATTGTAATAAATTTTTATTTTAGATAACACAAAAGAAGTGGAGATAGTATAATAATTTGTAAGTAGCGTAAAAAAACTGTAGTTGCAGTTGCACTTGACCATAATTAAATTAATTAAAACGAGAATGAATAGGGATTTGTGAGAATTTAGCGTAACGAACCATAAATGGCATCCGAATCTCCTCCAGCTCCAAGTTGGCATTTCGCTCTCCTTCCACTCCTCGGTTTTCTCGTAAATCCCAGTGAGCGTGCACACTTTCTGGGCCAACGCTTGAGTGATTGTTAAGACATGTTAACATTCCTTGTCGTGTTATTTTATTTAATTATTGCAAAACACGGGATAATTTTACCCCTGCATACAATTATAAAGCAAAAATAACATGGAGAAGTTACTTCTGTCGGTGGGTGTTACAAGGAAGGGGAGGAATCCTATTTTAGTCAAAGTCAAAGTAAACTACTATAGAGCATTAGTCATTTCACCACTGACAACAAGCCTTTTCCTGTAAATATCCTTCACAGGAGAAGTACGAACGGAGTTTTTCTATCGTTCAAAATTAAATTGAATCACTCACTCTCTATAAGGCTTGCTTGTCACTGCCTGCCAGTCCTGAAACACCCTTTACGTATGGTATAAGTGAACGAAAGTGAAAACTCGGCCCAAATTAGTGGGTCGCGTTAGCTTTTTCACTTGTTGGAGCAATGCTTGATTGCGAATACTGAACCAACTGTTTCCTCCCAAGATACGTCCTTACGGTTCGTTGGCCTCTTACCAAGTACCAAAGTAGGAAATAATTGGACCTTCTACTTCACCTCATCACGGCTCAACGCCTATTTTTTACGAAAACTCGCTCTTAAAAGCCTTTACAGTTACACTACTTAGATAGTGAATTTCTTCTTTTCACTAAAATCTATCACTTGATTTCGATATATAATTTACACAAGTGTCCTATGATGAAATTTTTAGTTGAAAAGACGAAGGAAGAAGTACAGTTGTGACTGAAAGCATGATAGAGTAAGACCACAAGGCCTATGATTGCCTTGTAGATATAGGCTGGGAATATATCTATTTTTTTAATTCAGTTTGAAAGAAACTTAAAGGCTAAAGCCCGAGTTAATATTGAAGCATGTCGTATAAGATAAAATTCATCGATAATGCAAATTTTCATTTGCCGTCTTATTTCTATTTTATCGGCTTTGGAGCAATTGATCACCTAAAAAGTACCCATATATTATATAAAAATAAATCTTTTTTTTCCAACTTAAATTATGGTACATAAAAAGATGTGTTAAACTAAGTGCTTGCGGACAAAGCATGTCTCATCCAAGTCCCACAAGCATGAACCTCTTTTGCAATTTTTAAGTCTTCAGGGGTGTGTATATATATATTAAAGAAAAACGATGATCTATCACTGACACTGGATACGCTTCCATGTATTAACATGCCTAAGTTTCTAATTCCCAATTTAAAATTAGGTCAAGCATATAATGACTTTTAGAAGTTAAAATTAATTATGGATGTTTTTTGACCATACGTTTCTTTTGTTACATAAGCTAGCGTCATTTTCGAAAACAAGGTTTGGTGCTTTCCAACCTAAACTACTTGCAAGAATAATTTTCATTGGGGTTAAAATAAGAACTCAGAGATTTTGGTTATTAAATAAGGTTACAAAGTCATTATCAAAGAAAAGAAGCGTATAAAAAAAAATTGAATTGTTGGCCTTTTCAATTTATGCATGCAAACACATGTACGTCATTGTTGAGAGGTCCGTTTGATCTAACTCTATTCCTCTAATTTTCTTAGTTGACATAGATATAATAATAACACGGAACATCAAAATAATAGTGAAATTAATGATAAAAATATGGTTTGACTGCGACGGAACATACATTAATGAGATGATGGCATAGGGCCGTCCAAAAGACCGACAAGTTAATATTCTTGTAAGGAAAATGAAAGGGTTGGGAAGGATTAGGTGATTTAGCAAGCAATTGTTTCATCATTGCACGTATTAGAAACAAAATTGTGATGTTTGGTCGGTGTCTAATCCGTAACCATAACCCCGATTATGTTAGTTTTTGATACATTTCTTTTTGTTCGCTATTGTTCCTTCTGTTGTCTCCAAATGGACGGGTCACATTCATTGATGTTGGCCTATGATAAATTGATAATGCCTTTGGACATTAACTCAAAGTTTTGACAATGATCCCACGATATCAATATATTTACTTACAGTTAGAACCATGAAGATAATTTATTAAAACAAATTTACTTTTTTTTTGGTTTAAATTAGGTAGAATGTGCTCGTCATCATATATCGAAGGTCTTTATTTGGTTTTTATTAGTTTTACTCATCAATTACTTGAAATCATAAATCACAATGTTCAAATGGAGTTTTTGTTTCTGTAAATTTTAGACATTCCAATATCGTCAAATATCTTATATAAAAAAAGTCTACCGTATTCGATACATAAAACTTTCCGTTTTGCGGAGATCTAAAGAGGATCATAATGTACGCAATCTTTTTTTCATATTTTTTCAATGAAATTATTTTCGTGATTTGAACTTGTAATTTTTTAATCACAAAGAAGAACTTTGAGCTTACCCTTTAAATATCTTATATAAGAAAATTCAAAATAACTATAAATAAATTGTAATATATGATATCCAAATCTCTTGGTGTTATATTATAGATGTAGTCAAGTTGATTTGTACTCCCTGGCTTCATCAATATCCTCTCTCGCTACTTTAATTGGATTCGTTGGAGTGTGACTTGCAAAAGAAAATTAATAAGAAAGCGAATTTGATATAATATCCACTCATTTGTTTACATAAAGTGCAAAGAAAACAATCCAAGTCTACTGCCTTAACAATTAAATTTCTTCAGCCATGGTTGATGTGAAGGCTTCAACTTTAGGAACCGAATCACTCAAAATATGACTAATATGTATGGCAGCTGGATCCCATTTAACAATTCGTCCAGACTAAGATTTTGGACTTGGATGAATTCATCTCTTAATTTTGAATTAATGACTCAACTTAAATAACTTATGAAAGATACCGATATGTGAATTATTTCCATCATGGGAAAATGTATACATTAAGCAATGGATGGTTGGATTTAGGTGGAGTTCACTAAATTTAAATTATTATACAAAAGCTGCATGAAAAGTGCCTAAATCTAGTCATAAGGGCTATAATGCTGTGTCTGATCCGGTGATCATCATGATTATTATTGAAACCAAAAGACTATGTTATAATACTAATTAGCTGCTAAATCATCACATACGTTTAAACCCGTCGCTGTTGCTTCCTGGTTCTATGTTGTGCTGCAGAACGTTTTGACTAGTTAATCCTTGTCATATTTCGTCACTTATGGAGATAAGTATTTGAGAGAGTCTGCGCCTAATTAATAATTGGGGTTTTTCAAATAAATGTCGTCAACTGATGAAAAAGTGACATTATAATATTCCTAATGACAATCTTCCTGCGCTCAGAGATGATGTTCCTGATTCAAAACTCTCGCCCAAAGGCGGGCTGAAAGCGACTTGAGCGTGGTGGTAATAGCACGGAACCAACCAATAGTCTTAACCAAATACTGGTTACAGATTGTTTTGGCGGCTGGGGGAGGTTTCATATGAACTTTCAAGCACCAATTTTTTAAAAATTTCCTATTGTTTTAATGATTATTAATTTTTCTTTAGGGCATTAAAAAGTTTTTATAATCACAAAATTGGTTTCTGTATCACAAACTAAGTGAAATTCGTATGGCTATGGACTTTCGGGTTTAGCAGGATGGGCAGTCACAGCAGCTTAATCAACAAGGAAAGGGAATGACTTTGGTTTGCTCATTTATGTATGAGATGGGATTGAACAGCATGATTAGAAAAGTGATTATGGTGAATGATATGGTCCCTTGCTTCTTTTGATGGTCTTACCACATGATCACAGTAAATAACATTATCATCAGAAGCAAATTAGCATACTGCATACTCCCGTTGATGATGGAGATTTTTGGCACCGTACCCTCATCATGAAAGATCTAGGCATTTAGTTTCAAGTTACTCATACATGTAAATCTTTGACTTCAATATCAAGAGAAGGGCCACAAGAGATGGAATTTTCCTAATGTTATCCAACTTGAGTAAGAATAGAACACCGCATGATTAAGGATCCAGATTATGATATAAATTTGTGGCTATTAAATATCAATTAAGAAGTTGGAGGTTCACTTATATTCATTGTAATATTTACTTTTATTAAGATTTTTCTTTTTTAAAAATAAAAATTCATTATTAATACTGAGTGAATATATAGAAGTTTGATGGAGTATTTGACTAAGAAGACCAGCTAAATTATGTTTGAATCAAATCCCAAGCAAAACAGGGCCAAGTAATGGTATCCAAAACCAGGAAGTGCATTGCTACTGGTAAAAAGAATGGTTATTTTGGTTTGAAGCTATTAGATATATTGTCTCCTAAAACATAAGTTAGATCAATGATGAAATAGACCCATTTTAGGAGTACTTGAGATCTAGCCACAAAATGAAGAATGACTCATAATGGCAATTGATTGAAGTCACAATTATGTTTTGAAGTTCCAATCTGTAGAACTAAAGAAGGCAACGGCAGTAGCAGGAACAACAACAGCATGTGGAGATGTAATAATGAGCGTTGTATGAACATACAAACTCATAAAGCTCATGATAATTGATGGGCCCAAGAGGCCTAGAATCCAGCAACACAATCAACGTACTTTCAGAGGTAAGGCAAAAGTATGGCATGGCCATTATATCAACCAGACGGTGCATTATTTAGTACTTTCAGGCCATAGCTCACGAAGGATCATTGTTCTTTCTTCCTCTTCCCTTCATTCCACACCAGTCAATGATGCTAAGGACTGCGTCTTCGATCGCTTGTTGACTCCGCAACTATGGAAGGATGAAAGGGACCTGAAAGGATAAATTTTAAGAAAAGCCGATTGACCTAGACCCTACTTATTCCTTTGATCATTTCTTCAGAAATAGAAGATGGTACCTCTGGACCCAACAAGGGAGGAGAATGTGTGTGTTAGATTTTCAAAGTTGTATGATTTTCCAAGACTGCTATATGCTATAATTCTCCTCAGACATAATTAAATTAGCTGACTGTTTCTTGGCATAATTGCAGCACTAATAGCTATCACATGCTTGCATGGAAAAGTAGGCAAAAAAAAGGATCCAATGAGTTCTTAAACACACAAACTCCGCCTTTCACAAAGATACGCTAAATCCTATCAAACATGCTTTGATATTGTTGGTAGACCTCTAGCACTCACTAATTGCGTTACAATCTACAATCCCAAGTTCCTCTAACCGCTATTTGCTTCCTTAAAAGGCCTCTGTACGGGGTTATGGTGGCTAAGCATGTGAAAACCTGACCCTGCCTGCTAAAAGTTGAATAAAAGCACAGTACTGGTGCTGGTAACGCTACCAAACTGCATCTTGTGGTCGGTGCTTTAATCTTGATTCTGATGAGCAGGTGGCACGCTGTAATTTGTTTATTTCCCACCATTAGTGGTTTTTAATCTTAATTTCATCAGTAAAGGTTTGATTGTGGAACTGTGGAATTATGTTAAGCTTTGCAGGTAAAAATCATTTTTAATTGGAAAAATATTAATCAACTATACTTTTTTACCATAAAACACACTTACTCAAAGAATCAGAATGAAAGATAGAAAGCAAAAATCAGAATATTGCTAATTGTACGTGTTTGATATATGATTGATTACTGACGGGCTGTTTGATTTAAAGAAATAACTATTCTACGTCATAGTTATTCCTAACATATTACTAATCTTATGTTTGGTTAGAAACCAAACCTAGAATACCTATGTATCAGGAAAAGCTATTCCTAAATTTTGAGGAATATATTAAACTCATCTTTACCTATTTTAACTTTTCCAAGAATAGCTATTCTAATAGAAGACAACTTTATTCTTCTTATAAATAATAATAATAATAATAATAATAATAATAATAATAATAAGATAATTAATTTGTATAATAAACGTAAAAATAAAAATAAAAATAAAAATAAAAATAATTAATAATTAATAACAACAACAATAATAATAATAACAATAATAATAAGATAACTAATTTCGTATAATAATAATAATAATAATAATAATAATAATAATAATAATAAGTATAAGTAGAAAATTTATAACAATAATTAATAATAAAAATAAAAATAATTAATAATAGTAATTACCATAATAACAATATTAATAATAATAAGTACAAAATTTATAATAATAATAATAATAAATAATAGTACAAAATTTAAAATAATTATTAACAAATAATAATAATAATAATAATAATAATAAGATAATTAATTTCATATAATAAAATTTATAATAAAAATAAAAAGATTAATAATAATAAGTAGAAATTTTATAACAATAATTAATAACAATAATAATAGTAGTAGTTGTAGTAGAAGAAGAAGTAATAATAATAATAATAATAACAACAACAACAACAACAACAACAACAATAATATAATTAATTTCGTATAATAAAAAAAATAATAAGAATAAGAATAAGAATAAGAATAAGAATAAGTAGAAAATTTATAATAATAATAATAATAATAATAATAATAATAATAATAATAATAATAATAATAATAATAA
>JAOTAX010000003.1:8418075-8432796 GCA_025629825.1 Erythroxylum guanchezii | reverse complement strand
TATGCATTGAAAGGTGCATGACATTTTGATATAAAATTGAACTTCGACCTTGATCATGTTATGCCTTGAAATGTGTCGTGGCATTTTGTATAAATGAAGAGAAAGAAGAAAGAGCATGAAAAGTATGAAAGCACATCATTTTGATAAAATGATTTTGAGCATTGATTATGTGCTTTGTTTGGGCGAGATAGGAACTGTTTTGTAAGTCACATGCACGTTGACGTAAAGCCTTCTCTCGGCTGCCCGCTTATGGCCCACGAGATCTGAAAAATGGACTTGTTTTGTTCACGAATTAAACTTCGGTTTCTCTGTTTTGTTCCACGGAACCCCCGAGCCAATTGTCTGTGCATTGCATAATGGAACTGTCAAATGTGATGCATGTTTTATGTGTTAAATTATGATGCAAGTTGAGTGTTACGCTTTCATGCTAAATCATCTCTATTTGCTATATGTGATGATGGACTGAATTATGAGATATGTATGCCTATATGGGTATTTGTATATGTTTGATCGTGTGGCTTATTGCCAAAGGCTATAAATATACTAGCCACTGAGCTGTGTAGCTCACCCCACGCTTCCCTCCTCACGTGCAGAAAGAGAAGATTGGCGATCTTTGCAAGGCATTGGAACTCCAAGATAGTTAAAGACTTTTGAAATTAAGTTAGTTCAGGATTTTTATATTTTGGAATCATCTTAAGCATAAGCATTCAATTGTATCATGTGTAGGTTGTATTTTGTATTTTGTATTTCATATTTGTATTAAGGCAAAAAGGAGTGGTTTTGAATGTAAAGATATTATGAAAACAAACATCGTGTTCTGTATGGGCCCAAGTGATTTTTCAAAACTCTGATGTATTCAATGATGTTTGCATCTTTTTGACTGAAATGGTTTAAATAATCGGGTCGATCTGTTTATCGACTTTTTCGCATACATTTTAATTGTTTTAAAAAAAATTGCAATAAGTTTGTTTCAGTTTATGGCTCCGAATGTTGGCCTCCGAAAGTGGGGTCCAACAGCATATATGAGACTTCATATATTCAAGCTCTAAGTTCTACATCAACAAACCCAATAACACGATAAATTGTTCAACACTTGATTAAACTATAATCAAGAAAATCCAACCATAAAGCATAAAACCTAACTAAGGAGTTCATAACAATGTAGCTAAACATAAGTTACTACTCCTTTGAAGCCCATTGAACTCAAGTCATTGCTACATCTTCAAGAGGAAAAGGTGTTTAGCCAAGCATTGCTTCGGGAGAGCTAACAACCAGAAACCCACCAAAAGCATCCATGGCAGCCACTGATGATGAAAGAGTTGGTGATGAAAGATGGAAGAGAGGTGATGTATGATGGTCAAAGTTGAGAGAAAGAGCCGAGTGAGGTGAATGATCTTGATGTTGTGTCTCCTCTATCTCTGTATATTCGGCTGCTCTTAACCTAATTTGGTAGGTTTTTAAACAAATGATGATTGGGTCGGGTCACACAGTGGGTGATTTTTCCAAAAATGGTTCAGGTTTTCGAAGGTTGGTCACGACGTACTTTACCCGAAAGGTTTTGCTTCATTGCTAGATCCTTCGCTGCGACAAAAGAATTAATCTTCGTCGTGGCGAACTTTTCCTGAAAGTTCAACTTGGATTCCTTTGTATTTCGACGCGACGACAGATCTACTTCGTCACGGTGAACTTCCTGTTGCGTTGTTCTCTTGTTGACTTCACTTCAGCCTTCTTTGACTTTACATCTTCTTCTTGAGTCCTTTCTCCTTGAGGTTCCTACAATGAACAATGGTAGTTTGCAGTATCAATTGTTCTCAAAAAATTAATTAGTGCAATTAATACTAATTTGTGACAATTTTTACTATCAAGCTACATAAAATAAAGTACACACTTAAGAGTCAATTTAAGCACAAAATCTAGAAATAGGAGTCAAAAAGTGTAGTAAAAGTCATGAAAGTGTCGTCAATTTATATAATAAACTTGGGCCCAATCAGTAGTCCTCTAAAATTTGTGATTTTGCTTCTTGATTTTTAGTTTTTGCCTTTTAACGATAGTCAGTTAGTCAATTTTCAAATTATATGGTCAATTAACATGTGAGTTTTTCTGTTAAGAGTCTTTTAAAGGAGCCCACTAGTGATCAGTGAGCCATGTTTTACCCAATTTTCATTTTGGTTACTGTTTTCAGGTTCAACTTTTTAGGCCCTACATTGTTACTTGCTGGACTGAAATTGTAGTAGATTGTTTCTCAGTAAATGCTCTCTACTAGGCTTTTGAATACCGTACCTTTCTAGCCAGTATCGGCCGAGAAACAGAACGGTATGGACAACCATCGGTACTGGCCAAAAATACCGGTCGATACTGATGGTTTTCGTTCGATACCGGTCGATACTAACAGTATCGACCCATACCGACTGGTACCGTAAACTTCCAAAACACTAGGGACCTATTTGCAAATTTCAAATCTTTTTAACCCTAAATCCCCAACCCTCTGACTGTTTCAACGGACGCTCCTCTCTTCTTCTCTCATCTCTGTACCGCCTCCTCCTTTGTGTTCCCTTTGCGTCGCCTCCTCTACCCGCCTCTTCTCTTCTCACCGTCGCCGTCGCATCTAACCGCCAACGCACTGTTCTGGCCCTCGCCTCCTTCACTCATCCTCCCTTGGCATCGGTTGAAGAAAACGCTTCGTCATTCCTCCACGTAGACCCGAAGATGCCACCACTTGTCTACCCGTAGGCACCGCACCTAAGCCACTAGAGATGCATCTGAAACCATCGGAGACGGGTCGAGACTCTGACCCGTGACAAAACTCAAAGACCCACCAAGACCCGAAGTTAGTTTTTCTAATTTTTTCTGATTTCAAAATTTTCATGCTTAATTAAATTTTTTGTTGTGTTGGATACTTGGATTGGATCATCACCATTGGAATGTTAGATCATTGTGATGGATTTGTGTTACTGGATGATGCACAGTGTTGGAGACTTGTATGGTGTTTTTTGTGTTGTTGCGTGATTTGGGAACTGGGATTCTAGATACTGAATTGGTTGGGTTCGGTTGTGTTTGTGTATGAAATTATTTGGTTAGGGTTGGAATCAACGTTTTGAGTTCTATACCGTACTGGTCAGATAATAGTACGATGGAACTTACCTCAGTACCGGCCAAAAATACCGACCAATACCAGGGATTTTCTGTTGGGTACCGGCCGGTATCCAAAATACTAGAAAATACCGGCCGGTACCAAAAAAATGAATAGTTTGAGGACCTTTTTGCAAATTTGAAAAAAAATTACCCTAAAAACACCCCCATGGAACCCCGACTGCTGTCTCACCCTCTCACTCTCACTCTCTCACAGTCTCCCTCTCTCTCGCCGCCGTCTTACTATCTCTCACCGTCGCACTCTTCGCATCACCGCTGCTACTTCCTCTCTTCTCTGGTTGTCCCCTCCGGCCCTCCCAATGTTTTTATCACTCTCCTCCTTCCCTCATCCTCGTCGGAGTCGCAATCTGGGTTTCTGTTTGGCATCCCCCGAAGATCCTCCACACCACCGCAACACCATAACACGTCGTCAGCAGCACAGCTCCAGCAGACTGCACGAACACACCATCAACCCCCCGATGCACCTGTGAAGGTGGACAACCCGAAAACCCGAACCCACAACCCAAGGACCCGACGGTTTCAAATATTTTTTAGGTCTGTTGAGTGTTGACTCTATTTTGTGTTATTTGGTGTTTTGAAAAATTGCTGGTAAACGTAAATTACAATATTTTTGTGTTGGATTTGGATTTGTGTTGAATTTGGGAGTTGGTTGTCGGTGGGTGGATGTTGAAGTTGCTGCTTATGTCACAGTTTTGGATTAATGATTTGTAAATTGGTTTTGTTTTGGAATGAAATTGCTTACGGTATTGGATATTGGATTTGTGTGTATATGAAGTGAATTGGTTTGAATTTGCTTTTGGAATGTAATTTGTTGAAGTTGAAATTGTTGGATTGAATACCATGAGCAGTGAGCTATAGATTTGGGTTTTGTTATTTTGTTCTAAATTTTTGATATGAAAATTAGAATTAGAATTGGAATTGGAAATGGAATTGCAAAATAGGGTTAGTATGCAATTATGTATTATGCACAACTGATTATTAAAATTGAAAGTTGATAATCAACATTTAAATCTAAATGTAAAATTAATAATTAAATGTAAAATTGATAATCAAATGTAAAATTGATAATCAAATGTGAAATTGTAAAATTGATAATCAAATTTTGTAAAATTATAAAAACTTAAATCATTAATTAATATATTCTTAATATTTGTGAAATACAATTGTACAATATACCAATGGATTATTTTGTAAATTTTAAAAATTTTAGGGACTATTTTATAAATTTAAAAAATTACCTGAAACAATATCCGGTACTGACCGGTACCGGTATAGTACCGTACCAGAACTCAATCTGGTATCGAGTCTGGTACGTATTCATAACTTTGGTTGGAATGTGATCTGAAATTTTGAATACCGAATTGAATTGGTTGTATTTTGTGTATCTGAAATTTGAAATCTGAAATAAATGTCATTTGTGTTGCTTTGATTCATGGATGTTCGGTTTGAAATTTGGTTTGGTCAAGATGAAGTTGCAAATTATAAAATAAGGACATAAATTTATAACATAATGAAACATGTTTATCTTGAAAGTTGACCAGAAAAAATTGCAATTTAAGACACAAAATTAGAATATAATGAAAACAGTAAACTAGTAAAGTATACAGTAAACTGTACAATATATTAATTGACTATTTTGTAAATTTTAAAAATTTTAAGGATTATTTTATAAATTTAAAAAATTACCCGAAATGGTACTAGTACAGTTCCGTTCTAGAATTCAATCCGATACTAAACCCGATACGGTATTCAAAACTTTGCTCTCTACCCTTCCGTAACACACCTGACCTTTTTGGAACTTGAGAGCCTGTAAAGCATGTGGTTTGTTTGACGAGCCGTGGAGCAGGGACCTAGGTGTATCATGATCTGTGGCTCGTAGTAATTAACTCGAATAGGTTGGCGTTGGTAGTTCAACTAGTCATCAGGATTGCTTCTAGGACTCCAGTACTTCAAATACTCGATGTGCCCTAAAGGTCATGAACATGATGGACCTCGGTAGTGAGTTATAAACATGACTTGTTCCATTTTGAAGATACCAACTTCATGGGCCTAATCTTCTTGTAGGAAACATTAATGACCCAACTATACCCTGTAAGGTCACCACCCAATTTCTTACACGTTAAACATTGGTTGGTATACGATTGGTTTAATCCAGCTGTTTATATGGTTGGTTCCAGTTCATTAACAAACGAGCCGGAGAGTATTGGATAATAATATTTTTCTAGTGAATTCCTATGTTGGTGATTTCAGCCTGCGCTAATAATAAATTCTCTTAATCACAAGTTAAACAATGTGGAAGAGGGTCTAGCGTGTCTTACACTTGCATTATAAATGATAAGCATAACCAGAGAGTTGCTTCAAATGAAGCTGCAGCCTACAGAGAATCAAATTCCTAACATTCAACGGCACGCTTCCCCGATCATCCCAGTCAACGAGCACGTGCAAGCAGGTTGAAGAGAATGATTATTAGACATTAATGATTATAACATATATTAACTACAACTGTGATGCATATACAATTTTAAGTTAGCTTAAAGGTATAAAAAGCATTTTAACACATATCCTTGAATCACGACTTCTTGTTCACATCACAGAAGACAGAACCTTAATCCTGTAATCATTAAGTAACAGCAACCAAAAGTGGTTGGTTCACTAAGCAACTGATGTTGATTCTATATAAATATACTTGATCAAACTAAAAACTAAAACATTTCAACAAAAGGGCAATATAGGTGTAGTGCATGGTGTGTGGTGATATTGTAACGGTAACACAGATATTGCTTTACATTAACCATGTGAAGTATAAATAGGTATACTCTATCTAAACAAACTAAAATCAGTTTAAGAAATAAATAAGAATATTTATCCTTAAGAAATAAACAAACTACATTGTACAACCTCTCGACAATATAGGGGTAAGGCTACATATTATTAGACCTCCCCAGACCCTACTTTATTGTGAACTTCAGACTGGATGTGATGATGATTTATCCTTATCACCCTCCCGCAAATTGATCATCACGAGGTATGATGGTCAATTTGGTCTTCAAAATATTGAACCTTTGCTTGGGTAATGGCTTGGTCAGAATATCTGCAATCTGATCATTTGAAGAAAGATACCCGACCTGTAATTTTCGATTTGCAGCTAGATCACAGGCATAATGAAAATCAATTTCCATGTGCTTTGATCTGGAATGAAAAATTGGTGTTGTTGTCAAATATGTTGCACGGAGATTATCACACAATAAAACAAGAGTTGTGGCTTGTGCATGACCAAGTTCTTGAGTAAACAAAGTACCCATTGTAATTCAGATACTATGGAAGCTAAAGCACGGTTCTCTTCTTTAGTTGAAGAGCGAGCCACAGTTCGTTGTTTGCGAGAGCCCCAAGTAAAGAGGTTTGAGCTAAAAAATGTGCAATAACCAAAGGTTGATTTTCTATCATCAATGGAACTTACCCAATCAACATCACTATAGGCAGAAACCAGTAGATTGGAGCTCAGTTTGAGAAGAATCTCATGCTACATAATGGAATGTAAATAACGCAAAATGCGTTTGACAACTTGCCAATGATTTTCAATCGGTTGATGCATAAATTGAGATATTTTGTTCACTAAATAATAGATATCTGGTCTAGTAAGTGAGAGACATTGCAATTCACCAACAACATTGCGATATAGAGTTCCATCAGAAAAAGGAGTGGCATCATTTAACGTCAACTTGGATTGTGGATAGGCAGGAGTAGAAACTGAATTAGCCAAAGACATATTCGCTTTAGATAACACTTCTGTGATGTATTTACGCTGAGTGAGAAGAAGGCCTGTAGGTAACCAGTTGGCTTCCACACCAAGAAAGTAATGTAGGCGACCTAAGTTTTTGAGTGCAAATCTGTCACTTAAGGAAGTAATGATGTGTTGAATATGACCAGAGTCACTTCCAGTGACTAAAATATCATCAACGTAAATTAGACAATATGCTTGAAATCCTGCATGGTTGTAATAATAAAGGGAACTATCAATTTTTTAGTTTTGAAAACCAATAGAACGAAGTGCTTCAGTAAGATAAAGAAACCATTGTCGTAGGGCTTGTTTTAAGTCATATAAAGACTTTTTTTATTTTCAAATATGATATGGATATAGAGAACTGATAAGACCTTGTGGTTGTTACATAAATAACTCTTCATCAAGGTTGCCATGTAAAAAGGCATTAGAGACGTCCAACTGATATACAAGCCAGTGATGTGAAACAGCCATGGAAAGAATAAGCCGAATGGTAGCAAGCTTAATAACAAGACTATAAGTATCCCTATAATCAATACCTAGGTGTTGATGGAAACCTTTTGCAACTAGCCTGACTTTGTATCGTTCAATAGAGCCATCTGATTTCCTTTTGATTCGATATACCCATTTATAGCTAATGGCATTGTGAGAAGAAGAGGGAGGAACTAATTCCCATATGTTATTAGCAATTAAGGCATCCATTTTAGCATCCATAGCATCTCGCCATTTGCTTGATTTTACAGCTTGTTTATATGAGGTGGGTTCAAAGCTTCAACTTGTGTATGAAAGACGTGTGGTTTTAAAGATCCAGTTTGGGAACGAGCTATCATTGGATGGGTTTTAGGTATATCTGATGATATGGAGGCAGGATGTTGTACAGTAGGGATAGCTAAAGATGGAGAGGATGGAGGAGAGGAAGACTGACACGAGGTTGGAAGCTAAGAAGGTGAGAGGTTGAGATTGGAATTTGGTAGAGAGGTTCTATTTGGAGTAGGATTGACAGGTAGGAAGGATGGAAGTAAAATGGTTGTTGTTGATGTGTCATGGAAACTGGCAAGAGTAGCTTGCTTTCACAAAAAGGGAAAGACTTGCTCATCAAAAATCACATGGCGTGAGATAAGTAATTTAGATGTATTAATATCAAGACAAATATAGCCTTTGTGAAGTTTACTATAGCCAAGAAAAACACAAGCTTTAGACCTTGGAGCAAGTTTATTAGGAGCGCTGAAGCCAAGTATAACATAGACATCCAAAAACTTTCATATCTGTATTGTTTGACAAAGAATGAAATAATTTCTTAAAAGGAGAGACATGCTACAAAACATGAGATGGTAGTCTATTTATGATATAAATAGCAGTATCAAATGCATAAGGCCAATAAATATTTAGGACAGAGGAATGTTGTGGTAATGAAAGACCAGTTTCAACAATATGTCTATGTTTACGTTCCGCAGATTCATTTTGTTCAGGTGTTTTAGGACAAGTACTATGTTGAGTGATTCCATTCTCAAAAAGGTATGTAGTAAAGGCCTGGAATTCCCCACCCAAATCTGATTGAAACATTTTAATTGGTCTACCAAAAAAAAATTCGACAATGTGACGAAATTTAATAAAGGTATTGAGGACATTTGATTTCTATTTGAGAAAATAGATCCAATAATGGTGACTATAATGATCTAAAAACAGAAAATAGTATTTATTACCATCAATTCAAGGAACAAGTGAGGATCCCCATACATCAGAATAGATTAAATCAAGGGGTCTTTCAGCAATAACAGAACATAGTATTTATTACCATTAATTGAAGGAACAGGTCAGGATCCCCATATATCATAATAAATTAAATCAAGTGATCCCTCAGCAACAAAGGAAGAGACAGGAAAAGGTATCCTATGATTCTTACTAACACTACAAGCATGACATAGACCTAATTATTTATTAGATATCACAGAAATATTAGATTTATTGAATGCTTAAAGAACAGTACGAAAAGAGGTATGACCCAAATGTTCATGCCATGTTGAGAGAGAGCAACGCAATGCAAGCTTTGGAGGACTGTGATCATAAACATGTGCAAGAAAGATAGAATAAAGTCTATTGTCATTTGGCCCTGGAAGCAGCAAATTCCTCCTAAGGATATCCTTGATTTCAAAATGAGAAGGAAAAAATTCAATAGACATGTTATTAGCGTTAGTGAAGGAAGAAACATAAAGTAAATTATGATGAATATCAGGAACACAGAAAATATCTTGTAAGTGAAAAACAAAATTCTTAGACTAGCAGGAAGATGATCCAGAATGAGTGATTGGTAAGGAATTATCATTGCCAACTTTTACGTGATCTTGTCCCTGGTAATCAGAATGAATGGTTAGATTGTCAAGATCAGGAGTAATATGATGAGTTGCACCAGTATCCATGATCCACGACTGAGGTTAGGTTGGCTAAGAAAAGGTGTAGGCATAGTTGGAGGTTGGTTTAGGAGTGGTGGATGCATTAGCTCTATTAAATTTCAGAGAAGAACAATTATTGGAGAGATGGCCAAAACCATGACAATTGTAACAAGTAATTTGGGTAGAATCCGATTGCCCAGACCCTTACAAATGGGGTTAATGCTAAAGAGAATGATTTGGAGTAGAAATTGGAGGTCGAACAGAGGAATTAAAATGAAATCTTTTTTCCTCGTCTGCAATATCGTCCTCCCTGACCCCCTGTATTTCCTATATTATGCGGAGAATAAGAATGAGTAGTGGCTACAAAGGTAGTTAGAATGACTGTTTTGGATGAGTTTTCAGCATTGAGACTAGCTTCTTCACTCAGTAATAAGCCATAAAGATTATCAAAATTAACAGCAGTAAGTCTATTTTCAAGAGAGCAAAGAAAAGGACGATATCTAGGTCTGAGTCCATTAGTAACTACCTGCACCAAATCATCATCAGGCATAGGTTTACCTAAAGCTGCTAATTGATCAAACATAACCTTCGCGCATTGAGTATATTGAGCAATACTTTCACACTGCTCTTTTTGGAGCTTAAAGAAATTACTTTTAATGGTACGAAGCTGGGCTTTAGAACCTGAGGCATAGGATGTTGCAAGCTTTGTCCAAGCATCTTTAGCACAAGAGATGCCAACAATTTGTGGAATGAAGGTTTCAGAGATGAAGCCAATGATCCAGCTCAATACCAACTGATCACGGCGAAACCAAGTGGAATATTGAGGAATTTGGTCTCCCTTAGCATTGGTTCGTGATGGTGGAGCAGAGCTGCCATCAATGTGTGAAGCCAAATCTTAGCTGTGAAGCAATGGCATTATTTGTTCTTTCCATAGGAGATAATTAGCGGAGTTCAGCTTGATTGGGAGCTGGTGAGATATGTTTGGTAAAGTGGCTATAGTGGAGGTAGGTGAGACGGAGATGGTTGAAGCAATAATAGGTTGATTTGATGTCATGATGGATAGTTGGCTGTTAGGCCGTAAAGAATTCTTTAAATTGATGAAGTCTGAAAAAAAATCAAATGAAGCCAAGTGAGTGTGCAAAAAAAGGCTCTGATACCATGATATTGTAATGGTAACCCAAATACTACTTTTCATTAACCATGTAGAGTGTAAATAGGTATACTTTATCTAAACAAACTAAAATCAGTTTAAGAGATAAATGAGAATATTTATCCTTATCATGTGGTGGCCGACATCTATGTCCAGTATGCAAGCAAAAAAATGGAAGGTGAAGAAAAAAGGATTGAAAACTAAAACTCTTCACAAAATAAAGAGAGAGAAAAAAAAAGTGTTCCCCACCTGGATTTAAAGGGGATAAAGAAAACAAAAAGAGAGGAACTTTTGCAATGTTACATTTGACTGATAGTTGGTTCCATTTTATAAACGTAGCCTTTTGAGGAGTTAGCATATGCTTGTGGTCATGTTTGGATCAAAAAACCTAGAAAGGTTTCCAATTGCAAGGCATAGAGGTTTACTAATTGGGGTTATGTCATAATCTGAATCCAGAGTGGCTCTTGACACAAATTAATTTTTATTTTAATCTAATTCTAAATATAACGAACATATATATACTATAAGAAATTGTATTTTTAGTGAAAGTAAAAGTTATTACTAAAAGTAGTAATATTTGTCACTATTATTCATAGTGTCCAATTTTTGAAGTCGTCACCTCCCGTTACAAATACCTCCGTCACTAATGAAATTGGACTAATTTAAGAAATGGTCTCAATTATGCAACACTTTTGTGACAGAAATAATGACACTAAAACCTATGCAATGTTTGACAAAACTATATGATCACAATAACTTTACATATTTAAGACAAGTTTATCGTCACAAATAATATAAAGTAGTGACGAATTAAGTCGTAACAGTACTTTATTTTATTGTGACAAAATTGCCGACACTAAAACCTATCAAATGTGTGACAACACTATATGGTCACAACAAATGTACTTATTTATGACAATTTTGTCGACACAAATAATATAAAGTAGTGACGAATAAAGTTGTAATAATACTTCATTATATTATAACAAAAGTGCTGACACTAAAACTTATGGAATGTGTGATAACATTATATGGTCACAACAACTTTACATATTTATGACAAGTTTTTTTACACAAATAATATAAAGTAGTGAAGAATAAAGTCGTAATAGTACTTCATTTTATTGTTACAACATTATCGCCACTAAAATAATTAAAAATAGTGACAAAATATTTGTCACTAATAATTTTTTATCAGATTCCATTAATTCTTGGTCATTAATATTTTAATAAAAAAGTGTCAACATCATTTCGTCACAAAAATGAAAATTGGTTCTTACAGAAAGTATTGTCACTAATGTGTTTATTATTATCACAAATAAAATTATCAATTCATCAATGGAATTACATTAGCTATAAAAGAAATTTACATCAATGGCTATATTGTCTAACAAATTTCGTCACAAGTATGAAAGTTATATGTTACAATAACGTTGTTACTAAATAAAGAATATATGTTACAATAAATTATCACTAATATGTTCGTGTTTGTCGCAAATAATATTATTAAATTTAACAATTTAATTACTTAATCGATAAAAATTTTGCATTGATGGCCATAAAATAGACGTTGTCACAATTGATACAGATTTTTAATGCCAAGATATTACCAGACAAGTAAATAAAAATTATTAGTATATATAAAATATAACACCAAAATGTACAAAATTCTAATTTCCAATATATAAAATTAGAAATTTTAATATCCAAGAAAATTATTTATTACAATTATCTCAAATTACTACGTATTAATTTAAGCTAAAACTCTCTAAGTTAAAATTTCCTGGTAATTCTTCAGGATGAAGTTCATTGTTGATTTGTTTCCTACAAAATAAATAAAAATAAAATTAGTTAATTAGTTTATAAAATATTAAGATATAAATTTAGTACTAATGTTTTATAATAATATAATGATAATGATAAGAAGTGATTTGAAAATTTAGTAAAGTAATTTTAATTTTTTTTAAAAAAAATCTAATTTGACTATAACTTTCATATCATTATTTCTTCTCCACTTGGAAGAGGCCAAGTTCCATTTGGCTTTTGGCGTGATACCTCCCAACCCTTAACAGCATCGGGCCACTCATCAGAATCTTCATCTTTTTAAAAAGAAAAAAGACAAAGAAAAGACAAAGAAAATTAATAATTAATTAGAACTTATTTTTAAAGAAAAATATAATTTTAATTTTAAGTAAATAAATTTTAACTTTACCAGCCCATATGCAATTTATACAATCGACTTTGTACCAGAAATTGATTACATCTCTTGATTTAACCTATTACTTGCGTTTCTTTCACTTTGCTCCTATAAATCGATAAATAAGTTGTTTTTCATAAAAGAAAACAACTAACAAAATAAGTTAAAGTACTTAAATTTTAAAATTACCTTAAAATTTAGAATCTCCCATTTATTCTCAATCAACCATTGCCAATCACCTTCCTCCACATCATTTAGGCAATCTTTGCTCTTGAGATAGCTTTTGTGTAAATGATAATGTCGATTTTTATATTGTGCATGCACTTATTGCATCACATAAGATTGCACCTGATTTGAGAAATTGAATTTATCCTAAAATTCATAAAAAAATATATTTAGGAAAATTAAGAAGCAAATTCAATGCAACAATAAAATTAAACTCTATTACAATTAAAAAAAATGTCATACCTTTAAAAATAACCACATTGCCTTCTTATCATCCTCGTAAAGTGTCATACTATATTGATCTATAAACGTTACACGTAACATTACGAAGATAAGAAATCAAGCTTGATAGGAACCATAATAAAATCCAAAAACCTCAGGCAGGTCTAAGCAGGTCAACTTGATCATTCTTTTGCATTAATTGTATCAATATCTTCTGCAATCAAGATGAAAATTCACCCATGTTTTATTATTTTGAATATTCGAAAACTTTCATGGGCATCTGAGCAGAGTATAAGACACTATTAACAGAATTGAGCTTCACATTAGGGACACCCAAAACGAGTCATTAAGTAATGCACACCAAAAAGGTAAACAAGCAACAAAAGGAAGTGCATGATCTTCAACTGCGCACAACCAAGAATGAAACACTTAGGAAGCAGGCCAATGCAAGCAAATGAGCTTTAAGATAAGACTAAAAATAATAATAACAAACACGATCACACACAAACTTAGAATTAAGCTGCTAAGTGCTGAATGTCCTCAAATTCACAAGCAGAAACACAAACAAGCTTAAATGCAATATAAGCAATTAAGCATAAACAAAATACAAGACCATGAAGGACTAGATTTGCATGCAAACTTCGTGTTACCAGAGGGGGACATGACAATGAGTTGGTGGGGCTTAAGGATAGAATCATCATGGACTTTGATGGTGATGCCGTCACCGGTCCCTGAGACCCATCCAAGGGTGTAGAAATGGCAGCAGAGGCCAACTAACAATACCCTTTTCTCCTACCGCTTTGCTCTCTATATAGGCCTGCCTCAACAGCTTGACTTCTCCGTTCATCAGTGCCACCTTTGTTGCTTCCAGAATGGTTCCAACTTAGATTTTATCGGAAAAAGAATTTTTTTCTATGGAAGAACTTGTATTAAGAGTCTGATAAGCAATACTGCTGTGTGTTGGTCCGAGGCTTCTTTGTGGTCACTGTCTTGTCATTCGTTCTTCCTAATCCATTAAAGACTATCTTTTGAGATTACCAATGATTCCATTGTTCGTCAAAAACCAACTACGCCTTGAAAGTTGTCCTTTGCACTTCTCTAAGCCTCTTTCAGTCCATCTACATGCATACTGATGCTAACTACATTTATGGATCTTAATCTCAATCAACGGTTTTGCTTCCTGTTTATTCTTGTAGTCTCTTTGTTTCCTAGGCCAACTCACCACATTTACATTGATTTCAGGAAGATGCATTGCCCACCCTTTTTTGGTAGACTGAAAGTCTCTGTCATTTGAGGCATTGCTTCCACAATATTGCGAAAGATAACAACATCGTTAAGTGTTATGCCATTTGCAATACCTCTTCGAGTTTTTCTTGGGCTCTATTTATGCATGAGAATCTTCGTGCAAATTCATTAGCTAAAAATTTCTCATTCGTGCTAAACCTGAAAGTTTCGACCATATATAACCAACTTTTTCTTTGACCATGTATAAATGGGACTTCTTTCATTGTGTAGGGGAGGGCTGTAGATTAGATGATTGTATAAGAGCTTCTGAAAGATCCACCAACTCTAAATTACATAATACAAGCAGCAAATATGTACAAGATGA
>JAOTAX010000003.1:8347666-8362623 GCA_025629825.1 Erythroxylum guanchezii | reverse complement strand
TTAAGCCATTCAATTTGAAGATCAACATCCTTAAGCTCAACAAACATCTCTCTATTTTCCTTCTTCAAAAATAATTTCGTAGCTAACATAAACAGTTCACTTCCCCTTTCTATTTTATTTATACTTCGTAAGATGTTCATCACCTCAACAATGCTATAACCAGGTTCTTCTCTTTTAATAAAACTCATTGAAGTTCTACTCTCTACTGCATCACATATGCGGTCCAAATTTTTTTTAACATTTCTGTTGCCCCTGTTCTAGTATCATTTTTCTTTCTTTTTTTTTCCCTTTCCTTTTGTAGAAGTTCCTAGAGTTGGAGTTGATGAACCAATCTCATTATTAATATTTTCAATTTCTGGATTGGCAGCAAAGCCCTCAAAAAGGTCATCGTCAAGATCAATATCAACTAGGCTTTCTCTACACGCCACATCAGCATCATTTGGTACAAAACCTGAAGAAGGTGCCTAAGCTCCTTCTCCTGTAGCTGCAACATCTTTAAATAAAATATTTTGTTGTTCAATATGTTTCAAACCTTTAGTTCGAAATTTGGCAGCCTCAGGATTTTATTACAATAATATTGTTTAAGTTATTAAACTATCAAGTAACATTATAACAATATAAATCTAAAGCATAACAGGTTGTTTGGAATACAACGAATTGAATTCATTAACGAATTGAATTCAATTATATTAATGAGATTGAATTGAATTCAATTTACACTGTTTGGAACAAATCTAGTAATATTAGAATTGAATTCAATTATACTGTTTGGAACAAATCCAATAAGATTAGAATTGAATTCAATTATTTCATATGACACATTTACCTCTGACTAAAAAATAACGTTATTAACTAATAAATATTCACACCTACATAGTGCAACTTATAAACATCAATTTTATTATAAGTAATATCATCAAAAAAGTTTATTATTAAAATGAAAAGAAAAAATTGATTGCAAATGATATTAGGCTAGACCGAATTAATTATTGAAATAAATAAATTTAATTATTGAAAGACAATTTTCTTAATTTTAAGAATTCTAATTAATTAATTTCAATCTAATTGAAACCAATTAATTCTTATTTTAAAAACCACTTTTCTAAAATTAATTAGGAATCAATATATTATTAATCTTAATCATATTAAGAAAAATAATTTCATATTAAGAAAAATAATTGCCTTAAGTTTGGGATTGAATTGATAATTAATATAATTTAATAATTAAACTCTTGAAAAAAATAAATTTAATTTCAAAACAATCCTGATAAAATCAACCTTTGAAAACAATTAGAAAACTTTTTTCTAAATTTATCAAGATTTAAAAGTTCTTAATTTTTAATTAAAATTTTTAATTAAAAAGGCTTAGAAAATTTTTAAAAGAAGAAAAAAAAAGTGTCTAGCGCCATGTAAATATAAAATTCATGTTGGAATAAAGGGTATATTGGGTTTGTGCGTGAAAACAGCAGAGAGGGGCTCTTGGGGTTCAATTCACCTCACTTGGGACGTGAATTGAATTTGTTAAGAAAGTGGGTTTTAAACCCAAGCAGAATTCAATCCATCCTCTTTTGTTGGTTCCAAATAGATGAATTGAATTCAATCACAAGATTGAATTCAAAGATTGAATTCAATTCATCCTCTTCCAAACAGCCTATAAATGCTTACCTTCAATTTCTTTTCACACCATTCGTCACTTGCATCAATAGTTTGATTAGTAGGATCCCATCCTAGTCCAGTTTCCTTACCTACTAAATTTGTCCAAAGCTACCAATCCTTTTTCAATCCATCTCATTTATTCTTAAATTGTTTATATTCATAGTTCTTCTTAGTTTCATGAGCAAACTTTGAACCTATGTTTTTCTATCCAATCTTGTTAAAGTGACTATTTGGTCGATTTCTAGCTAATATCTCTTCCACAAAAATTTTGATTAAAATTTCAAGAGCTCTATCATTCCACTCCGCTTTAATCCTTTTTTTCAATTTATCCCCACCTTGAATATCTTGGCTTGGTATTGACAATTTCAATCAACAACAAAATCCCCACTGCATATAACAATTATTTAAGCAAGTATTAGAAAAACCACACAACGAGAAGTTTTACGCATTCTAAATCAATATGTAAACCAATATACCAACATATGCTCAATTTCAGAAAATCTAGAAAACAAAAAAAATATTGAGCTTACCTCAACAACAACAAGTAGCACCTCTCTTTTTCTCTTTCTGCTTTCAATGTTGATACTGGACAATATGAAATCACATTGTTATTGCATAAAATTAATTAATAAAAATTACATAAAATATTTTGATATGAACTCTGCATTGTTTAACGCAGACGAAGGAAGCCTGCGTCAACAACGTAGACGTTTGTCTGCATCAACGTGTCGTCTGCGTTGTTACGCAGATGAACGTCACGGAGACGTCTCGTCTGCGTAATATCTGCGTAACAATGCAAATTTTGCAGATGAACATCTGTGTAACGAACGCAGAGATGAAGGTCTGCGTTTGTTACGCAGACCATCGTCTACGTATACACAGACCCAACACGCAGACGTCGACGTCTGCGTACAGACCCAACAACAAATATGAAGAGGAGATCTAACCTGTGAGTATCGTGGGTGAGTGATTAGAGAAGATAGTCAGTGAGTTGGTGAGGAACAGACGAAAGAGAAGAAACGAAAGAGACGTTAAAGAGAAGAAAGCAAAGAGTCATGAATTGTTTATGGAAGTGACGCAAATTGTCTACCCGAAAAAGCTGTATTTTGGTTTTTTAAAAAATTGTTTCTACTGTAAAAGTACTTTTGAAGTTTTCAGCCAAACACTTATTTTTTCTTTAAAATAACTTCTGCGGTGAAAAAAAGTACTTTTGGAGCTTCCAAAAGCCGAACCAAACAGACACTTAATAGATTTCGTAAGATTTGTAACAGAAATGCTTTGCAATACATATCCATACTAATTAGGATATAAGATGACTACCAAAAATTTTCGTTTAAATAACACAATTATGGAAAACCATTATTCATATTTTTCCTTTTGTAATAAGCTCATTTTTTAACGCATTACCATCATCGACAGTAAAATATTCATCATAAGATATCCAGGCTTCAGGAGGTAATATATTGGATTTCATAATATTTCGACAAGATCCACTATCTACATATCCAATACCCAAGAGAAATATCTCTTGGTGACATTAATCAACTTGCGTTAACATCTCTATCAAGAGATTTTTCTCACATCTCTACGTAATATTGCAATGGTCCTTTGAAGTTTTAGTTGAAGTTCATCCGGAGAGAATGTATAATGAAGATTGACATCATTAAAACCATTAAGCAAATAGTATCTTTTTGTCATACGTTAAAAATGTTTTTAAAAATCTTATCTATCTAAAGAGCAACATTTTATTTCAAAATATTCTTGTCGAGTTGGCTTATCAATGAGTTAAAAATCACCAATGAATTCTTTATGGATAACTTTAAGAAGAATACCAACATATGCTACTTGAATATATTGGAGCCTCCGACAGTCATCTAAACTTTGTCATTATTCCCTTAAAGCACCATTAAAACCATAAGTAAATTCAGACAAGATATCTCTTAAAGGAGTATTTGGCGAGCCATTTGCTTATCAATCCAAACACCAAATTCGTGTAGACAATATCTCCATTTTTTGGTGAAAAACGTAAGCATAATTTATTGCATAAACATAATCACAATAATTCTTTAGCCCAAATTTGAAAAATCTATGTTTACATGAAAATATAAAATATAAAGTACATACCTTGATCCATAAGCGTAAGTTTGATTGAGACAAACCCTTCCAAAAGATTGAATGTGAACAAACTTGTTTATCTTCTCTTTCCCTCAACAATTTTGCTTTTTGATGGTGAAAATAAGCAGAGTTGTATATAGGGCGAGAGAGAGGACCTACTTCAAATTAAATAAAGATATCTTTGAACCGTTACCATCAAACGGTATGTTTAAAATAAAATCTTATCTTAATTCATCAACATTATCTTCCTTTATCAAATTGATCAACCATAAGTTAGCATTTAATATTATTAAAACCATAAATATTTAATGAGCCACATATTAAATATATATAGGTTTTACATTCTCCCACTTGGCTTATTAATTGAAAAACGTTATATCATGGTTTAATAATAAATAAACTTTTTGTGCATAACTTTTGATAAATTCTTTAATGTTGATTATATCATAAATCATAATCAAATAAAGACACTAATAAAAGTCATACCTGTTTCACATCTTAACAAATGACATAATTCCTTCCACGTACTACAATATCAATGCTTTATTCAATATGATCCATAAATAAGAAATACATTAATGGTCCAACGATAATGTCTTAGTTAAAGACAAATCCTATGAACATAAGTTATTCATAAATGGATACTACAAAATAGGATTAACAAAAATAGAAACATAAATGAGCTCACAGTGTCAAAACACAAACATCATAAATCTCAATAATAATATCTTATAATGACCATTCTCAAAGACTTTTGGTGCCAATCCTTTCGTCAAAGGATCTACAATCATATAAATAGTGCTAATATGTTGAATTGACACTGTATGTTTTTGAACTTCTTCTTTAACAGACAAGTATTTTAATTCCATATGTTTACCACCTTTAAAATACTTGTCGTTATTTGAAAAGAAGACTGTTGCAGAATTATCACAATAAATTTTCAGCGACCTGGCAATACTGTCGACAACTCCAAGTTCCGAAATAAAGTTTCGTAACCATAAACCTTGAATCGTAGCTTCAAAACATGCTACAAATTCAGCTTCGATAATGGACACAACAATGATAGACTGCTTCGCACTTTTCCAAGAAATAACCCCTTCAACTAATAAGAAAAGTTAGCCAAAAACGGACTTTTTAGTATCAATGCAACCGAAAAATCGGAATCTAAATATCCAATCACTTCCAGGTGATTGAATCTCCTATAAGTGAGCATATAATCTTGAGTACCTTATAGATATCTCAAAACTTTTTTTGCAGCTTTCTAATAATCTAATCCAGGATTACTTTGATATCTAACCAGCATACTGACAGTAAAGCAATGCCTGGTCTAGTGCAAGTTTGAGCACACATTAGGCTTCCAATAATTGATGTATAAGGAATATTTGTCATCTGCTTATGCTCCAATTCATTCTTTGGACATTGATTAAGACTAAACTTGTCTCCCTTCTGAATTGGAACTTCACTTGCAGAATAGTTTTTCATGTCAAATCTCTTCAAGACCTTATTAATGTAAGCTTTTTGAGATAAGCCTAATAATCATTGTGACCTGACACGGAATATTTCAATTCCTATAACATAACTGGCTTCTTCAATATCTTTCATTTTAAAATTTTCAGAGAGAAATTTCTTGGTGTTGTGCATTAAACCAAGATCATTAGTAGCTAAAAAGATATCATCAACATAAAGTAACAAAATATGAACTTACTCCCACTGATTTTTAGATATATACACCGATCAACGATGTTTTCTTTAAAACTTAAGATACCATTGTTGGGAGGCTTGCTTAAGTCCATATATTGACTTCTTAAATTTACACACCATGTCTTCCTTTCCTTCAATTGAAAAGCCTTCAGGTTAATCCATATACACGTATTCCTCTAAATTACCATTAAGAAAGGTTGTTTTCATATTTATTTGATGTAATTCTAAATCATAATGAGCCACTAGTGCCATAATAATGCTAAAGGAGTCTTTCTTTGAAACAGTTGAAGAAGTCTCCTCATAATCAATGTTATCCTTTTGAGTATAACCTTTGGCAACAAGTATAGCTTTATGTCTTTCAATATTGCCACAAGAGTCACATTTAGTCTTAAAAATCCACTTACATCTGACTCTCTTACAACCTTCAGGCAATTTGACTAAATCCTAAACTTCACTATGCTCCATTGAATTTAACTCTTCTTTCATAGAATCAATCCATTTAGTAGAATTAATACTTTCAACGGCTTGTGAAAACGAAACTGGATCATCCTTATTTCCTATGTCAAACTCTGACTCTTGTAGAGATACCACATAATCATTAGAAACAACTGGTTTTCTAGGTCTTTAAGACCTTCTTAATGTTATTTCTTATGGTTGTTCGACAATTGGAACTTTTATTATAGGTTCAATAAGTTCATTAACCATAGGCTCTTCAAGAAGTGTTTGATGATTTATTTGTTGCTCCTGTAAATTGTCAAATCGTTCTACAACCGTAAGAGTAACATGTATTGAAGAAGTCGGTAAGGGAACTTGAACTTTTATTTCTTTAATAACTACATTACGTGGTCTTTCAACACTCCCATTGGTTTCTCCATTCTCAATAAACCTAGCATTTCTAGTTTTAATAATTCTTGTTGTATGATTAAGACAATAAAATATATTCACTTTAGACTTTTCTGGATAACCAATAAAAAATCCACTAATTGTTCTTGAATCCAATTTCTTTTCATGTGGATTATAAATTCTTACTTCCGCTAGGCAACCCCAAACATGTACGTGTCTTAGACTAGGCCCCTGTTTTGTTCAGCTTTTGGAACCTCCAAAAGTACTTTTTTTCACCACAAAAGCTATTTTAAGGAAAAAATGAGTGTTTGCCTGAAAACTTCAAAATCACTTTTGAAGTAGAAATAACTTTTTTAAAAGCCAAAATACAGCTTTTTCAGAAGCTAAATTTTGGAGCTTTTCAGAAAAACCCAAATTTCAGCTTCTTCGGGTAGTTGAATTTGCGTCACGTACGTATATAACAAATTTTACGTCTTTTCGTTTCTGTGGTTTTCTTCTTTATTCACTCACACACGACTCATCTTCTCTCACAACGTATGCGATACATAAGGTTTGTTCCTCCTTCAGCTGTTGGTGGGAGTGTTGATGCAGACGAATGTCTGCGTGAAAGTGTTGATGCAGATGAATGTCTGCGTGAACGTCTGCGTCAACAACGCAGACGTCGATGTCTACGTTAACGCAGACGAAGGTCTGCGTAAACACAGACGTCATAACGTCTGCGTTAACCAACGAAGACCTTCGTCTGCGTTTAACGTAGACTAACGCAGACTTTCGTCTGTGTTACGCAGACGTCTCTGCGTGAGACGTCTGCTTTATACTTTTCATTACTATCGAATTTTTACTCTACGCTGAATGTAACATATATGCGATAATTATGGTGTTCTATGCTAATCTATGTGCTTATCATCCTGCCTTCTTGCTTGCTATGACACACGTTCACTTCAAGTTTTGAAATCACTAAGCACCTGCACTTCAATATGCTGATTCCAATACATATTGATAACGTGTGGAAGTGTGTGTAGGGTAAAATTTTAAAAAAAAACTTTGATCTTATTTAAAAACATACTGTTAGTAAATTTTAATTATTTTGAAATTTGTACACATGAAATAGCATTTGCCTAATTTTCTTATACTTGTTAAATTCATTGTTATACTTGTTTAATATACTTTAAAAATTATTTAGCATAAATAATTTTATTATAAAATAAAATATAGTTAAAATTAGTAAAGTGCTTTTTATTTTATGTTGCCAAACAGTCTACTGTGTGAAGCTTTTTTAAAAAAACTGTTTTTTTAATCGACAGTCAAATAGTCAACTGGCTTTTTAAAAAGCTCTTCTCAGAAAAACTTTACTGACAAAAGCTCAATTGATAAAAGCTCAATCAAACGGGCCCTAGGTTTCCTTCTAGTCCACAGTTCAAAATGAGTCTTTGGAACTGCTTTACTAGGAACCCTATTGAACAAGTAAACAGTGGGCCTTCATATATGCATCTAGAATGATAAGGGTAAAGACGAATTGCTTAACATACTCCTAACTATATCCATTAATGTATGATTATGTCTTTCTGCCACACCATTTTGTTGTGGTGCAGCTGGCAATGTGTATTGAGCACATACATAGTGCTTTTTAAGAAATTTGGCAAATGAACCTAGACATTGTCCTAACTCATTATATTTTTCGTAAAATTCACCACCCTAATCAGATTTGACAATTTTTACCTTTCTATCTAATAGCCTTTCCACCTCATGAACAAACACCTCTAACACATTTATTTCTTGAGTCTTCTCATGCAATAAATAGACATATCCATAACGTGAAAAGTCATCAACAAATGTGGTGAAATACTTTTCTCCACTAAAAGATGGAACATCGAAAGGTCCACATATATCAGTGTGTATAATTTCAAGAATTTGTGTGCTTCTTGTGACTCCTTTCTTTCTATGTTTGATTTGCTTTCCCTTAATGTAATCCACACACACACCAAAATCAGTAAAGTCTATATCTGATAAAATTTCATTCTTTACCAGTCTTTGTAGTCTTTCTTTGGAAATATGACTTAAACGTTTATGCCACAAAAAAAAATGAACTTTCATTAATTAAACCATGTTTAGTACCAACATTAAGATGCCGGGTTAGTAGGGTTTAGCAAAAAGGTTATTAAGATTTAACTTATATAGACCATCATAAAGAATACCAGAACTAATAAGGCAAACGTGTTTAAATAAACTTAGAGTGGTCACGCTCGATACAGTCTTCGAATCTAGAAATCCAGAGACGTTCAGATGGTAATTGCACTGGTAAACTTTGAGAGCTCGCTCCAACACATCGTCGAAAATCATCATAAACGTTTTTGGAGTTCTTATGGCTCAGATAACCGAAATGTTTGAGATATTTCTTCAGCTTGTGGATGTCTCTGAGCTTGTCACCCTTATGACACCCTTGAAGATGCTTCAAGAACTCAAATGATGATGTTTTTGTGCCATTTTTGTGAGCTAAAATAGCTTGAGATAAGCAAGCAAGGAGGACAAAGGACAAGGGGAGAAGAGCTTTGAAAGCCATCAATGATCACTGATCTATAGCTACAAGAGAGGTTCTAGTATTAGATTTTGCTCTGGCAGTTGTACCCTTTTGGTGTTTCAAGATGTGTTTATAGATTTCAAGAGAAGAATTGGCTTAGGAACAAGTTATGATCTCTAAGATTGAGCAATGCTAGGCAACTATGTGCAAATGAGTTTACTTGGTCTCTTGAGCGTAAAGTGGCAGACAATGGACGTGCTTGACATGTAACTAGTTTTATTCGAACTAGTCCACAAGAAGAAAAAGGCCCGATCTTCCAACATCTATGACTTTTCTTGCCCTCCAATTGGTTTGTTATTGACTGATCGTATTATTATTGAGCATCCGCTTCCAGCTTTCTATTGGACGAAATGGCTTAATATTTTATAATTAAGGACTTAGTTATAAATTATTAAATATATTGATAATTTAGAATTATGTGGAAATTTTTAAATTGTAAATTTTGTGTGATTGTATTTCATTATTTGTTTATAATTGTTGGTTTTGGTAATGAACCGGTTTCTTTAAGGCTAAAATTTAAATTAAGTTTGAACAAGAGTACAATAAAGATAGATGAGTTAATCGTCACCAGTACGTTATTATGAAATTGAAGTCATTACCTTCAAAAAAGGAATTATTAACTTGGGAAGTCGAAGTACGATTAGACTTAGCAAAATTAAGTTTTATTTTCAAAGTTTCAAGCTTTATCTCAGGATCAAGTTAGCCAGTTTGAAACCTGAAATTTTTAAATAACACTATGTTATTTTATGTGAAATATGTAGTTTTTAAATTAAAAAATATATTTAATTAGATTTGATCGGGTCTTATCAAACTTTAGGCAGCAACAAATCCGATCGAACTCGAAGTCCCATTTAGAGCGTCAGACTTGAAGACGAATTTTTAGGTTGGGCTGCACTATACCTTGACAAAAAAAATTTAGCTAGATTAATTGGTTTCTTTATATATTATTTGAAATTGAGAATGCAATTTTTATTTCTTAACTTTTAATTGTTTGATTATTAAAAATTGTTTAAACAATGAAGATAACATTGAAATAAAGTCTAAACATTCATGAATTTTTATTCCTAAACAGTGAGTGAGATACCATTAAAAGTTAAAATATTATCAAATTATTATTAAAATATTATTATGATATGAGAATATTATTATTAAAATAACATATTACAAATTTTTTATATTAATTATTTTGTTTTATTTTATTAATGATTCTATTCATATCATAAAAATCATTCGTAATTATTTCAAAATTAATATTTTGTAAATCATTAAAATAAGTCTAATTAATTATCTATAAAATATAAAATATTTTGATTAATTAGTTACAAAATAAATCATATAATAATTAAGTATAGGTAAAATTTTCCATTATTACTTATAATGTTTAATACTAAATAATAGCATAACTATTAACTCATTTAATTCTATTATTAAAGAATACATACTAAATATGCATAATTAATTATTGATTATTTTTATTTTATTATCAACTTTTTATTCTTATTTATATTCTTTTAATTTTGATTCTTTCAATCCTTCAATTACCAAAAGAGACCTTAGAGATTCGTGACTGCTGTCTTTCATGCTTATGAATTAATATATCCTAACATTGATCGAAAAAGTTCGGTTTTTCAAGGTCCTCAAATTGCTAATATCAAGGTAGAGACGCCACCTTGGAGATGGGCCCCCTTTCGTACGGTCCCAGAGGAATTCTCACCCATGTTTTTGCCGAGAATAGATACTTTGTTCTAATAAATCAGTTCTTTTATATTTTATTAAATCTCTTCCGCACTTTTTTTTTTTTTTTTTTGACCTATATAAATTTGTGGATAAAATTCCACCGAACAAGGTGGAAACAAACCATCTAGAACGCTTTTGCTCCAATCTATGATGGGGATGAGCAGTGATTTGACGTTCCAACACAAGTTGCATTCGACTTGGAGTGGGTGGCGTTGCATGAAATACGCCAGTTAACTTGGACTAGGACATACCTAAGTTCAAGAGAATGGTATCCTCTATTTAATTTTATGTGTCCAACTCTATCCAATACTCAAAATAACGTCGTTTTAACTATTAGACATGGTTGAATAGTCTCTAATCTCATATCTAAAGTCGTTTTAACTATTAGACAGGATTGAATAGCCTCTAAACTCATGTCTAAAGACTAAAACGACGTTGTTTTGGCTATTAGATATGATTTGACAGAGTAAAATTAGACAGAGAATCTGAACTCAGTTCAAAGAACTGTCATATGGCCTAATATATCACATGAAACTACCCCCGTCAATTATTGTTTTAGCCTTTAAGACATGATTTGACAAAGTAAAATTAGACAAAGAATCTAAACTAAGTTCAAAGAACTGTCATGTAGCCTAATATCCCACGTGGAACTACCCCTGCCAGTTGCAAGACGATGACATTCACAGGATTTTTAGATCACCTTTTAGAATAGATACGAAATGGAATGGTGATTTTTAAGAATAGAATAGAACATATATTATTTAGTTTAGTTTATTTTTAAAATTTTCTAACGATAATGTAATGTCAATGTTTAATTTGAAAACATAAATTTGAAATGATAAATGAATAACTAAGAAAAAAAATCAAAATATTCATTCGTCTCCACTAACTATATTATTATTATTATTATTATAATAGTGATTATTATTATTATCATCATCATCATCATCATTATTATTATTATTATTAAGTAATTATGTAGATTCTTTAAGAATAATTTTGTAAAATATGTCCTCAATTTTATTCCCAACTCATTTGGAATAGATAAAGATAGGGAGGATAACTTTACTTATTCTCCAAAGTCAAAGAATAAGTAAACCCTTGGAATATAAATTATGTATATTTTCTTCAACCAAATAAAAGAATTACCTCTTACTAATAATAGATCATAAATAAAATAGTGATTCTAATCTTCACAATTGCTCATGTCAAGAGCAATTGTGAAGATAGCACTTCCATTGGTCAAATGGTTCAACTTGATGCTGATATAAAAAGATACATTAATACTCAATATTTTGGACCATAAAGCTTAGTATCAATTCAGCGAAGATTTTTATTTTGAGAAACAAAATTATTGGTTTGCCAATTGAGTACATCATCAATGAGAAATATTTCCTGTAGCACGTATGTAAAGGTTGGAAATAACACTATTAATGTCATTTTTTGATCTCTTCATGGGAGAACATTCTTCCTCGTAAGGTCGCATCATCATGCATGAGATAGGTGTAGAAGTAGCAACATGAATAAAGAGTATAATGGGTGCAATTTCAATATCTATATATATATTGATATAATATTTAAATTTTTTCTTAGTCTATTCTAAACGTTTTAAAAATTTTATGATTAAATTTAAACGTTTTAAAATGTTAGGTTCAAGTTGTGTTCTATTGTAATTATTAAAGTTTAAAATGCTCTTTTGGTCAAAATATATACTTCTCTTTGTCTCCTCACAAGAACGAGAGTGTATCGTTTCTTTCTCGTTTAGATTGGAAACAACGGATTTGGTAGGAACTTGCGCATTTTTCCTGTGAAAACAATGAGTTGCGTATTAAAGGCAAGTTGAATAGATTTCGTTGGACTCTGCAAGATAGTAGCTTATCTTGAAACCTAAACTTCTAAAGCATCTCCGCTTTAATATTTTGGCTTACATTACAAGAAATAATATTTGACATTCTCGTCTGGCGAAGTGTTGCCTTCATGGTATTAGAATCAATTTTAATGAATCAAGGTATAATTAATTTGAAAACTAGAGTTCCAAAACTCTGTCCAAACATCATTTATCTGAAATTAGCTTACAATAAGACAGGGACGTTAGAGATGAAGGCGTTCAAGTCAATGCAGATGTTCAGTAACCACTCTTTTGTGTGCAAATTATATCCGTAATTAAAGAAATTATAGAATTTGAATTGCTTATGTCTTAAATAATTTATTAAAATCAGGTCAATTATAATTTAATTGCAGTAGGTATAGGTTAGGTAACAAAATCACCCATTGTATTATTATTATTGTTGTTTTGGTTAAGGTGTAACCATCTACGTTACTTACTGCCTATATGTATTATCTTCCCCGAAAAGGTCCCCTTCTTGAGTGTAACTTGTAAGCATCTATCATTTTAATATTACATTGAAGTAGAAAGGGATGACATTTCTATCGGGAATCACTTAAAAACCCTTTTTCAATTTTTCATGAATCCTATTGTGGAAGGTGGAAAATAGTTAATGTGACCTTACGTCCGTCTTCGGGTGATAAACTAGGGACCACCTCTCGGCTCAGAACTCAGAAGTGTCTGTGATGTGACATCGTAACACGACGATGGTATGCATCCCACTGCAGACCAGGGCTTCGAAGCCCTACACTTCTGGTACAAATGTTTGGGCCATAACCCACTATAGCTTAAGGAAACGTGGATCATTGACATAATTGACGTATTTTAAAATGATTAAAGAAACAAAATACTTTTTATGTTTATTCATTTAAGAAATTATAAATTATAAAATATTGTATTAATTGTTATCAAATTATTTTAACAAATTTAGTTACTAATATGAACTAAATAACCACTTAAATTTGATTAATTAAGAAACAATTAATTACTTAATAATTTATTTTAAAGTAATTTAAAGGTAAGATTAATTATATAATATTTTTCTTAAAATTACAAGTTATGTCTAACAAAAATAAATTTTAAAAATTTTAATATCAAATAATGTTTTTGTGAATTAAAATAATAATAAATAATAATAATTGATTGTGTCTTTTAAATTTTGTACATTCAAGTCTAACGTTCTTTCTGTCTAGATTAAAGTTGATGTTGTAGGATCTTGATATGCTCTAACAATTTGGATTTATACTTTTAGCCTCGTGGATAGTGTCAGATCATGAAGTTTGATGTTGAAATATGAAATACACTACAGATCGCAACATCTTTGAATTACAAGATGTTCCTTCTGAAAATAAGATATTAGAGATCAACTTTTACAGTATTGTCCCGAAAAGTCATGACCAATTCAATCGTCCACATCTATTATAGAAGATTTCCGAGTTTTATGTTCTGGTTTACGTGAGGATTTTGACCTTTGACTGGGCTCTTCTCGCCGTCGAGGGATGTAAACCTCGTCATCACTATCAAAATCATCATTCATCCACCAATCACTATCAAAATCGCACATAGATGGATCTTTATCCCAAATGAAATGGCCATTAATGTGGCTAACATATACCTTTGGTCCATCATGGTGGATAGAATGGATTGGAGGGCCATCAACATCTTCTTCGTGAAAAAAAAAAAAAGATGTGCTAATCATCATGATTGGTTATGAATATTGTCTAATTTTTATATTTAATGAATGAATCTTTATCCACATTTTATTTGAAATAATGTATTATTAATTATTATAAAGAATTTGTATCAAATTAATAAACTTAATACTTTGAAAAATATCTTAGATGTGAAGACACGAGAGACACAAGAGGTGGTTTTGTTGGCAACTGCAGCTTGGAGAATATGGACTAGTCATTGTAGAGTGGTCTTTCAAACTGATGAGCCCAATGATTTAGGGGTTGATATTGTTCAAAATATTATCTTGACTAGTCGTGAGATTTTTCATACAAGGGCCCATACATCCAAAGTCTCACTGCATAGTAAGCAAATTCGATGGCTGCCCTCTACAGTTGATATTTCAAGCTTAATACGAATGGGGCATCATGTGGTAATCTAGGTATTACAGGTGCCGATGGACTGCTACATGATGCTTCAGGTAAATGGTTAGTGGGCTTCTAAGCACATCTCAGAATTTGTTCCAATATAGCAGCAGAACTACATGCTTTACGGATGGGTTTGGTTCTAGCTTAGGATGAGGGTTTTCCTAAGCTCATTTGTGAAACCGATGCAAAGGTTGTTTTAAAGTTGATCGTTATTGGTGGAACAATAATGAATTAAGGCTAGTATGTGTTCTAATTGATGATCACGATTTTTTGATCATGGATATGAGTTATCAAATCAGAAACATAGATATATGTTAGAGAACATATATTGGACCGACCCACA
>JAOTAX010000003.1:8315735-8333391 GCA_025629825.1 Erythroxylum guanchezii | reverse complement strand
AATTTTCTCACCAATTTCTTTCTCATTTAAATTCATTTTAATATTTCTAATTTTTACCAAAAGTTCGGGGTCCAACATTGTTATTAGTGTTCATGATTAATTATGGACTATAATTTCTTTATGGATGGTATTGATTTGAAATGGAGTTGAGAATGAGGAGTAAATGAAGTAGAAAAGGTGGACTTAGTATGAGTTGTGTTAAGGAAAGTTTTTGAAACAAAATGGGTAGTTGATTTGGAAAATTTTCATTGAGTGTGTTTTGGTCTGTTAGCCACAACTTTTTCTCTAGTTATCCAAAAATTCTTAATTTGTATTAAACTAGAGACATATGGATACATTTCTTATGAAAACATTGAATTTAAATTCTCTGTCTTTAAGAATCTCAAAATTTGCCATGAAGTTGAGAACTGGGTGCAGTACATTGGTGGATGAATGTAAAATTCGTGTTTTGACTTCAGGGGAAATTCTGGATTGATTTAGATACAATTAGGTAAAGTTATCTTCTAGAAAGTTGTAGGGATTGCTTTTATCTTTCTAACGGTATATATAGTATGAGAATTTTGGACTTTGGAGATGAAAGTTATGGTCTTTATAAGTGGAGATGTTCAGGAGTATAGAATGTATCGTCTGTGATAAAGTCATATCGTCTGTAAAATGTATCATCTGTGATGACGTCATATCGTCTATGTTTGGCTCCTGCTTCTTCTGTGTTCGACCCTCTGCTTCTTCTGTTTTTTCTTATTCTTCTTTTTGCTTCTTCTACTTTTTGCTTCGTCTGCTTTTTGCTTATTCTGCTTTTTGCTTCAGCTTTTTGCTTCATCTGCTTTCTACTTCTACTTTTTGCTTCTTCTGCTTTTTGCTTCTTCTGTTTTTTTGCTTCATTTGCTTTTTGCTTCGTTTGCTTTTTGCTTCTTTTGCTTTTTGCTTCTTCTGTTTTTTTTTTTTTTTGCTTATTTTGCTTTTTGCTTCTTCTGCATTTTCGTCTAGCTTCATCTATCCTATCTTCTGGTCAATTTTCTACCCTTTAGATGATAGAATCTAACTTTAAAGTCTTCATAAAAGTTGTAGATATTGAAGTCCTCTTTCAAACCATCTAAAGAACACCTTAATCTGATATCTTTAGGGAAGTTATGGAAATTTTTTCAATCTTGTATTGTCTGATGATGTCACATCATCTATAAATGACATCATATAGTCTGTCCTATTTTTGACCCTATAGATGATCGAAGCTTTCTTCAAGGTCTTCATAGAAGTTGTAGATCTTGAAGTCTTATTTCAAACCACCAAATCATGATCTTGATCCGACCTTTGTAGTGAAAGATATGTGAATTGTCCCAATACAGGTTCAATATGATTGAGGACCAAAACTTGTTTGATTCTTTTGGCCATAATTTTGTTAACCGACCTCAAATTGAAGTGATTCTTGAACCCGTAGATTCTTAACACATTTCTCTATCCCTAAATAGAATTTTATAGCATTTGTTATTGTCAAAAAAGGATTGATTGAACCAAAGTAAGGGTATCGATTGGAAGAGTGTGAATTGAATGTTTCACTGAATATACTTTGGTATTTTGATAATTCTAGACTGGTAGAGCTCCGAATGAGATGATTCTTGTTTCAAAATATACTAGAGACATGGAGCTACAAATGGTATGAAGAAATCAAAATCTAAGTCAGTCCCTAAGACTTTCAATTTCTAGATGGAAGTTGGGTATAGTGTATTGTTTCAGTCTAACAATAGTCTGAAATGTTTGGGATACAACTTTCGAATTTTTGAACCAAATTGAATGATTTTGGTGTCATTAGAAAATTAAGACAATGGGGAACATTTTTCTAGAGGAAAGGGTTATGTCAGAATATTCAAGGATATTTTTGGCAAGACACTTAAGCATAAAAGTCTTTAGGCATAAATAGAAGGGCAAATTAGACAATTCTAAATCATTAAGGGCATAATTGGAAGAAGAAGTGTTGTCTTGCATTTTAAGAAGACAGAAGAACGAAAATTGAAGATAAAAAGAGAGAGTGTTAAGAAGAAGAAAGAGAAATACGAAGAGAAGGAGAGAAGGAGAGAAAGAAGAGAAAACAAGCTAGGGTTTTAATTGTGTTAGTCTTCAAGAGAGATTTTGGAGCTGTTCAAGAAGAGAAAAAGGAAGAGGAAGAAAAGAGATTCCCTTTGAGCCAAAGATCCCTTCATTTGTTAAAGAATGAAGGTAAGATCATTTTTTAATCTTTTGGATTTTTGGAAGGATTTTAGTTCATGGAGTTTAGAAAATGCTTGGGTTTAAGTATTCTAGAACCAATTTTAGCGATTGTGCTTTGAGGGATTTTCAATTGAAAACCCTATTGAGTGGGATTTTTGTAATTGTATAAAGGGATCAAAAAAGGCAAGAGGAACAAGGGAAGAGGCATTTTGAGCAATTCTATAAGCAAAGAAATCAAGGTGGGTTACATGCTTATAATAGAGTAAATAAGCCACTATTGTTTTCTTTGAATCAAGAAAGTTTATTGTTTCCAATTGCATCATAAGTGCTGCATTTATTGCTTTTGAATTATTTGAGAATGTGCTGCATATTTTGTATACGAATTTTGTTTGATTTAAGAAATGATTTTGAAAGGATATCAAGTTTATGAAATCAAGATTCCAAAATGTGCCTTTTTGGGCAATATGTTTTACAAGTCATGAAATATGTATTATATGGGTTTGTGGTGGTTCCCTAAGTTAAGTCACGTGTACGTTGACCAAATTAAAGGCTTTTCCTGCCTGTCCGCTAGTGGCATGGAGCTCCTTCATGGACTCCCATAAGTTCACGGCTACACAGGACCATTAAGTGGAAATGTATAGTACATTCTGTTTTTGGATCCACCCGAACCATTATGATGTGCTTATGTGTTTATGTTATGTGAACAAGTTTAATGCATTCATGTTTTGTAAATTGTGAATTTGACTATATGATGAGAATCAAGTTTGAAAATGTGCTTTGTGGATTTTAATAAGAATTTTCTATGACAAGTAAAGGTTTTCAAAGGGTTTTTGCTTATTTTCAGTTATAAATTGTTACCCACGAGCTTCCAAGCTCACCCCCTTTCTGTCCCATCTTCAGGTGATAGCTAAGAGATCAAGTGATCAAGAGCTTAAGAGAATTGCTTCAATTTTACTATTTTGTATTTTGTATTTTGTAATAAGCCAATGGTGTGACTTTTGATATGTACATAAAGTTTTTCAAACTCTGTTGCTTTAGTAATGAAATGACAGAATGAAGTAGTTTCAGTTGTGTATGTTCAGTATTGACTTCCTTGTAAAATGGTTGAGTTGACGTAATAAGTTTGTTTTGATGTTTGACTGTCGTGGGCACACCACCCTTGTGGGAGATGCCTAACAAGGGTTCATGGAAATAACCCTATAGGATAATATGATCCATAGTATGATTCCGAATGTTAGGCTCTGGAAGCGGGGTCCAACATTGTTTGGTGTCAGAGCAAGAAGCTAAATCTATGATGGTTAAGGAGATTCATGGGAATACGCTCACATTTCATGATTTCGCAAAAGATTGGGCTCCGGAACCAAGCGGAACCTATCATGTATGGTATCAGAGCAAGAGTTGGGTTCTGGAAATGGGATCCAACAGTGAGTCATGGCGGTTGTCTGTGATTTAAACAACATATTCCCTTCCATGTACTACAAAGTTAGTCTTCTCCATAAAATGATCAATAAATGGGAAACATATAATTGATCCAAAAATAATGTGTATTTAAGACAAAAACTATTATCATCGTTCCATTCAATTCAATATACACATTCGAAAAAAAAGTAAATCAGAAACAAATTTAATAGTGAGCTAAGAATGTCAATTACATTAAAACATAAACGTCATCATAATATGCATTAATGTCTACTCAGCAATAATGCCCATATTGTTAATATGCCCTATAAATGGTTTGGGTAGTAGTCCCTTAGTCAAAGGGTCAGCAATCATAAGATTAGTGCTAATGTGCTCAATTGACACTCTACATTTCTGAACCCCTTCTTTTTAACAAAAAAGTATTTCAATTCCATATGTTTAACACGTTTGGAATACTTGTTGTTTTTAGAAAAGAAAACTACTGCAGAATTATCACAATAAATTTTTAGCGACCTGGCAATACTGTCGACTATTCCAAGTCCTGAAATAAAGTTTTGCAACCACTTAGCCTAAACTGTGGCTTCCAAACACGCCACAAATTCAGCTTCCATAGTGGATGCAACAATTATTGACTGCTTCGCACTCTTCCTTGATATTGCTCCTCTAACTAAAAGATATATATAGCCAAATGTAGATTTTCTAGTATCCACATAACCAGCAAAATCTAAATTTGAATATCCAATCACTTCAAGATGATCAGACCTCTTATAAGTAAGCACGTGATCTTTTGTCCCTTACAAATATCTTAAGACTTTATGTGCAGCTTTCCAATGATCAAATCTTGGGTTACTTTGATATCTACCAAGCATAACCAACTATAAAGCTAATGTCTGGTCTTGTACACATTTGAACATACAATCGAACTCCCAACAACATATGCATAAGGAATTCCTTTCATATGTTTCCGTTCCATATCATTCTTTGGACATTGCATGAGACTATATTTGTCTCCTTTCTGAATTGGAACCGGAGATGCTGAGCATATATCCATTCTAAATCTCTCTAAAACTTTATTAATATATGCTTTCTGAGACAAACCTAATAATCCATAGGATCTATCCTGGAATATTTCTATTCTGATCATATAGTTTGCCTCTCCTATATCTTTCATTTCAAAGTTGTTAGAGAGAAATTTCTTAGTCTCACTTAATAGACCAAGATTATTAGTTGTGAGTAAGATGTCATCAATATATAAAATCAAAAAGATAAACTTACTCCCACTGACCTTTATATATATACATCGATCAATAATGTTTTCTCTAAAACCAAAGGAAACAATAGTATCATTAAACTTAAGATACCATTGGCGGGAAGCATATTTGAGTCCATATATTGACTTTTTTAGTCTACACACCTTGTGTTCTTTCCCTTCAACTGAAAAACCTATAGGTTAATCCATATATACATTTTCCTCTAAATTCCCATTTAGAAAGGCAATTTTTACATCTATCTGATGTAGCTCTAAATCATAATGAGTCACTAGTGCCATGATAATTCTGAGAGAATCTTTGTTGGAAACTAGTGAGAACGTTTCCTTATAGTCAATTCCATCTTTTTCAGTAAAACCCTTAGCAAAAAGTCTAGCCTTGTAACATTCAAGGCTGCCACGAGAGTCACGCTTCGTCTTAAAAACCCATTTACACCCAACTCTCTTGCATCCTTCAGGCAATTCTATAAGGTCCCAAACACCATTATGTTCCATAGATTTAAGCTCATCTTTCATTACATCTAACCATTTATCAGCATTAACACTATTAATGGCTTGTGAAAATGAAACTGGATCATCATTAATTCCTAAGTCATCTTTAACTCTTGTAGATAGACCACGTAGTCATTCGGAATAACAGATCTCCTTTCTCTTTGGGATCTTCTTAATTTTATTTCCTGTGGTTCTTCCTTTGCAGGTTCATGTTGAATTTCAAGAGTATGTACTTGTAGCTCTTTATGATTGTTATGTGGTGCAACAATTTAAGGTACAACAATTTGAGTAGTGAGAACATAAGTCAAAGGGACTTGTATTCTAATTTCCTTAATTTCAACATTTCGTGAAATGTCACTCCCACTAATTTCACTATTCTCAATAAACCTAACATTTCTAGTTTCAACAATTCTTGTACTATGGTTAGGACAATAAAATATATACCCTTTATATTTTTCTAGATAACCAATGAAATATCCACTTATTGTTCTTGCATCCGGTTTCTTTTCTTATGGATTATAAATCCTTATTTCTACCTGGTAATCCTAGACATACAAGTGCCTTAAACTAGGTTTCCTACCAGTCCATAGTTTAAAAGTTGTCTTTGGAACTGCCTTATTAGGAACCCTATTTAATAAATACATGGCAGTTTTTAAGGCATACATCTATAATGATAAAGGTAAAGATGCATTACTTATCATACTTCTAACCATGTCCATTAAGGTTCGATTACGCCTTTCTGATAAACCATTTTGTTGTGGTGTACCCGGCATTATGTACTGAGCGCATATGCTATGCTTTTCTATGAATTTAGAAAATGGACCAGGTTATTGTCCAGTTTCATCATATCTTCCATAATCCTCACCATCTCTATTAGACCTAACAATTTTCACTTTTTTGTCTAGTTGCCTTTCAACTTCAGTTATATAAATTTCTAAGGCATTCACTGTGACTACGCGTCGTTACGCTAATCAAAATTAAAATAACTAGACTACTACTATAGCAGTGGTGAGTCTAGGTCGATCCTACAGAGAGTGCGTGTAAAGTCTATGAAATGAAATTAAACGGTGTTTACACTTAATTAGGGGGTTTGGATTTTTTGGGAATAAGAAAATAAAATAAAACTAACCAATAAAAACAAATTAAAGAAAACATGCAAAAATGATAAAAGTGAGGAATTCGGTAGGAACCCGATTCTTCGGTTCAATCTTGGCCTACATCCTGACTAAGTATATTTTATTAATTTGTTGTTCTTTAACCTCTCTTAGAAACTATTAATCGTGGGTTAAAAATTAATCCGAGTTTTCTCTTAGGTTTTATTTAATCAAGATACGATTGTTAATTAAACCTAACCACCTAACAACCTAGGATACGATCTCTAGATTTAATTAGGCAATAGCATTACGAATTAGAAAAACCGATTAATCAAGACAACAACCACATACGATGTGTCATTTAACCTAGGTCATGTTATCCCTAATAATTATGAATCATTATTCGCTACACATGAATTTCAACATAACAATTACGGATTATTTCGAAATTCTAGCAATGGGTTTGAAATTAACAATTTAATGAACGCATTAAAATCATCAATTCACAATTCCCAATAGGTTTATACACAAATAACCGAATAATTAAGAAAATCCGATTATCCATACACAATACCCAAATTAATTAAAACAGGATAACACAATCAATGCCTAATGAGAGAAAGAAACAACAAAATAGTTAAAATAACACTTAACCCGGGTCATCGGTGTTGATATTACCTCCGAACTGGCGTCGAGACGTTTAGCCCTTCATGGGTCTTTCCCAGAAAAGTTGCTTCAACCCCATTCCAAATACCTAGCTAAAAACTCCCTTGATTACTTCTCACTATCGCAAGTTCTCACTGCCTCTTCTTTGTTGATTTATTCCACTGCTTCTCTAAGGCGCCGGCACTGTTCGATGTGACCATTAAAGGTCTACATCTGTTAAAACATTTACTCGTTGCTGCCCTATTCCCTGTCTGCTTGCGTTGATTTAATTTTCTCTGCATGCCCTAGCGCTACTGTGCCTCCCTTCTTATTTGTGTCACTTCTGTTCTTTCTTAGCTGCTCCCTTCCATTGCTTTTATTTTTACTGTGCGTTTTGCTCTTTACAACACTACGTTTAATTTGCTACTCTACAACGCTGTGTCCCTTCCTCCTGCACTCATTTAATTTGCTACTCTTCTTTTCATCCGCGCGGCGTCGTTCCTCTCGTGCCTCCAGCCTCGTGTTCACGCTGATTTAATTTTTGTGTCTCTTGTATTCAGCTGCTGGGTCCCCTGCTTTGCTTTTTGCTTCAAGTCTCCCACTAACTAATTCAATTTGCTCCTGTGCATGTTATGCCTCCACCTTTATGCTCATTTAATTTGCTCTCTCTAAAACCTTGCTCCTTCGTGCTCTTTTCTTCATGTCTTTATTTATTTTTTTCTTTTAATTTTCTTTATCTCACTTCATGAAGACAAATAAAAATAAATCTTCGAAAAATAACCCAAATTTAATGCTTCCGACTCACTTTAATTTCTTTGCTCCCAAATTGTATTTAAAATCATATATGAATTAAAGTGAGTATTTTAAATATTTTTATGTCAATAATTGCTAAGTGTAGATGATTAAAAATATCAACAATTAAACACATATCATTGAGAATGGTGATATTCATGTACCATCAAAATTAAATTGCATATAATATTACAATATGTTGAAAAATTGGGGCAATTTTCGATTTCATGCTTAACAGAATAATTATGAAATTTTTGGTATAAATTTTTTGAAATTTAAGATCACTTTACAAAATGATTATCACGTAAATTATAATAAAGTAAAAATATTAATTTGTACTTTTTATTCCAAAGTTTGGTCTTTTTTCTTGTCATATCTTTTGAACAGATTTTAAAATTGGTTCATCTCAACCACTATAACTGTACAAGTGTCCGGCTTCTAACCATATCTACAAAACTTATTGAGAAAACTATATAATCATCACATAGATGATTAGGCAATGAGTATTAGCTCCTAAAAACTTAAGACTATTTATAATATATTTTTAATATTTTAATAATTTAATTGAAATTAAATTTTAATTGTAATTGTAACTAATTATAAGTAAATATCAATTTTGTCCAAATAAAAACTAGCATCTCATATTGATCCTTATTTATTAAATATTTCATATTTAATCGTAAAGTTTCTCAAACTATACAATCAAGTCTAACTTAATTAAAAACATAGTTTCTCATTTTAACTCATTATTTGTGTATGACTCATTTGGTTTCCAATAAGTTGACAATGAATATAAATTATAACCCTAAATCATATATATAATTAGATAAATTAAACTCATTTAATTTATCTTTAATTATCTAATTAAATAATTTATATTCATATATCAATATTGGTGTCTAAAAACACATCATGACTGCCCAAATATTTAAGAATGTTAAAATGATTTTAACTAACTTTTTTGTGCATAAATTTACGTATAACTCGATCATTTCATTATACAATATTTCGATTAGACATTGAGTACGAAGTTAATGTTTACTCTATTTTAGTCTACTCATATTAGTTATCCATCATTAGCAATTGACTCAATTAATGACATTTGTAAATTATTTGACAATTTGACATTCGACCTTGGCCAAATTTTTTTGAAATTAATATTAATCGAGAAAAATAGAATATTCTTCCCAATCATTTAAGACGATGAGTCCTGTATTGATTACTCAACTATCTCCATATAATTTATGTTATATTCAATGATTACTGGGTAACTATCATTGACTATAATATGCCATAAGTGATATCAAAACATAAAAATTCTTATGTAAGATAATTTTGATGATCTCAAGTGAAATTATTGAAAGGTTTTGAAGGGGTTTGAGGAGAAATTAGAATGGATCCAAATAAGTCTATATACAACTAGGATATCATATAGATCCATTCATATTAAACTGGCTCCCCCTCAACTTAAAGCTCATGCGAAGTCATTTAAGTTACTTTATGAATCCCCCATTCATCTTACCCAACTCATGAATAGAGTTCATCAAACTTTGCCAACTGGATGTGATAACATTAAAGGGTTTTTGAGGGCCCGAGGAAAAATTGGATTGGATCAAAGTAAACCCATATACAACTAAGATATCATATTTCAACTTAAAACCTTAAGACAATAAGATACGAGTAGTGACGGAGTCAGATATTTAAAATAGGAGGGCCAAAATATTTAATTTTTTAAAATCTTGGAGGGCCCAGTACACCAATGAGCTCCAAATAACTCCATCTTTATATATATATATCAAAACATTTAATTTTTTTAAATGTTGGGAGGCCCAGTGCATCATGGGCCCCCACATAGCTCCGTCATTAGATATGTGTCATATTTTTGTATATAACTCACTCCATCCTTATATCTCTTTCCAATATATAATTACTTTACATGTAAATTATGGTCATTACAGTGAAAATTTTTACGGACATACAAGTAATGATCTAAATTAATTTTTTATGCAAGGCTAATTTAGTGAATTTATTTTCTAACAAGCGCTTACACATTTATTTAAATATCTTCATACTTTAGTTTATGACATCAAATCATAAGACAAATATAATATGTACTAGTGTTTTTATGATTTTATCGTAATTTTATTTACAATATATATCTATTCTATAAACTTTATCTCATATATTTAAATATGCATAAGAAAAAGAATATTATTAAATAATTACGTCACAAAATTACAATCAATCAATTGGTGTAATGCATAAACCAACAAAACTTCATTCTCACATTAAGATTTAAAACTAAAGAAATATAAAATTAAGTGAATCTAAAAAACATATCTACAAAATATTTATTAATAAAAATGATAAAAATAGTGCATAGTGCTAACAGAATTGACGTCTAACACTTTTAGTTATTCAAATAAATTTAACAAAAATTAAATGGTTTTTTATTTTTGTGTATACATAAAATTATGACGCCCAGACAATGTAACATAATAAGAAGAACAACATTAGTTAAGTATCTTGAAAAGTATTATAACATAGTATATGATATTTTAAATTATATATCATAATTAAAACATAAATTACCAATTTTCAGTGCACTATATGAATTTATAGAAAACTATATTTTAAGCTATTCGACCGAATGATCTCAGATTTTTATACAAGTTACACTATCAAAACTTAATTACATATGAAAATATTTTTATATTAAATATTTTAAAAAATAAATTATTTAAAATTTTTAAAAATTTGAAATAAAATAAAAAGGATCAAATTAACAAAGGATTAATCTATTTAAACGTATATTTTTGACTAATAATACAAAGGGACCACAAACAGTAATTCAAAATTTTAACGAGAGTCACCTCTAATTAGTTAGAGTTTTGAAACTCGGATCGGTCATCAAACTGGAGACTTTATTGGTCACCGATTCAACCACCGGTCCAATCGGTGTGACGTCATAATTATGCAATAATTATATTTAAAAAATAAAAAAATTGTTTGAACCAGTGGTCGGATCGGTCAATTGACCGGTTCTCACTAGTTCAATTGCATATCGGTTTTTATGGGTGAACCGAACTGGATAGCTGACCGGTCACCGATCGAACCGATCAGATCGGTCAGTCCGGTTCAATTTTTAAAATCATGCCTCTAACGTGAGGTAACTCCGCTAAACCGTAGCCCACCCAAAAGTAAAATCTGGCAAAAGTTTTTTAGGATTATCTAGTTTTATTTTTAATTTGATTTATATATTTAATAAAATTAGAAATTATATTTTATAATAATAATAATAATAATAATAATAATAATAATAAATGGATTTTAAAATAAAAACAGAAAGTTAAAAATTGATTTTGCTTTTTAGCTAAATGTGTGGCGGCTTTAAAGAGCCCTAGTAAATCTCTGGTGACGAGAGAGATTTTTGTTTCTTAATTTCTTCTCTCCCCCTTTTTAGCGTTTTTGTGTATTCGATAGTTGGGTGAGCCAGAAAAATCCTCGTACACTTGCAATTTCTAAGAGATCCGGGTACCTTTCCTTCTATTAATCTTCAAATTCTCGACATGTCTCGGGTACTTCATCTTCCAATTTGACCAATTACTGCTTTTTTACAATTTCTATTCGAGTTCTTTTATATATTCGGACTGCAATTTTGGGTATGTTTTTCAGGTCGATAACAGGAATTCATCGGCGGCTAAGCGTGCCAGAACTGACGGTATCAATTCGGCTTCCTCCTATATATATTTTTACTAAGCTAGGGTTTTGAATAGGCTGAGCTTAGACATTTGGTGTCTGATGTTCTATTGTTGGCTTATGACGTTGAACTTGATGCGGGTTCTTTCATATTTGTTTGTCCGTTTGCAGGTAGTCGTAGAGAAGATGATTGGACATGTCCGAGTTGTGGCAACGTTAATTTTTCTTTCAGGACAACTTGCAATATGCGTAATTGTACCCAGCCTAGGCCAGCCGATCACAATGTGGTAAGTGATAGTTGTAGTGAATAGGAACTATTCATGTGGGATATGATTTGGTAATGAAAATATGGATTAAAATATATGTAGTGTTTTCTTCACAATGTGCTTGTAGTACATGCTCAACATTTTAGAACTGAATTTTCAGGAAGTAGTGTGCTTGAGTGTTTACTTTCACTTGAATTTTAAGTTGGAATCTAAGTGTTACAAAAACAGGACGGTAATTGTGTGTACCATTAGTTTGAAGACCAGTAGTTGGCCTGTCATGCCGATGTTTGGGTTGGATTCTTTCTTCTTGATCTGTTTTTTAATGGTTCGATGCTTGAAAGCTTTCTCATATTTTCATGATAGGACATCTGTTATCCTTTAGGGCTTCTGACATTAAATTTGCTATTTCGCTTCATTTGATCTCCAGAAATCTGCTGCGAAACCTCTACAAGCCCCACATGGTTATCCTTCTGCAGCTCCTTATGTAGGTGCGGGTGCACCATATATGGGTGTGCCTCCATATGGTTCTTCTCTCTTTAATGGATCGTCCATTCCTCCATATGATGTGCCATTTTCTGGAAGTTCGCCTTATCATTACAATTATGGCAGCCGCATTTCTGCTGGTAGTCCTTATAGACCTCTGCACATGTCTGGACCTCCACCTTACTCTAGTGGATCTATGATTGGAAACGGTACAATGCTTTTCACGAGCTTGATGTATAACTTGCTGTTATGTAACTGCTAGCTTCGTTTTCTTTGTATAATTTTTTCTACTTAATAGAGCCACCAATCTAGTACACTTGTCCAATTGTTTCATTTCTTCTTTGTATGTTCTATGTAAAGTTTTGTTTATTGATCATGAAAGAAAATTTTGTGATTCTTTTCAACATGTAATCTTGTATCTGAACTCACATCATATGCACAACCTTTTCTTTAGATGCAGTGTACTTATTTCATTTTCTCCTCAATCTAATTGAGATAATTTCATTGAAGTGAAAAGCTTTCTTATTTTTATCCAGGTGGCATGTATGGTATGCCTCCCTTGATGGATCGCTATGGTTTGGGTATGCCAATGGGGCCCACTGCATTGGTATGTTAACTTATTTCCATCATTTTTATTTTTAATGTATAGATTCATATAGGTCCTTTTGCATTGCTTAATTTGTACATCTAGACCCTGTGCAATGGCTATTTATGTTCTTTGGACTACCTCAACTTTGAATATTGGCAGATATCTTATCAATTTACCCGTCAGTGTTTTGCTTATATCCTGCACTAACTACCAAGTATTTGAAGAAACACTCAACTTTTGCGTGCACATGATTCTGATCCATAGAATTTGATGGGCCAAGTTCTTTTTCTTAAAATTTTGACTTGTTTTCCATGAATATGAATTTCTGAGTTGTCTTTCTTGCTAGGGGCCAAGGCCAGGTTTTTTCCCTGATGAGAAATCCCAGAAAAAAGGTGAAAGCTTATGATAATTTATTCTAATTGTTAGCAAACCCTTGGGAGATTAAGTCATGTAATTTGTCTCCATCTCGATGTTATACTTGCAGATGCTACCCGTGATAATGACTGGACATGTCCAAAATGTGGGAATATCAACTTCTCATTCAGAACTGTTTGTAACATGAGGAAATGCAATACGCCGAAGCCTGGAACCCTGGTTTGCGCTGCTTCCTTATTTGATACTATAGAATTAGTTTTGATGATTCATGTTTATATCTATTGTTGTCACTCCTACAATGATTCTGTTGTTTCAGTGATTCTACTTTATATTGATTAACATGATGATATGAATCAGCTTATCTACTTGTATTGATATAGTATTTAGTTATCATCAATCATTACAATGTAAACTTATTGGTATTTATATTCTTACCTGTGCTGCAGGATGCAAAGTCTGACAAAAACTCCAGTAAGTTTCCCTATGTTCCATTATGTGGAGGGCTACTCTTTCTGAGTACAACACTTACACATTTACTTGCAATGCAGAGCAAAAGATGCCTGAAGGAAGCTGGAAGTGCGAATTGTGTAACAATATAAATTATCCCTTTCGAACCAAGTGCAACAGACAGAATTGCGGTGCTGAGAGACCACCCGAGTCAAACAAGTCTTCTTCACCAGAAGCAGAGGAGAATGATCAGGTCTGTCAAGTGATCCATTTTTCCTGTACTCCTGTTTGCTATTTGAAAGTGATAGCATCAATTACTTTTGTACACTTAAAAAATTCAATGAGCATTGGTTTTAAGGTCATTTATTCAAATGTAACCCTACCATCTTTTCTACTTAATTTTTACCTTTTACTCTTCCTTGAGTCTATTTGTAGATTCTGTAATATGTGCCGTTAGTTCTTCATTATTTTTCTGTTTTGCAACAATTGATTTGCAATTGTCTACTGTTCCAGTGAGTACTAGGGCATGTTTGAGGGTTGAAAAGGTCCAGAGTTGTCGTCCAGGATTGCTCAATGTGGTGTCTGAAAGTCAGTCTTGTGGTCTTCATGTTGCAGCGGTTGTCAAGTTACTCTACCTTCTCATGATGTCTGTCAAGTTGTTGTATTACTTGCTACTGTACTTGTGGTCTTTACAGATTATTTGATGCATCATGTGTTTGCTAGTTTGATCCGGAAAAAATTATACAGGTTCGTTCTGGTATCTTTTAGGCTTTATATTATTGAGATGAACTCATCTGTTCTAGTGGGTATGCTTCCTTGAACTTAGAATATATTAGTCTTCACATCCTTGCTCATTTGGATTGTCTATCTGAAGTGAAAGTATCAGCGTTTCTAGCAATGCTCCTCTGGATGCATGTATAGGTCAACTGCAAAATTTAGGTAGGTATTCTATAATAAATGTGTCTGTTAGTTCAGTAGCTTGATTTCGTTATGACCAGTGGCTTCATTGTTTCGGCCTCTGTTATGGTTTGAGGCATTGTAGCAGAGATGCCTGAGTTGGACAGTCTTGTGTTTTGCATTATCCAAGCCAGTTTTTATGGGCTGGCTTTGAGGCTTTCTGTCTGGTTTTCATTTTGAGCGCATCAGCCGCATGCATTCTTCAGGGTTTATGAACTCTACTATTCTGTGGTGCCAAAAGGTTGCTCAAACTTTGGGATTCTTACCTGATAGCAATCAATCAGCTGCATTCAATAAATAGGTTTTGTAATCAGTTTGTTGATATTTGGAACACGTTTCGATATCCTGATCTCATCGTTCATGAGCTTTTTACGACTTCCATGAAAGAGGGGAGCATGCCACCATTAGTTATAAGCTCACGCTGATTTAATTACATTTTCTACTCCGAGTATTATTATTTGAGCGGAATTGTTGCATTCTGCTAAACATACAAAAATGTTTCTGAAGTGAAATAATCTGAGATTTTTGGTGAAAGATAGGCCCTTAAGGATTTTGGTTCGGAAAAAACTCATCAAGGATTTTGCTATACTGGTATACAAGCCTCGGTTGCATTATGGTGTTCGTGGCGTAGTTGAACCTGTTATGTCCTCTAATGAATCCTGTAGACATTGGTACGCCTCTGTTAATGTGTTTTTGAGTGATAATATGGATTGTTTCACGTCATAGACAATCTTGAATTCCTGCCATTGGTCATTGTATAATGTAACATGATGTGCTAGAATTGATAAAGCCTAAGTAATGAGCAAATATGGAAACCCGGTCAAGTTGGGTTGGTTACGAAATTTAATAAGGAACATTTATTTGTTGTGGGCCTGCCAAAGGAAAGTCTGTAGTGCCCGTCTGTTAGTGGTCTGATTCGACGTTATTTGCAGCTTTATACATATGTATCACATGTTTGAATACGGTAGCGTATCTTTATCGGCTAAAAATTGGTATCAAGCAAGAGAGTATCGTATCGGACTTTGGGGTCGGCTCTTTCGGTTGGTAATTGTTTGGCTGGTGACTAAAATATTGGTCAAATATTTAATTTTAAAGTTTTTTAAAGATTAAATTGAATTTTTTAAAAAATATTTCTTATATAAAATATTAATTATTTATACATAAAAAGAAAAATGAACAAATTGTTTGTAATATATTTAATAAATAATAAAATGTAAATAATAATTTATTAAATAATTTTTATGTATTATATGTGTTACAGTGGTGTTTTAAAGATAATTACCTTTAATAGTTTTGTACAAACTTTATTTTGATTAATAAAGTAAAAGGTAATTTTTCATTAATTTGATGTTCGCTTATTTATGAATTGATGTCAATCTTAAATTGAATTAATAAAATTTATGGTATAAAACATAGTATTAAGGAAATCATGATGTAATCAAGATAATAAGATTTCTATCATGTGCAATTATGTTAGTATTTAAATTATCCCTAATTATATGATTAATAAGATAGGATATTATTAATCTAGATAGACTATTACGTGTTATATTTATTGATTTAATAAAGTAGTGAATTTTACAAACTATAAGCATGAGATGTTTAGAGTTAACATGTGGATGCTTACTAAGAGTTATAAGTACATTAGATGACCTGTTATGAGATTATCATATGGATGATCTATCAAATGTCAATGATTAATCTCATCATAGCAACGGTGCATATATCTTTAGACTTGAGGTACTCAAGGATATCTTGGATACTGATTCTTTGCTTTGACATCATTCCTTGTTGCCTTAAGACGAGATCGTTCATAGGATGGTGATTGGGTACAATTATTGGTATTTGAAGGTAATTGAATAGTCAATAAATGATTCACTATTCCTAATAGAAGAAGATGATACCCACGATCTCTTGTCGGAGTCATTACTAAGAAGTCTCTGACCGGAGCAGTTATGTGACATGAAGAGGGCCTTCAATGACACATAAAGTAATGAGATTTCATGACAAGAACTAACATCACTTCGATTAGATATAACATAGTTAGTCTAGTTGGAGTTGACACATAGCCCATACTACGAACTAAGTGGGGTATAATATGGTGAAATGACGAATTGCACGGTAATTGTCTATAGAAAAGTTCGAAAGTCGGATAATTAACTATCGGAGAGTTTGCGTATTAATCCACTTATATTATGGTAAATTGGCATCATGAAACCCTTTATGATTTGCTTGAATTAAGAGTTAATTTAAGTGACATGAAATCATCCATGATTTGCTAGGATTAAGAGTTAATTCAAATGCCTAAAATAACCGGGAACCTAAGGGTCACATATATAAAAGATTGGATGAAAAACAAAATGTGTATAGCTGTTTCCGATGCTTTATCGTGCATATGATGCAGGAATCCATGTTTCCCCTTAATAGTGGTATTAGATTAGGGTCATGCATGTATTAGATGATGTATTGAACATGTGCAAAGTGTTTGTTAGGTTGTGACTGACATACATGTTGATTTGGAAATTTTCGTATAAATTTTAGAAAAATTGTTTTTTTTTCCTGATTTTCTTTCACAAAAATGTTTACAAGGTATTATATCTTGTTTTGGCAAAGAAAATTGCAATTAAATGTCATTTTCCATTTTATTTCAAATTAATTTCCAGTCTATTCATATGTTGGTTTCTGGGAATTTATGGAAAACTGAATGCATATGATGATTTTGAAAATTTCGTAATAATTTTGTAAAAATTGTTTTAATGATTTTTTCACAGAAATGTTTATAAGTTGTTATATCATGTTTCTGTCAAAGGAAAATACAATTGTATATCATTTGCTATTTTATTATAAATAAATATTAATTTATCGATAAATTAATATTTATTAATTTATAGAATAATTTTTATTTTGTACATTATATTTGTTAAATTAA
>JAOTAX010000003.1:8247523-8309137 GCA_025629825.1 Erythroxylum guanchezii | reverse complement strand
AGTCAATGTATGCATGTACAAAAATTTCATGTGCAATAAATTCATTTTTCACAATATATGTATGTCACTATATGCATAGACATGCAAATGCATTTCCCATTTCTCATAAAACACCCATATTTCCTATTTTACCCTTCCCACTGGTACCGGGATATTACATCTTGTTGGAGCCATTACTAAGGAGTCTCTGGCCAGAGCAGTTATGTGTCACGAAGAGAGTCTTCAATGACACATAAAGTAATGAGATCTTAGGATAAGAACTAACATCACTTAGATTAGATATGACGTAATCAGTCTAGTGAGAGTTGACACATAACCCATACTCCGAACCAAGTGGGATATAGTATGGTGAAAGGACGAATTGCGTGGTAATTGTCTGTGGAAAGGTTCATAAGTCAAATAATTAATTATCGAAAAGTTTGTGTGTTAATCTAATTATATTTTGATAAATTGACATCATAAAACCCTTCATGATTTGCTTAAATTAAGAGTTAATTCAAGTGGCATAAAACCACTCATAATTTGCTCGGATTAATAATTAATTCAAGTGCCCAAAATAACCAAAAACCTAAGGGTCACACGCATAAAAAATCGGATGAACAACAAAGTGTGTATGATTGCTTTTAAGTAGGCCATGATAGGCCGTGATTGTGACCGAAGATGAGGCTGTCAATTAAGTAGGCCGCGATTGTGGCCTATGGAGGCTCGACAAATGTATTCACTTATGTACACAAGAGCAAACTAGTCACAAACACACTCAAGTGAGAGAATAAGGCGTCTAGAAGAGTTTTAGAGTTATAGAGAAGTGTCTTGAGTCTTATTCATGCAATTTATGCAATTGTTGCATGAATCAAAGTGCATACAACATAGTCTTGATCTTTCTCTCCATTAGAGCATCTACTTGAACTCATATAGTTTGATGCTTTAACCAACCTTACACATTTCTTCTTCATCTTTGCGTGTTCTTGAGTGATCAAGGAAAGGTTTGGTGTTTGCAACAACCTAAACAAGGAAAATAATCAAGAAAGGAGGATAATCAAAAGATAAATGTACTGTTATACCATGTTCATATAATCTGTTTATGCATGCATTTGAGATTTTGACTTTTTGAGATGTCATGGGTTGGAATTTAGATTCCGACACTTCCGCTGCTTTATCGTGCATATGATGCATGAATCCATGTCTTCCCCTAAAAATATGAAGTGATTATAGATTATATAATTTATTATATTAGTTTAATATATTTATTAAAAATATTTTAAAATTTATATATTTCATATTTAAGATCTATATATATTTTTAGTTAAAGAATACTTACTGCATTTTTTCAGACTTCCGGTGTTAGCTAGTGTTGTTGTTGATATTATTGATATATTTTAATTTTGTGAGAAATATGTAAGAATAATATTAATGAAATTAAAGAAATGTTGTTATATTATATAAAAACTAATTAAGATAATATATTAAAGGATTTTTTGTAATTTTATAAAATTTACAGTTTATTTATGTAATTTTTAAAAATTATCTGAAATATTTATCCTTCCTCTTTCTATATTTAATTTCCGTAATGGTAAGGGAAAGTCTGAAAAGTACATGTCTTGAAATTTCGGCGAAGGTCCATGGATGCGCGTGTCACTCTCACGATTTGATTGATTAAATTTGTAAGCTTTGTGCCAAGTCCTAAAGCAGTACCGGAAAATTGTGGCGAAATTTCACACGCAGTAGGTAGTAGGGACACCAATCCGAAGGTCCTTGGGGAAACTTCAAAAGAAAAGTAGGACTCGAAACTTTGGAGTCGGACCCACCCCAAGTTGGCCACGTAACTTCCCACCTCTAAAAATCTATGGATGGATTCAAAGCCAGGATTTCAAACCCGAACCGGACCGGCCGGTTCGATCGGTTCGATTGGTGATCGGTCGATTGATCGGTCCAGTTTAAGCTATAAAATCGTACTCTAATTGGACCAGTCTGAATCGATCAAAACCGATCAATTGACCGGTCGGACCGGTCAAAATCGGACTGGTCTGACTACTGGTTCATCAATTTTTTTTATTTTTTATTTTTTTAATATTTTTAATATTATATATAATTAAATATAATTATTGCATAATTATGACGTCACATCGGTTCGACCGGTGGTTGAACCGGTCGAACCGATCAAACCGGTGATCAGTAAGGCCTCCGATTCGATGACCGGTCCGGTTTTGAGAACATTGATTCAAAGTAAATCTAAAGATGTTTCACGTTAGGTGAAAAGGGAAAGATTAGAAAGGAGGATTTTATTCACAATAGGAAAGACTTTGAATTCCTTATGCGCGCTGAGCACGGGCGCCTTTCTGATAAGCTAAATAAGATCAGAATGTAATTTTCCTCCTCATTACTCTGAAGGATAGGACGGTGGGAGCCTTAAGGTGTGCAATTCTACCTTTTGGGCTATGTTTTAAAACTCGGACCGGTCCGACCGGTGATCGGTCGGCCGACCGGTCCGGTTAACTCTTTAAAACTGGTGGTCAATTGAACTGGTCAAAACCGGTCAATTGACTGGTTTTGACCAGTCGGACCGGTTCGGTCGGATCGGTTCGATCATTAGTTCAATCAATTTTTATTTTATTTTATTTTTATTTTTTAAATATTATTTATAATTAAATATAATTATTAGATAATTATGACGTCACACCGGTTCGACCGGTGGTTGAACAGATAGAATCAGTCAAATCAGAAGTCAATAAAACCTCCAATTCAATGACCAGTTCGAATTTCAGAAAACTGATTTTGAATATAAGGAAAGACTTTGAATTGCATATATCTACAGTCCCTAGTTCATAATAGCTCGTTTTGTACGTGATTAATATTATACATATCAACATACTTTTGTCCGTAGCCTGTGGGCAACCCCTAATTATTGACTTGCCACGCAACCCACGAGATGTGTTTGACAATTGTTTAAGATTACAAAAGAGTAAAATTAGACCCAAAAAAAATCTGAGCTCCCATGACTGCCCTGTCCTCCTCTTACTTTCATCTTGTCGTTTTTCAGTTTTTTCTTATACCAGTCTCGTCTCTCCAGCCTTGACTCTCTCAAAACGATCTAAGCTCCAATATCAGACGACAATTCCTCTCCCTCCCTCCCTCTCGCATCCACAGTTTCGATTCAGCTTTTCGTCTTCTTCAGCTCCAAGCAGCTGCAGTTGTTCTACTAGTCGATTCGTCACATGTAACAACTCATTCAGTCGTGTCATTTCTCTCCAATTATTGAAGTTCCCCAATTTTTCCGACATGTCGGAATCAGGTGACAGTTTACCAAACTAAATTTCAAATTTTTGTTGTCTCCTCCATGAATTTTTTTTTCTTAACTAAATTACTTTTACCAAGAAGCAACTTTTTGTGCTTTTCTTCATAAATTTCAGGAGATAATATAGATAAGCTGTTTCAAGAAGCACAGGCGAGGTGGCTGAAGCCACCGGAGGTCTTGTCAATTTTACAGAATCAAGGAAAGTACCAACTCACCCAAGAGCCTGTGCATAAGCCAAGTAGTATGTTCCTTGTTTTTATATGCCCATTTTCAGTACCAATGTTATTCTGTTGGTAATTGCGTTAACTATCATTTTTGCTAATATTTGACTAGGTGGATCGGTGTTTCTTTTCAACAAGAGGGTTACTCGGTTTTTCCGTAGAGATGGTCATAATTGGCGTAAAAAGAAAGATGGAAGAACCGTTGGAGAGGCGCACGAACGACTTAAGGTTTATCTCTCAATGTGTTTGCATATCTTGGGTTTTCTATATGATTATTTAGTGTTTAGGGACATAATTTATGTCTGTTCGTGTGTTTGCAAGTATATTATTCTTTTATCTTTTTTCCTGGAGTTGATGCATATTTGTTCATTGCTAGGTGGGTAATGTTGAAGCTTTAAATTGTTATTACGCCCATGGAGAACAGAACCCAAATTTTCAGAGAAGAAGCTACTGGATGCTGGACCCGTATGTATGCCTATATTTTTTGGTGCTCTTTTTCTTAGTTTATAAATTATTGCCTTTGATCTTGAAGAAGTGCTGAGAGAGACTATGAAATCTTGGAATTGGACGGGTGACTTATTCAGATAATTGGAAAATTATCTTTAAACTGAGTGAGACAAAGATGGTTATTTCCTTTTTGGATTTGCTTATAACTCATTTTTTTATAGGGCGCACGAGCACATTGTTCTTGTCCATTATAGGGAGATTACTGAGGTTAGTTCTCAGAAACTAATGTAAATATCGAGTATTTATGGGCATTGATGTTGATGTTTCGAAGTTTATTATCTAGACTCTTCAGTTCCGACGGAAGTTGGAATGAGTTGATTGTCAAAGTTGCTAAATTTTTTTGGTCCATCTAAAGAACAAAATACTTCTGTTAATTTACATTTTGACATTCTGGAAGAAAATTGTTTTGAGCTTTAAATTATATGGTGGTTACTTTTATGTCTATAGGGAAAGTTATCTCCTGCATCTACTGCAGAGTTGTCACCAGCATCATCTTCTACATTGGTGCCTAGTTCAAGCTCTTATACCACTGAAAATCAGGGATTAACCTCTGTGGTGGGTGATAGATTGGAGCTCCACCAGAAATTGTATAGCCCAGGGTATGCCGAAGTTAGTTCTGAAAGAGTCATCAAAGACGGTGGGGTAGACTATACCGCAGAGTTAGATAGTTATCCTAGAACTGAAGTTAGTCAATTTTTAAGGAAGTTGGAAGAGCAGTTGAGTTTGAACGATGAGAGCATCAAAGATATTGATACATTGAACAGTCAGCAAGGGGCCATAAATAATTCTGAACTATTGGAACATGAAAGAGAGATGTCCAAGCAATATCATTCTGTCCCTTCTCAAGATAAACCGGGATATATTGTAGGCAACCAGAGTTGCGGGATGCAACTGCAAGCAAACAATATGGAATTCCTTCAGGATGGAGGTTTGTAATTTTAAATTTACCTGTGGGCAGGTTTTAAACTTCTACTTAAATCATATATGCTAGAATATCTAGCATACATCTTTTCTTTTAAATTATTTGATTTAACTATTATATTCTTTCTTTTCAGATTGTTGCTCAAGCGTTACTACTTAATAGAATATCCTTAATACTGAATTGTTACATATAAGTATACCTTTCTCATCTCTTCTTTTCTTTGCTCAACTAAGTTCAACTGTGTGTCAGTCTTATGCTAGTTGGATTTGACTGTATGGAGCTTTTGTTCATTACTTTTCTTTGTTGTTTATTGAAAGATGAACCGAAAGAGCTGATAGTAGTGATTATGGTTTCTAGGTAGTTGTGATGCCTATCAAGAGTCTTATTCTCATAATTACGAAGATGGAAATAAAGAATCCTTATCCTGGAATGAGATGTTGGAATCATGTAACACTTTATCACCAATTGATTTCCAGGTGAAACACTTGGATACAATGAACCTTGTTATATTTCAGAGTTATTTGCTTCAGTGTTTTCTTCAATTTGTGGCATATGCTTATATTTTTTTTCAGTTTTTAGGAAACTAGTTTGTTTCTTTTCATGCGGCCTTGGTTTCAGGTTTTGTTACTACATCCATTTCATGTTCTATAGCAGGAAAAGCCCCATTCTACTTTGAGCAACGAACTTACCGGCGAAGAACAAACTTGTTGGCAAAATTTCAACGGGAATGATGTTGGAAACTGTATGTCCACTGCTTTTAATAGTTATTGATACAGAAATTTCATTAGCTAGTGACATTTTTGACTATGCTCATATGTTATCAGCTTCTACTTCAATACCTCAAGAACTTGAAAGCGTCAAAATGTCACCCTATTCTTTGAGTCCAGAAATTCACGACATCAGTTCTGGCTACTTTGCGATGTTGTATGAGGACGCCCAACTGCCTATTGAAGTTGGCTCAAGGTTGACTCTTGCACAACAACAGAAGTTCAGAATCCATGAAATATCCCCAGAGTGGGGTTATCCTACTGAGGCTACAAAAGTATGTTGCATCTTGGTTCTGTCTTCTTGAAATCTTTGCTGCACTATTACTTTTTTTGTTGTGAGTTGACACTAAAGAACATGCTTAATCGTTGCTTTTATGAACTATAGAAATGGGCTTTCTCTGTCTTTACTCGGCAGAATACTAGATTTAACAAAAATGCTTCTCCATTTTCCTACAAGTATGAAGTTATAGGGCGATTCCAAGTGATTGAATAAGCATAAGCATGAGCACGAGCATTTTTAGTGGCTACATTTTCCTTTGTTGTCTTTGTTGAGTGCGTAGGAGCATGAGCATAATCCCTTGAGGAGTCTTTTGGGGCGGAGTTAGGCCCAATTTATCATGATATCAGCGTCACCCCTATTTTGATGTTCAGCCACCCATACATGTTTAATTCTGCAAACTTCACGCATCCAGTATTCATTCTTGGGTGTGTTAAATGTGTTCATGTCCCACAACAACTAGGGGCATGAGCATATCAAGCTTTTTAATGCTTGGGCATCCTCTTCTTCTTAAGGCATCTTTTAGAGTGAGTTAGGTTCAGTTATCAGTTTTTATAGAGGAAACTTAATGAGATTGAGTTCTTTTTATGCAGGTAATCATTGTTGGGTCTTTTCTTTGTGATCCATCAGAATCTGCTTTAGCATGCATGTTTGGTGACACTGAGGTCCCTCTTCAAATCGTTCAGGAAGGAGTTATTCGCTGTGAAGCTCCTCCTCACCTTCCTGGAAAGGTCAGTCTCTGCATTACTGCTGGCAATAGGGAGGCCTGCAGTGAGATCCGAGAGTTTGAGTATCGTGCCAAAGCTACTAGTTGTTGTCACTGTAATGAATCCCCGGTGGAAGCAACCAAGACTCCAGAAGAACTATTGTTACTTGTCAGGTTTGTGCAGTTGCTTCTGTCCGATTCCCTTGTACAGAAAGGAGAAAGCATGGAAACTGGAATTCATTTGCTTAGAAAACTGAAAGCAAATGATGAATCATGGGGTCATGTCATAGAGGCTCTTTTATTTGGCATTGGAACCTCATCAAGCACTATTGACTGGCTTATGCAACAGCTTGTAAAAGACAAATTGTGTCAGTGGCTTTCTTCTAGGTCCAAAGAAAGACATAATGATTCTGGTTGTTCCTTGTCCAAGAAAGAGCAAGGAATTATACACATGGTTGCTGGGTTGGGCTTCGAGTGGGCATTGAGTCCAATTCTTAGTAAAGGTGTCAGTATAGATTTCCGTGACATTAATGGGTGGACTGCACTTCATTGGGCTGCACGTTTTGGAAGGTAAACCAGAACTTTATTCTTGCATATGAACAATCTTTATTTGAATTTGTCTGTTAAGGACGTTATATTTGAAACAAACGAGCATCAGCGTTCAGAATCTTTGAATGTCAGAAATTATAATGCTTAACTAGTTTCCAAGGACAGCTGGAGGAATATAATTTAACTATGAACTAAAACAACAGATCGGTTCCTAATCTACAAGTTTAAATCTGGTAAAACTTATTTCAAATGGTTAGATTTGTACAAGTTCTTGAATGATGTAGATTATTCTGTACAACAGGGAAAATATGGTTGCGGCTCTTTTAGCTTCTGGTGCATCAGCTGGAGCCGTGACGGATCCTAATCCACAAGACCCTGTTGGCAAAACCCCAGCATTTATTGCTGCCACTAGTGGGCATAAGGGACTTGCAGGTTATCTTTCTGAGGTGGCACTGACTAGCCATCTTTCTTCCCTCAGACTTGAAGAAACTGAGCTTTCTAAAGGATCTGCTGAGGTCCAAGCAGAAGGAACTGTAAATAGCATCTCAACTATGAGCTTAGCTGCTGATGAAGATCAGGTTTCAATGAAACAAACCTTAGCTGCTGTTCGTAATGCAGCTCAGGCAGCTGCACGGATACAGGCTGCTTTCCGAGCACATTCTTTTAGAAAGCGTCAACACAGAGAATCTAATTCTGCTATTAGTACAGATGAGTATGATATCGTCTATGGTGATATTCCAGGGCTCTCCGTGGCAACAAAGATGGCCTTTGGCAGTGCTCGAGATTATAATTCAGCCGCTCTATCTATACAGAAGAAGTATCGTGGATGGAAAAGTCGCAAAGATTTTCTTGCATTAAGACAAAAAGTTGTGAAGATACAGGTACTAGTTATTTCTTTTTCTTTTTCATGTTTCAGCTCCAGTAAATACTATGTGCCTGAAGAAAAAAAAGAAAGATTAATGTTCATAAATTGTTAACAACCTTCAGTTTTATGCATGTAGAGCAAATAGAACTTTAACTTGCAAAAATTTGCATATCCTACGCACAGTGCGGCTCATGGCAAATATTAAACTTGAGAGGTCATGTACTAAAGGTCATGCCCTTTATATCTGGCAGGCTCACGTGAGAGGCTATCGGGTTAGGAAGCAGTACAAGGTAATTTGTTGGGCTGTTGGAATTATGGACAAGGCTGTGCTGCGGTGGCGTCGTAAAGGAGTTGGTTTGCGAGGCTTCCGGAATGAGACAGAGCATGTTGATGAAAGCAGCGAAGATGAAGATATTCTCAAGGTGTTCCGTAAACAGAAGGTAGATGGAGCTATTGATGAGGCCGTTCATCGTGTTCTCAACATGGTTGATTCTCCTGAAGCACGTCAGCAGTACCATCGGATGCTGGAAAGATGCTACCAAGCTAAGGTACTGTAAACTCCTGTTGACATGAAATTTGGGGAATGGAGCACTGGTCCTACCAACTATTTGCATCAGTGAAGACACTACTCTTGATTACCTTTGGCCATAGGAATTAGTCATGTGAACTTTTTGGTTTGAAATGCATGTAAATGTCAGGGCTTAACACTTTTCTGCAGCTCATCTTTTTGGTTTATTGTATCATGCACCTGCTTATGGCTGAGAATCTGGTAAATAACGGTGAGGGCTTCCGGTGGAATAAAATACCTTCACAGTATATGCTATCAAAATATCAAATTTCGTGAATGGCAATGTCATTCAATATTTTACCAAATTGATCCTCACATGCGCGGAAACAATTACGTGACAAATCTGATTCCTATATTTAATGTACAGATCAATTTCCCAAATTGGCACCTGAAAATTTTGGTTGCCTAATCGTGAGTTGTTGGATAATTCTTGCAGGCTGAACTTGGTGATTCGAGCGAAGCAGCTACACTAACATCTGTGGATGATGTCTCTGACATGGAAAAGGACGAGCTGTTTGAGTTCCACTAGAGGGACAAACTAGTAAATTGCATACAGTTCGTAGTCGTGCATGCCAGAATGCTATATAGCGTAGCGTTCACTGAAAAATTGCCTGATTTCATAGTTGCATTATGTTCTTATAGTCTGTAAATGCTTCTTGGTATTTGGTGTAAATGGCTTTTGATAAGTTGATTTTATTATTCTCGTACAAATTAGAAGTTACTTAGAAGGCTACATAACATAGGGTTCACTGAAAAATTGCCTGATTTCGTAGTTGCATCATGTTCTCATATTGTCTGTAAATGCTTATTGGTATTTGGTGTAAATGGCTTTGGATAGGTTGAGATTATTATTCTCGTATAAATTAGAAGTTATTATTTTCGGTGTAAACAATCGAGATCATCAACAACAATAATGACTGATCAAAATTTTCAAATGCGTAATTCGGAGATTTAGTAGAGAAGTTAGTTTTGATTGATTTACATGGAAAAGAAAAAGTGAAAATAGTTAAAATTAAAGAAAATCAAAATATAAATAAGTCAATAAATAAATAGACAAAAAAGGAGACAAAAAAGTAAATAAAAACAAATAATTGAAAGAGAAAAGATAAGAAACAAATAAATAAAGTAATTTGTTTTATTTAGGCTAAATAGAAGATAGAAGAATTAAAAAAAATAGATTCAAAAGGCTTCTAAAAAGAGAATGACCTTTTTTTTTTTTATGTAAAATCTTTTACTTATACTCTAGTTTGTTAAAATTTGAAGGCTAAATTTTCAATTTCTAGTAAAGCTGTATTATATTTGATCACCTTCTATTAATTCTTTTTAGGTCTTTCTCTTCTTTTCTTATAGTCTTTAAATACAATTTTCTAGTATCTTTTTACTGGAGCGTTATGATAGCTCCTTTTAACACAATCAAATGACATAAGTTTTGTTTTCCTTAATATACCATCAATGTTAGCCACTTCCAACTTATTTCTTACCACTACATTTCAGACCTTGTCTCTTCTTGTAAGAGTGTACATCCAATAGAGTATCCTCATCTTTGCCAGTATTAACTTATAACTATGCACATGTTTGATTGGCCAAAACTCTGCATCATAGAGCGTAGCCAACTTAATTATTAAATACTAAAATTTATCTTTTAGCTTGAGTGGTATTTTCTTGACATAAAACTCCCGATGCGCTACTTCATTTAAGACACCTTGATTTGATACGTTGAAGTATGTTGTTATCTATCTCATTATTGCTTTAGATGATAGATTTCAGATACTTAACAATTTTTTTGTGGTACATATTTTGGACCAATCTTTATCTCCACATTGAATGCAATCATGGACCTGAAAAGTTACACTCTAAGTACTTAGGCTTAGTCTTGTTTAATTTAAATCTCTCGACTTTAGCCTATCCTTCCAAAGTTCAAGCTTAACACTAACACCCTCTTTTGTTTCATTCACTAAAACAAGGTCATCAGCAAATAAGATATACCAAGGCATATCCCCTTAAATATTCTTGGTACACTCATCCATAACTATTATAAACAGGAAGGGGCTTCACGAGAATCCTTGGTGTAGCCTAATAGCAATAGAAAATACTTTGTATCTCCTTCCGTTGTCTTTATTCTAGGCTTAACACTTTCATATTTATCCCTAATGACTCGTATATAAGTTACATAAACTCTTTTAACTTCTAAACACTTCTACATGACTTCCCTATATACCTTGTCATAAGTCTTCTCTAAGTCAATAAAAACTATTTATAGGTCGCTCTATTTGTCCCTATAATATTCCATTAATCATTTAAGGAAGTGTATAGCTTCTGTCCTGGACCTCCCTTGCATAAAACCAAATTGGTTTTACAAGATAGGTGCATCATTTATTACTCTTTTCTTAATCAATCTCTCTCATAACTTCATAAAGTAACTAAGTAGTTTGATGTTTATATAGCTGTTATAGCAATGGATGCCCTCTTTATTCTTATACAGAGAGACTTATGTGCTAAGTCTCCACCAATTTAGTATTTTGGCAGATTTGAACATCACATTAAAAAGCTTGGTCAACCAAGTAAAATCCTCTTCTCTTAGGCTCTTCCATACCTTTATGTGTAGCTCATCCAGTTCTACTACTCTTCCACTTTTCATTTTCCTCAAAGCTCCTTTAATTTTTTTGTCTTGTGATCTGGCAGCAATAAATGAAGCTACAATATTTCTCAGAAATGTTAAGATTATACAAGAAAATATTGTCATCTTTACTTTCATTAAAAAGGCTATAGAATATCTCTGTCATCTTCTTTTGATGTCATATTCAACTATAAGCAATCGTCCTGCTTCAAACTTTATACAACGAATTGAATCTAAATCTCTTCCTTTTTGTTTCCTAGCTCTTGCCAACTTAAGTATATCTTTTTCTTCATCCTTAGTTTTCAATCGTTGATATTACCTCTCAAAGGTTGACTTCTAAGACTATCTTCTTCATCCATGTTGCTATCCAATAAAGCTTGATGCACAACCTTTTTAATCTTTGCCTTTTCTTATATATCTTTATTCTCCGCCAAGACTCCTTTTTGCTGCCCATAACCCTTTAGAAACTTTCAAGATATCCTTAGTTACATTAGTTAAAGAGTTGTTACTTCCCCCCACATCCTGTTAGCATCTCCTTTTTAGTTTTCATTCTTCTCCAAACATTACTCTATCATTAAGTTGTTCCATAATGTCCCCCTTTTTATATTCCCCCATCTAACTCTAGTACACCTTTGATAACTAATCTGCTTTCTCCAACCCTTAATTATAAGATCCATAACCAACTATCTATACTGAGTTGGCAAGTACGCGTTAGATATCACCTTGTAATCTTTGCAACTCGATTGATCACTTCGCCTTACGAAGAAATAGTCAACTTGAGTCTTTGTAGTTCTACCCTTAAAAGTCAACAGGTGCTCCTCATTTTTTGTTGAAAAACGAGTTGGTTACCACTACATTAGCTATGGAAAGTCTAACAAAGTAGTCTCACTATTAGTCCTATCTTTGTATTCGAAACCCCCATGAGTAGACAAATACCCATCCGAGGTCACTCCTATATGGCCATTAAAGTCTCCTTCTATATTGACTTTCTCATCAAGAAGAATATGTTGAATCACCTCATCTAGCTCTTATTAAAATTGATGCTTAAGTTATTCTTCAAATCCTACTTGGGGTGTATAAGTATACGCCACATTGAAAACAACATCTTACACCACAATCTTTATTGACAAAATCTTATTATTGGTCATTTTTACTCCTATAATATGATTTATGAGTTCCTTGACAATCAAGATACTTAAATCAATCTGTTGCCTCGAACAATTTGAATACTAAAATTTTAACCCATTGATCTCTTTTGCTTTAATCTCCATTCACTTGGTTTTCTGGATACACTAGATATGAATTTTATATTTATCTAAAATCTTTACTAATTTTAATGACTTCCCTGTAAGAGTTGATATTTTAGGAACCTATCCGTAATATGTCAATATCTTTTCTCCTCCTCGCTCTAAAACTATAAGACCTCAAATTATACCCTAGTTGAAATGGTACATGTTCATGAAAGCATATGTAAAATAGGCGTTAAAAGTTATGATATGATTGAGAATTGCATATGACTTGAATTTTAGTTTAATGGATCATACATTTGGACTAGGAAAATTGTCAAGTGGCAAGTCAAGTTGGTACATGAAAATTAGAATGACTAAGCCTATGAGTTAGTGACATTTGACATAGTTGATGCATTGGCATTTGGTAATATTGGTTGAGTGACAAGTGACCTAATTGAATTGTGACATTTGGTAGCCACACATGAAGACATGTAGATGACTTCATTGAAGGACAAGTAGCACACTTTCATGTGTGACGTGCCCTTTCAAAATGAGGACACCTTGCATCAAAAGGTTTAGGCAAGTGCAGATTCATTCCAGCTCATTTTGGTGTTTCTATTGCCTTCTCTCTATCCTTTGCTTCTTACCACCGAAACCTCTCATTCCCTCTCAACTTCTAGAATTTTTCTTGATAATGGATCATCTTCAGTTGGAATATTTGCAAGTTACTGCATCAAGAAGTAAGTATTGCTATTTTCTGTGTTATTGTTTTGTTGGTGTGGAAATTTGCACCTTGGTCTAGGAGCTGTGTATGGTTCCTTGGAAGACTAGTTGGCTTGCTTCTTTGGAGTTGTTATTTGAAGTTAAGAAGGTAAGAGAATTCTAAACTTGATAGCATGTTGTGTTATGAATTATGTGATCTTTGAAATGGATAGAATATGTATTGAATTGATGATGAATTGAGGTCTAGAACATGATAGTTGTTGATCGCTTTTGCTTTGGATTTTTATGCATGAAAGATTATGGATTGTAAGCTGCCTTATGAATGATTTTTGAATTGGTTTGGACATGAATTTGATGAGGTATTGAAGCATGAATAAGGTGGAATTGAAATAAAATTGATGGACTTTAGTGAAGGTGTGTCGAATGGAAGTGAAGAAGTCAAGTTTTGGAAACAAATTGGAGGCTGTGGGATGAGTGAACCTATCGTGGGATTTATAAGGCTTATTCCCACGGTCGTGGGAAGTACTTAGGAATTAGAAAATGTTGGTTTTAGACAATTGTTGGACTATATAAGGTTAAGATGCTTAATAATGGTTTAAATGGACTTAATTGAGCTTGAAAATGAACCTAGATGATGTTAGATTGATTGAGTAATAGTTAATTTAGTTATGGATTATTAATTGAGGTAATTACTTAAGGAATGTGTGGGTAACAAATAATGTGTCTAATGTTAAAATGTATAGTATGTTCAAGATGAATGTGTTCTTAAGAATACAAATGTGTTCCAAGGGTTTTATGTGATGTGAATTGGATATGGATGTTTGTGAATTGGGAGTTTCTATGATGTTATGTAATATGTAATGACTTAATGTTTTATTGATATGTTGATGCAAATGCTTATGTTTATAAGATATATTGAGTTTGGTCAAAAGGGAGTGAATATGTTCAATTTGACAAAAATGAATTAAAGACATATGTTATACACTACATTATTTGCTTGTGATTCTGAAATTTGAAATGGATTGTTTAAACTGTTAAGTCCTAGTCGTGGGTAAATAGGCATGTTTAGAAGGGTCTGCAACTGCTCCTGTGACACTAAGGTGTTTCCTGATATTGACAATTCAGTGTCTCCTCATATTGACACTCCGGTGTCTCCTGATATTTGACATAACAGTATTTTCTGATACTGAAACATAAGTATCTCCTGTTCTATGATACCAATCATGATATCTTCTGTTCTAGTCCCGTTTCCCACTTCCATAAAAAGGATTAGTAGACTAACCTGTTTTGTGTTCTGATATATACTCAGTTCCGATGTAAATTAAGTTCTGATCTGATACAAGTTAAATTTTGTTCTGACACAAGTTAAAGCTCTGATCTGACACACATTATGAACTGATCTGAAAGAAATATGTCCTGTTATAATATTTGTATATTTTGTTCTGAAATAATGAAATTCTATTCTGATGAATTATATTATGTTATGAAGCAAGTAATGTTTGGATTATTTTTTAAGTTGCATAATTAAAGATTGCTTATAATATGACTTAATTCAGTGCATGTGAATGTTAGACGACTGTTAGAAACAATCTCCATTATGTATCTTATTTAGCTATTTCCTACTAAGCTATATATTTAGAACGATGGTTTTGCCTCCGTGTAGGTTCTAATAAGAAAGTTTAAAGACTGAAAAAAAAGACAACCGCAATGGCCAAGAAGAATGTCTTTTGTTTTTGAAGATGTATAATTTATTTTGTTTTTGAGTTATATCTGATAATATGAGACAGTTTGTATATTATTTAATGGTTTGTAATAACCTTATTATAGGATGGATTATGTTTAACACATGTATTTTGATAAGTATAATATGTATGATATGTTCTGTATATATCTCAACAATTATGAATGTGAAATGTTTTGCCTTATTTTCAAGGAATTTATAGATATATTTGTGTTTGTTTTGTGTAGCATTCATATATCATCTTAGAAGGTATTTGGGTGTTACAAAACTCACCGAAAGACTAACTCTACTACTATCATCAAAAGTTAAAGTAACCCAATACAAGCTATATAAGACAAACTCAATAAGGTCCTAAACAATGGCAAGAGAAAAATGAATGGCATGAAAGCAATCACGACAAATAATAAAAAAATGCACACACACTTAAATGTATAGGAATAAGATTCAATTCTATCAATAAGAAATTAAAGACATTTCTTAAGCTTCTACAAAACTTACAAAGGAGCTATAAAGTCATGAAAGCAAAGGTCAAAGATTGAAAAATATAAAAGGAGAACATTGTCACAAGATTGACCTTATGGGCTACTCTGTATGCATAAAAAATATTCAGTGTTCTTCAATAATATTGTGAACCTGTAGATTGTTATTTGCAAAGCAAAGAGAAATTAATAACAGAAAAAAAAAACTTCAAATGTTTAAAATCTAACTGTATAAGCAAAAACCTATAAACTTAGATCGTAAAAATAACAGAGATAGGTCGAAGAGCAAGAGTAGTTTTAACATGTGATCTTCAAAATGCTGAAAACAATCAAGTTTGGAACACTAGATTCAAACGCAGCAACTGTAATGACAACCCGAAAGCCCAAAACGAAGAAGTGATCCTTACAATTGTACTTCGAAAGCCCAAAACGAAGAAGTGATCCTTACAAATTGTACTTTGGAAGCAGACGATGGACAAAACAACTCAAACGCTTAAAAAAGAAGGGAAGTGAAAGTAAAATTGCAAATCCTAGAATTTAAAATTAAGTAAAATTTGAATTTTTTTTAATAATTAACCCTAAAATAAGATAAAATAGATTGAAGCTGTCGCGAATTCACAGGCACAGCACATCAAGAGTTGGGGAGAATGATCGCCGATTAAAATGAACTTGAAATCGGATGTTCAATAGAGCAAATACTCAAAACCAAGCAAACGGATAGAAACACGTTCAAACAGACACAAAGGGTATAAGAAAACGAGAGATAGAGTACCTTCGGGTCCAAGGTAGATTTGTGTAATCAACAAAAAGCCTTTGTTTCCTGCTTTTACTCGTGTACCTGTACTATCGTTGAAAGCACAAGGAGGAATCTGTTGACCTTCTGACCCTTAAAGTGAAGCTTCGAAATTTCAGAACCCGAAAGTCCAAAACTTGTTTCTTGGGTTTGGACTTTGGAGTGAAATAATTTGAACTGGGTTTTCTGTTTTCTGAAAGTGAAGGGGCCGTAGATACACGATAGTTTCTTCAACGAAAAATCAGGTGGGACAAAAACCCAGAAGAAGAAAATGCAAAATTCCAAAGAGCTGGAATGAGGATAAGCATCGTGAATGATAACAGGGGCACAACATCCAGTATACGTTCCTTGCTCTGTACGAGAAATGAATTATTAAGTATTTTTCCGATGAGTTATTCTTAATCTTGTAAATATGCAATAACGATACGTAGAATTTATCTCAAGTGTTTGGGCTAGAAGTCAGAAAATCATTTAAGATAGAAACTTAAAACATACATCAGTTCAGCTCTTTAAGACGGGAACAGATGAGACACTGTAACCGGATCAGAACATGATGCATTACGAATGCTTTTCTTGCTACTGCAATAATTGAAATCGGGATGATGTAGCAGTGGCCACGTGTCAATCTATACTTGACTTCTGTGGTTGTGAGTTATGGAGTTTTGACTTCTGTGGACAAACAAAGCCCATCTTTTCCATTTCTTTCTGTTATTAAGTTGACGATTTTTTTGTGAAAAGGAAAAAGAAAACATGGAATCACGTCAGAAGCTGAAGCTTCTCGATCAGGCAATCAAGAAAATGTTAGCAGAGAAGGAAAATGATGAAGCTGATAATGCTCTCTTGACCCATGACGAGAACGATCAGCTTCTCCTCTCCAAATTGCTTGCTGAGGTAGTAATTTAGTTCATTCATACTGTTATCTACCTACTCATCTAAATAGTTATCTTATTCAACAGCTGATCAACTTTTCTTTTCGTTATTTATCTTTTTGGTTTTCTTTAACGGCGATTAATTGATTATGAGTTTCTGTGAAACGGAAAGCCAAATGAATCTGAAATATTTAGTACTTGCGCTATGAGATTTCGATGAAATCTACGTTAACACGTGACAAATGTTTTGGATGGAATGGAAAGATCTATCAATAAGTGTTAGCGTATGGTAACAGCTTGAGTCGTTAAAAGAAGATGCCAGCTCTGAGAATCCTAAAAAGAAGACGGCGGAGAGTCTCGTCGGCAGCGAGTTGAAGGAAGATGAGAAGGCGGGTCGATTAGATGGTGGAGAGGAGATAGTGAAAGAGCTTAGAAAGTTGAAGAGGCAAAACACGGTAACTCACTGCCTGTTATCGGTAATGATCGTGCTTACAGTTGTGTGGCAAGTTTCAGAGGTGTCACTGATCTTGAAAGTTAAGGATGGATTGAGCCACCCATTTAAATCCTTTGGAAGCTTGCTGAGTGGGTTGGTGAAGAATCCTGTAACCAATATCCAAGAAGCAGAGAAACAGAACTCATCTTCTACGCAACAATCCCCAGAAGCAGCGTATCTTCCTGGTCTCAACATGCCGGAGATCCCGCATGTGGATTTGGGCTTGAATGGCGAAAAGTAAGTCTTTAAGTTGTATGATATGGGAAAGAGTGGGATGCCTCAAAGAGTCACGATCCAGTGCTTGGGAATAAATGTTCGATGCAACTTTGACTGGAGAAAATGGTAATTTGATCGAAATTCACAGCCTCGACGTTTTCAGTTGAAGAGTTCGTTTGTTTTCAAAAAAATTATGAAATAATAAAAGTATTTTTTCTTTTTTTTAACAATATGTTTACTATCAATTTAATATACTTTATTTTAAATAATTTAATTTTATATTACATATTTATTTAATTAAAATTAATTATTAATATAAATTATAAATAATTTAATTTTATTTAATAATTTTATTAATAAATATAATTAAAATTAAAATATCTTAACATATATAAATTCAAACGTTTTTATTTAATAAGTAAAATATATTTAAAATAAACATTAACAAAGTAACACAGCCCCAATACATTTCTTGTCTATAGATCATCTAAAGGATTTGTGATGCTCTTTTAAAGTTTGTAAACATTTTTTCACTTTTTTATCATTTAATATTAATAATAATTTAAAAGAATTGTGATTGATATAATATAATTTTATGGTCTATTTTAAAATTCTGTGAATTTTATTTAATTTTAATTATTATCAATAATAAAACAACTATTAACATTAATAATCAAATAAAAAAATTCGTTAGAAAAATAAAAGCCAAAATTATGATTTGCGTTAAAAGAGAAGTGAAGCCCCGCCCCAAAATATCTTAAAATCAAGATTTAGAGTAATGACAAACTTCAATAAATTATGAAGTTCCAAAACCTCCAATATCCAATTCCTTGCAACGGTTGACTCAATCAATCACAACATGGCAGACTCTGAACATTGAAGACAGCAAGTAAGACACAATGGAACATTAGGCATAATCAACCAAGGTCCCAATTTTCATTTGGAAATGACTCAAAACTCAACACAAAGATGCGGACTTCATCTTGGACATTGGGTGGCTCATGTTCTCTTCATGCATAATTCAACCGGAATATGTCATTGAAGACATAAAAGCTTCCCTGGGGTGTTGGCATTAAATGAAACATCTGAGCCAAGAATATTGTAGTTAGAAAGTAAATCCAAATGCTTTTACACATGGTCCTAGAGAACAGCTGCAAAAATTTAGAAAATTAAACAGAAAGTAGATCTAAGAAAAGTAAAGGACTGTAGGTATAACAGGTATTAACAATGTCCTATGAAAGGAAATCGGTTGAAATAACCATATAACGTTGTTTGATGAGTATGCTAAACGCTGTCAAGCTTGAAGTCCATATAATGTTTGATTATGTACTCAACTTTCGGTTCACAGGCCAAGAGCATAACTAGACTATGATAGTGTCATTCTGTCTTCCCTTAAACACTTCTACCCAGACCATTACTCTTATAAATATGCTTTAGAATCATAGAGTCTATCCATCTGAAGGACTTTTCCATTCGGAAGTATAATATCGAATCACTAATTGGAGGTATATCTCAAATGAACATTTAGATTCAGATTCAGAATCAGTACATCCAGTACGTCTCCCCACACACTCACCAGTCACCACCTAAATTACATGCACAAGGACATATAATTTCGATAATAAATTGTTCACCATGATTGCAAGAAGTATGTTCATTCTGCAAAGCTACTGAGATGTATCAGAAACTTTAATTTCTGAAGAAAACTTATTAAAACAAAAATGACAATAAAAAAATAGAGGGTATAAACAGAGAAAAAATCTCATACCAAGTAAGTCTTTACAGCATATAGAATAATACCAAGCAAGTAGGTCATGATCTACTAAAGATATATCCAAACAACAAATCACAAGGCAATGCTACCGGATCATTCTGTTCGAAGTTGCAAAAGAATTCACATTGTAACTAATCAAACAATAGTCTCGAATAAGATATTTCAGCACCAAAAGCATACAGTGATCAACCAGAAACACCAACTACGTATAAAACATATCAAAGAACAACTCAAGTTAAGAACTTTACAGTAAGTTGAAAAGCTGGGATCACAAAGACAAGAACCTGAGATCTAGACGGTGCATATAACAAAATTACAAAAGACCAAAAAGAAGCCAAATACAAAAGACAGTCTCAGATCAAATCCAATAGCGGAACAAATTAAATCCCTCAAACCCTAATACCTAATTACAGTTGGCCAAAGCTCCCAATTTTATCAACAAAAAAAAGAAAAGAAGAGGAAACGTGCATCGAAATAAAAGATCGATTTAAGATCAACACGAAACCCTAAAACCCCAAATTGAAAGAAATAACAATCACGGATCAAAAAAATATATTTTTAAAAAAGTGACGTGCCTGGCTAAATCTGAGGGTGTGCTGTTCGCCGACAAGTTGGAGGTTACCGGAGACGAAAACAAGCATACCGCCGGCGGGGCCAGAGGGCTGACAGTCGACGGTGGTGATACTGTGTTGGCACTGTTGAAAAGGAAGGCTGGTGAGCTTAGCGACGATGTTTTGAGCGCCTTGAACCTTTTGGCCCTCGAATGTAAGCATGGAACCCTCTTGGTATAGGTTGGCTAACCCGGCGCGGTTGGCATCGAAAGTAGAGTAGTAGTGCTCTACAAAGGCCTTGGCTACTGCGTCTGGATCCATTACAAGAACAAGAAGAGTCAGTTCTTGAGGTTTTTGGTTTGTTTCACTTTCACAGCTTATAATCTACGCCACGCTACCAACCAACTCGCCAAGCAGCTCTTAATATGATTGTTTTGGAACTTAAAAAAAGAGACTACAAAACTTTTTTTGGGTTAATTTCATAAAAGCCTTAAATGCCATAATCGTCGACAGCAGGGTTCGAACCTGCGCGGGCGAAGCCCAACAGATTTCAAGTCTGTCTCCTTAACCACTCGGACATATCGACCTTTCACAACACTTCGTTTTTTAAGAAAACTGATGGTAGGATCTGTTGAGTTAATAACACGATTTGACATGATAAAATTATGTTGGTTGGATTAACTACATCAACTTTGGTGTGGGTTTATAGTCTAGAACTAGAACTAGAACTAGTTAAGAGAGATGATTGGCAGCATAAAGTGTTTTACGATATTCCTGGGCTCAAGCTGCCAGAATAACACTAATGCATAAAATGAAATTACTCGGAAGCATTATATAATGTCCCCGATACACCAAAACTGAGAAGAATGGAATAAGAGCTACACAAACTTTTATTCATAGTATTTACACAACTGTCTTGTCTCTGCCGCCATATCCTTTTCACTGAATCTATCTATCTATCTATATATCTATATCTATGGTACAAACAATAATCCTCAGAAAAAAGTTCTTTCTGAAACTCTTATCAATTTATTACTGCATGGAATCAACGGAGCTTCTACAGCATGCTTAACCTAGATGGATTCTCTGCATCCACCTGCAACTGGCAATTGAATTTGGATGATGTCCTACTCTATGAACTTTGCCTCTACACATGGATCTTACAAAACCAACCCAGTGATATCGTTTGGAATTGGGACTGAGATCCAACTTTACAATGATAAAATGAACCCTAAAACAATCAAATAAAAACTCAGGCCCCACCAATCAATTACGGCTTCTTCTATATACACTCTCCCCCATAAAACAATCAGCTTCCTGTTGGATGACAAGCACATCAAAACGTTAGGTTCCTGAGTGATGGATAATCACAAGCATAAGAAATGCACAGGCAATTTCAGCCTAACAAAAAGCTTGGAACACGTTAAGGCTACTGATGCCATAATCGATGTAACAATGTGATACTCACACTCATGGTAAATGTTCCAACTCATTCACGCACTCCAAGTTGCACTGGAGAACCAAGGGCCGGTGCTTGCTTATCTTCAATACGCCATCTATCTACAAATTGGTATTCGAAGCTGAGTCAAGAATACGTGAAACTTCTCGATAGAGTTGTTCAGGTTCAAATGGTTTTGAAACATATCCATCCATGTCACATTTTTGGCAGTTCTCACGTGTGGCCTGAATCACATCCGCAGTCATAGCCAGAATCGGAACATGCCAATTTGAAACATTACTATAGGATTCAATCGACACATTTGCATTTTGAGTAAGGCTATTTACTTTCCACTCTTCCTCCCTAATTTTCCTTGTAGCTTCAAATCTGAAAAGAGGCAGTAAAAGAAGCCCAAGAAGCTGGGTCAGATATATGGAAGGCTAAGATTGATACACTGACAAACTTTAAAGAAAGCAGACAAGCAAAGATTTACGATCAAGGCTCACAAGGAACCATTTTGTAAAAGATGAATTGTAACATACCCATCCATCTCAGGCATTTGGATATCCATGAAGCACGCATCAAACTGATGGGGTGGCTTAAGCAGTTGTATAGCTTTTTCCCCACTCTCAGCGCATACCACTTCAGCTCCATACTTTTTCAAAGCAAAAGCAGCAACTTTCAAGTTCACATTGTTGTCATCTACAACGAGAATTTTTCTTCCGCGAAGAAGGTTGCACAGAGACAAACCCGGCAGCTCCCCATTGCGGGAATTCTTCTTGTTCCTGATACCCATTGCTCGCTGTAAAGATGCAGCCAGCATACTTGCCCTCAAAGGCTTCTTAAGAATACTTGGAGTATAAACACCAGATGTTGTTGGTTCATCCGGAGAACTTGTAGAATTAGCTAGAAGGAAGAGTTTAGGAACACTTTTTATTTTCTTCAAATTATCAACAAAAGTGGAAGAGCAATTTAAATCCCTATCCCAAACTTCATGTTCTACAAGGATCAAGTCAAAAACTTTATTTCCACTTGTTACAGTGGCTAAACATTGATTCAGGTCACAAGCCACTTCAACGTTAATCCCAAGCCGTTGGATATGATACCTTGAAACCTTGGACCTGACAGGTCTTGGATCCACAATTAACGCAGTCCTTCCCTGGAATTCTGAAGAAATGCTACTAGATTGGTTATTCAATTTTTGACTTCTGCACTCATTTGAACTGGAGGTGTCATTGGTAAAGACAGCAGTAAATGTAAACGTTGATCCAATCTTTGGGGTACTTACAAACCCAATTTCTCCATTCATAAGGCCAACCAGATACTTGCTTATGCTTAAACCAATACCAGTGCCCCCTATTCGGGATAGATAAGGACCAACTTGCATAAAAGGAGTAAAAACACGAGATTGGGCTTCTAAAGGAATCCCTACTCCTGTATCCTCCACTGAAACGATTAGATTGATGAATTCAGAGGTTGACAAGAGAGTATTATTTGATCCCTCTTTACTGAAAGTTCTAAATCCTTCCCAACTTTGTCGTCTATCTACAACCGGCAAACCACTCAAGGTGTTCCAAGGGGAAGTTTCTGTCCACTCAATGACCTCTTCGACAAGATGGACAGTGACAAAGATGTGTCCTTTTTCTGTGAACTGTCAAAAAGACCAAGAAGGAAAAAGAAGCACATTTCTTATTGGCAAAGAAGTGCATACATCTTAATTAAAAAAGAAAATAGCAAGCATGTTAGATTTGGTACAAATTAGTTACTGTCCAGTACTCTTCACACTATACACCAATAAGGTGAAGACAACGACTAGATAATTTTCGCACTTTTTCATATAAAAAAATTTTAAAAGTCACGATAAAAAGTAAAAATCATCTGGCATATAGCAAGTAGGTAATGGTGCTAATTCGTACATAATTAAGCAGCCAATCTGGACAGTACTACCAAAAGCAAAAGCTTCACAAAATGCACAGTACATTGTATGACAATATCAAGTCTTGTTCTTGTCAAGTACAAGTTTAATTTCTTTTTAAGAGGGACCATATTTCCTCTTACATTGGTGCAATATGGAGAGAATTTTTTTGCAGTTGTGAGTGATTCCAAATGTTGCTCATCAACTTTCAAATATAAGTTAGTAATATCCAAAGACTGTTGTACATAGCTCATCAAAGACTTACTTTAATGGAATTACTCATGAGATTGGTGATGATTTGTCGAAATCTCCCTTGATCACCAATTAGCATTTCCGGAACCTTATCAGAGATGTATACTGCCAACTGCTCTTCCCAACAAGTTGATCATACAAATGCAAGAATAGAGTTATGAAACAATCAAATATAAGCACCACATCCCAAAAAGTAGTTTGCTAAAACAAGGGCAAAGAAGGAATAACAGTTAAGTTTGCTGTACCTCAAGTCCTTTCTCCTGAGACTTGTCAGAAAAGAGTGACAAGACTTCATCCAAAATTGCCCGCAGATCAAACAACACAGGTTCAAGTTCTAGCTTCCCAGATTCGATTTTTGCCTGATCCAAAACCTCATTTATAATTGAAACAAGAGCTTTTCCACTAGCTTGGGCAATTTTAACATAATCCTGTTGTGTTCCATCTAGATCTGTAGCCATAAGAAAATGTAGCATCCCTGAAATTGAACATAGTCACATCATGATTGAGCAAATTTGACATTGTCAATAGGTGAAGCAATAGCTACAACTTTAACATACTAAGTACATCTTCAAAACTTACCAAGAACACCATTCATTGGAGTTCTGATCTCATGGGAAACCGTAGCAAGAAACTGCAATAAGGACAATTTCTTTAGACTGCATGTCATAATTAAAAGCCTAAAGAAGTTTTATGCAAGAAAGATATAAAATACCTGTGATTTTGCAACATCAGCTGCTTCAGCTTGTTTTTTGAGCTCCATCATCTCCCAATAGTCATCTTCAACTTTGGCAATTCGATTCATAGTTGCATAGAATATATGACCCACAAGCAATGCAATGACAAGAATGCCAATTGCAGTTGTTATTGCCAACCATGGTAATGGAGGTTTTTGCTTAAATCTAAAATCCAAAAATTAAGGACAGCATTAATTTATACATTTATACTAAATTTCATTTAGAGCATTGAAATGCTTTAGTTATTCTCTCATAAGAAAATTTCTTATCATGGCAACAGCAAACAACTACACAGTTACCAGGTTTGGCTTAGTCGGTATGGTGAATAGTAATATTAAAGACAAATTAGTTCAAAATATTAATTACCTGCATCGCATCTCATGCTTCCTAAATGGGTCTCCAAAGTTAAGTGTGCTGACATGTTCCAACCCATCATTCGAGACATTTGAACCATACATGCTAATTGGTTGAGACTGATTGGTGGTGTCGTATACATTGACCAAAATCGTTTGTTTACTTGCAAGCTGATGAAGTAACTTTTCAACAAGAGACTCAATATCAAAGACTCCTCCAAGGTACCTACATGATGCGAAAGAGCTTAAAGTATGTAGAAGAAATAAAAGAGGAAAAATTAGTCAACCACAAACCTTAATTTGGTGGAATGAGGATTGATAATTAAGTTGAATCAAAGATAAGGGCTGAAATTTAGATTATATCAGAATCCTTATTAAATAGGAAGTAGTAGTAAGTTAAATATATTATTATATTTCAGATACGTTATCCTAATTATTTATGACATATAAAATACTTTTTAGAACAGAATTAAAATTGGTTAGGAACCCTTTTCCTACTAAAATAAGGGTTATAAAAAATTATTTATATGTGTTTATTTAGCCCTTCAAAAAAAGGACAATATCAAAATTTTCTACAAAATTGAGTTTTCAACCAGAAAGCATGATGCTTTCTTCTAGGAGTGATTCCTAGTTTCTTACTCTCCATTGTTTGTGTTCACTAAATTTCAGCAAACTTAACCTAAATTCTAGTCATCTTTAACAAATTCCAACCATATTAAATCCTTAGATTCTAAGCCTAAATTTCCAGTAATCAAACCCTAAAACACTAACTATACCAAACTAAAATTTCAGCATTCTTAACTGAAATCCAGTCCCAAAATTTGATGTTCTAGCAGCCTAATATCAGTCATATGTCCTAATTTTGTAATTATTAGCTGCTAGTTAATATTTCTTCTATTTGGTATCAGAACTTTGGTTCATAATGACAACACGTAAAGGAAGGGTGTATAGAAGAATATTTCGCGACCTAGAGCAAGATGAAATACTTTTAAATATTGCAAAGAAATTGGGCATTAATGATCCTCATTCACAAAGTTTTCCAAAAACCAACTTATATGTAACAACTCCTATAAGGAAACATGTTCGACCAATTTTAGAGAGGCTAGACAATCTTGACATACAATCCCTGAAAGTCAAAACTCCCACAAGAAAAGTTATACCAACAACCTATACTTGATGTAGAACATGGAAACGTGGTAATACGCAATCTCCTACTGCAATTGTGGGAATTCCAACCATTCCCCATATTAAAGAGGATATAGACGATGTTTTTGATGAACAAATTGTAGCCAAAAGTGATGGAAAAATATCGACAATTTCTTGTCAAATGAAAAGGAAGACTAATTTCTAATAGCAATTGGATTTTAGAATCTAAATTTCAAAAATTAAATCCAAATTAATATAATCAATATTTATCAGATTCTATGTCAAGAAAGACTTTGAACAAGGGAGGAAAAATTGATGCAAAAGTGCTTAAAGTATATAGAAAAAATAAAGGAGAAAAAATTAGTCAACCACAAGCCTTAATTTGGTGTAATAAGGATTGAAAATTAAGTTGACATCAAAGATACAAGCTGAAATTTAAATTATGTTAGGAATCCTTATTAAATAAAAAGTAGTAATAAGTTAAATATATTATTCTATTTTATATATGCTATCCTAGTTGTTTAGGATGTAAAGAATTTTTAGTATAATAAGATTTAAATTTATTAAGAACCCTTTTCTACTAGAATAGGAGTTTTCAAAACTTCTTTATAAATATGTGTATATTCAGCCCTTCAATGAAAAAGGCAATCTAAAATTTTTCTACAAACTTCAGTTTTCAATTAGAAGTTGTGATTCTTTCTTCTAAGAGTGATTCTTAGACCCTAGAAGTGATTACTAGTTTCTTAATCTCCATTTTTGTGTTCTCACTAAATTCCAACAAACCTAACCTAAATTTCAGCCATCTTAAGCCTAGATTCCAACCATACTAAACTCTGAAATTCTACGCGTAAATTTCCAGTAATCAAACCCTAAAAACCCAACTATACCAAATGGAATTTCAGCATTCCTAGCCAAAACCCAGCCCTAAAATTTGATATTCTGACAGTCTAATATCAGCCTTATGTCCTAATTTTATGATTATTAGCTACTAGTTAATATTTCTTCTATCTGTCCTACATCACTACAGCAACAAGTCATCTTAAGAGCCCATCATAATTATTACAATTCTTGAGATAAAAATGAACTTAAAGTTCCAGCCAATCAATTAGAACACTATTCTTCTGACATTGAAGCAATTCAAAAACGTATGCACATTTACTCTTGTTGCAAACATCATTTTCTAATAAAAGGGGTGTCTAAAATAAACATTCAGAGTCTCTTTTCTCGATTAGTGCATGTGCACTGAGACGTTAACGATTTCCACACCCATTTGATAACTATGTCATGATCATGTAGGTAACTACATTAGTTTCCTCTTGATTCTAAAACCAAAGGCAGAATCATACCCATCAGTAGCTTGAATTCTCTCATTTGGTGTTGCATTTGAGGGTAGATCTTCCTTGTAGACAGCAAAGGTCAGTATAACTCCAAGGCGGTTACTTTTGATTAACCTAAATGGAGCAGTCAAAACACCCTTTCCTGAAGCTCTAGCACGCAATACATTTTCCCGATCTTCCTGTATTTACATAATGAAGAGAAACTTCACCAATTAATACCAAAAGTACAAAGATTTAATATAAATTATAAGAGATGCTATTGATAGATTAACCTGCACGATAAAGCCAGTAGGATTAGCACTACAGGGAATTTCAAATCTCAACTAAACTACATTCAGCAGCATCTACAGAAAAATTTTACAACCTTTATAAATAGAAATGGAATCATATCATGTCATATCAAGGAAAAACAAAAGAACTTACTTTTCCAGACAACATCATATCAAGGGAGACCACATGTGAAATGGTATCCTGCGCGAAGATGACAGGAGCATATTCTTCTTGAATAGGGGAAGCCTCAAGCAATTCGGGGTTGTAGTCATCCTTATGCACAGGGTTTTGTTCAAGGATGTCCATCCTCCTAATGGTCCAGCCCTGTTGTTTCTCAAATTGTTCCCTTTCTGAGTGTAGCACCCTTACAGCATATGCCACACCACTTGTAAGGGGCCTCTCAAAAGCAGTTCGCTCAGTGTACTTTGCAAACGTCCTCTATATAAAGTCTAAGAGTTAGTATCCTTATGGTTGTTGATCATAGACAAAATAGTTTCAATGTTACATGGCTTGAACAGCGGATCATCACCAAATTCAAAATCATGAACCACGCCACCCGGTAAGAAAAACTCAACACACTCAGAGACTGATATCAGAAATGTGCAACACATTCATGACCTCATCAATCACAATGTAAAAGCTAAACGATAGTTAATAATTAACCAATCCTGATGAAACATTGGGAACAAGAGTGGAAACTGTGAATCTATGAGTTATAACATTCGGAATTGTTATGAAAATTCCTAAGCGTCTAGTTTCAGGAATGTAAGAAGAAAGAAGGAAGGCTTCACTACCTGATCAATTGCGGATGGGTTCTTTCCATGGTGAAAGGTTGAGATCAAAATGGACATAGCCTGCACGTGATTCATGCTCACATTAAACTGATCTTGTAACATCCTAGCCCTCTCATCACACATGCTTGTAAGGGTTTCCTTCCTTTTCTCAGTAGCCTGTGAGCTCATGTACCAAAAGATCCATAAAGAGACCAAGACCCAGAGAATTACCCATGCAACTAAGAGCTTTCTCCACCAAGTCTTTCTAACCTTCTTGGACCCATCATACTGGTAACATTGATCGTGACTCTGGCCACTACTTCCAGTGATCTTCTCCCAGCATTTGAGCCACATCTTGCCACCATTACCAAACAGAAAAGTCTTGCCGTCAACAATTCCAACATTAATGAACCAGTTCATGGAGATTACAGACGCAATCCAGCAACATCGAATCCAAAGAAAAGCCCCCACCTTTAAATTAAATCCGAGTACATGGAAGAAATTCATCTAATACAGTAGCCAAAACAAGGCAGCTAGAAAGTAGAAACTGCACAAAGCTGAACTCGATCCGATAATTCAAGAGTGGCAGAGTAAGTCTAGAGAAAGTGCATATGAGGAACCATATTGGGTCGGACAAAAAGAGCTAACAACAATGAATAAGAGCAAAGCCGCCCAACTCCAAATTCACCAAAAACAAGTTGAATCAGAAAGTAGATATAGGGAATTACAGGAGATGCTATCTTATCCACCAATACAGCAACAACACAGAGATAGCATGAAAGATAGAGGACCCAAGATTGAACAAGATAAGAAATTCACACACCCACAAGCAAGAATCAAAGAATCCTCGAGATTCCCAGTTTCTAATTCTTAATCAGTAACTCCGTTTTTAACCCTTTATAGCTTGGCACCACCAAAAACACAGAACCAGAAAATGGGCCTAAACGACCAACAAAGATTCCAACTTGAGTAGCTAAACTTATAAATCCAAACGCTCAAAACAAGAACCTGACAGAAAATTTAGTTAACAAGGTTCCCTAAGTTCCTCAAATCAAGCAACAACATCAGTGACCGTGCAAGTACTAAGCTTTGACTCCCAAGTTTATCCCCAGCTTCCAAATCTAGCTTATGCACACAACAAACAGGCCAAAGATTAGTGGAATGAGCTGAAGTAGTAGCAGTAGTAATAACAGTAGCAGTAGAAGCAATAATAGCAGGTGAAAAGCAAGAAGAAAAAGAAACCAACAAGAGTGGATTCATGGACACACTAAGCAACGAAGAATCTGTGAAAGAAAATGGTCATAGAAATGTTTTGTAGCTTTAGGCCATTATCTATATCCATAGTATAGTTCCATACCACCCAACCCTGAGAAAAATAATTGCTAATGACTTGTTTTCCGTAAGAAATTTATTTTATAATAAAAACAATATTTGAGGGGCAAAAAGGGTATTTTGGACACACTGCTTTTTCACTAACTTTGCTTTCCTTCCCTTTCCCTGGATTGGAGTGGCCAATTCCTACACGCTATCTGATTAAAAGTTAAAACTTAAGACCCTCTCTTTCTCTATCCCCATGTATATACAATGTACATTTATGTTGACAAAAGTGCCCTTACACGAAAGCGAAATTTCACAAGAGGGACGCATCAATCTTTTCTTACATGTTCGGGGATTAGATGCCCCGTACTTTTCCGAATTTACCATGGAAGGACCTGGGTGGGGGTCAAAAGCAGTAGGTAATCAAAGTGAATGGGTCCCATACCTTCCCCATGATATCAACATCTCAAGGTGTTATTATGTCTAATCTATTCTTTGTCCTGGATTCTAGTTAATTTATACAGGAGCTAGCTACTTCCTTTCCTGTTTTCTTTTTACTTTTTACTTACCTCAATCTGCATTGCCTGATTCTCTTCATCTGCTCCTATACTATATATACTATACAACCAAGTAAAGAAATTAGAAATCCTTGATAGTACAGAACTTTGCGGGTATATGTTATTGGATCTTGATTTCTTAACTTAAGACTTTTAAGTGTTAACAATTGAAGTTGTTTCTGTTGTAATTTGCTTACCTAATGGGAAGCAGCAAGTAAGTCTATTTTTGGGTGCATGGTTAAAGAAGGTTTGGAATTGGGGTTAGTTTTGGAAACTGAACAAGGTGAAGGGCCTAGGACAAAGCGGCTAAAGGACAGCAGTGGCAAACTGGTAAATGGAGGAGTAAAGCGGTGGCAAACGAATAAAAGGGCCGCTTTAATCAAGGCTTGTCACCAAGTGATTAGGCCATCACTACCCACTTCTTTTTGGTGCCCTCTGGGAGCTCTTTCTGACAACGACGTCCAACGTCAGCTCCACTGGTTCTCTGGCAACAGCCAATCAGCTTACGCTACGTGTAACTCCATTATGGCTTTTCTCTGCTACGTGGTACCTATGAGTAGGTGGATAATACCGGAGCTTTCTTCTGCCACGTGTACTCATGGGCCCCCTCCCCCCTCCCCAGGTTTGTCTCCCTGTGAAGGGCCGTACACCGGAGTTGAACTAAACGCCAGCGTTTTGTCATCCATAAATCTTATTTTGATTTGAAGTTTAAACAATTTCTAAATATGGTTAATCAAAATCTAAATTTGTAAAATACAAAAACCCTATTGGATGAATTCTACACATTCACGTGTCATGCCATCCCAATCAAAGAAAACGAGACCTAAGACATGTATGCTCGTTATAAACATTGGTTTTCATAAAATCCTAAATAATTAAGAAAACCCTTTTCAGATTATTTATCAAATTAAAAAAATTGAAGCTTTCGATGTCCACAGTCGGCAAGAGGTAGGAATTAGGTGGAAAAGTTATGATGTTCAATTATACCCACCATGTTAGAAATAGAATAGGATGCAGCCATCGTGGGCAACGCAACCGCTGGCTTTTGTTTTCTATGCCTTACCATATTTTACAACCAAAGTTGACTAACCCGCATAGAGTTGCATTGAAATAGACCTTCATCTAGACTGGCCTATGTGAATATACATAACTAATACACTCTTCTTTTTGTATTGATAATAAGCAGAAACTGTGGACACCGCCTAACATAGTCTAACTTTTGATTACAGCCTCACAAATATAAATATTCGATCGAACAGGTTGTTTCCAATCCAAATACTAAATTAAATTAAAGATTAAAAAAAATATAGCATTTTGACATTGGTTGTCTGGCTTTTTAAGACCCTGCACATTAAATCATTAACATTATCAAGCAATTAATACCTCATAGGTGGGAAGAAAAAAACAGACAGGTTACTTTAGTCTTACACATTCATTGGATGCTGTCACCTATGATACAAAATGAGATGAACCATACAAGACAAAATAAAATAACATTAAAATTATCAGAAAACAACAAATCCGACCCATCTATCTAAACAAGGAATTTTAATCATCCACGATAAGTTATACTTCCGAAAAGTATGGTGGTTGTCTAACTCTTTCTTTCTTTTTTCTTTTTTCTTTTTTCTTTTTTACATTTATCTTCATTTATATATTAATAAATAAATATCACATTTAACGTATTAAACTTATTTAACTGTTTAAATAAAAATAGTTAAGTTATATGTTTGAATTAGGGATAAATAAAAACTACCACAAGAGCGTGGAGAAATAATGATGCAGTCCTAACCAAGATGATAATAATTCAAGACCTTCACCGTTTTCCTTACATTGGAAAAAGTGTAGCATTGGATGGTAGGTAAATACGTTGAATAGCTTTCTAATTTCCATTGGAATCCAGACGACATGGACAATTCTTTATCGCCTGTTGCCACATAAAAGTTGGGACAGATGTGGTTTACAGCAAAATTTGACCCCAGAGAATGTACCCTACTACCTTGTTAGATGTTATGTTGGATGTAAGTAAAGGCTTTGAAAGCTTAAACTTCAGAATCTAGAAAGAAAAAAGAAGGAAGAATGAGACGCGCTTTAAGCTTCAATTTTTCAATATGTTATTGTGAAAGATTCTGGGAACATTAGCCGAATATAATGACAAATGCATATGCTCTCTGTTTAATTATGTTTCCACACACCTCATAAAACGATAACTTTGAAAACAATGACTTAAAAAACTAAAACTCCATTATCTATTCTCTGCATGGCCAAAGGTACGGATTCACACACCAGAGGGCAATGCTAGCTATGGCCCCATGGCCCCCATCGGGACTGGGGTGCCATGAAACAAAGCTGAGCCCGTCCTTGCCGTTGCAGTTTCTTCAAATGAAAACAGTTTTTTTTTTTTAATTTTTACTTGAAAATATGATTTTTGCATTATTTAATATTTAATAAAATGGGTATAAAATCCTAAGACGCAGATGAGTTGATAAGGGCTCTTCTGACTTAAGTGAGGTTACAGGTTTGAATTCTCCTTATATATACAGCTGTTTAAAACTTGAAGTTAAAGCTTTGTCTCCTGCAAAATACTTACTCAATTCAAGCAATGATTAGTTTGAGTGTGAACAACTTAAAAGTACATTTTTATAATTGAAACTTATTTAAAACAACTCGTAGACCACCAAAAAAAATAAAAATAAAATAAAATGGGGATGAAACCTCAGAGATTGTTCACTCTAATTAAGTTACTGAACACATAAAACCGGGTCCCTGCAGTGTGGTCACCATCATCATCGGTCGGCTGTGGTTCCTGACGTTAACAGGGGAACCAACCAAGCCAATCGTCAGAAATTTCGGCCGTGGAGATGCTTTTGCCAGGAACCAGAATAAAGGTTCCTGGAATTATGTTTAGGTAGCTTATTAGGCTTCGCTTTCAGTTTTAAACAGCACATCTTAATCAGCTATTTACGTCGTAACCAGGAATTCCATGGCAGCCTGTCTTGCTTGGATCATCCTCGTTCAGCTTAGGACTAGGGAGGGTTAAACAATGGATTAAAGTGTTGATCTGGTGGGTTTAAGTATATTTTTGTTGGCGAGAACATTTCAATTCAATGGTGGACCATCTATGTCCATTAATTGTATGCGACAACGATGTGTCCACGTGACCTATTGGTGGAAATTCGCCAAACCTTATTCTCTTTTTTTAACCTAATTAAGCTATCCTAAGAATAAAAATGTTGTGTGATTGAGGTATTCAAGGAGGACTGGGAAGAAAACAAAGCTAGAAAGTTTTAATTGGATATATATATCGTCTGAATCACACCGCAATCACAAGATGTCGGGTCCTGAGTTTGTTGTGTTATCAACAAGTAAAGCAATGAAAACCTGACTCAACTTGGATGGAAAAGAATCAACACGTGGAAATGAAATAAACAATAAGCAAACCTCAACTATGAACAGATCTTTTGTGCATCTATGTATTAATATTTTCAGAACTTGTGAGAAATACTGAGTAATAGAACTAGATTGAATCAATATTATTGCAAACCCAACAAAGGAACTGCATCAAAATTACATATATAGTTCGTCTATGCTCCTTGAGTTATTTAGGATCCCTTTATGTACACGTATTAGGAGACACAGTTGGTTGTTTAATTAAACAAAAAAAAGAAAAGCAAAGAAAAGGCCGATGGTGAGCAGCAAAATTTGAAGTAGCAGGACACAAACATAAACAGCATGTCATCCACTAAAGGTTGTGATGGGTCAGAAATAATTGCAAAAGAGCAAAACCAGAAGCCGTTTTTTCTGTATCACGTGTCAGGATGGACAATTGACTCCAGAAATGGTTGGCTAGCAGAGCACTAGTTCCAGCAATTTGTGAGTGCCCTCGCCCTTTATGGGGATGATAAGCCGCAGTTGCATCAACAAAAGATGTGGTTGGTTTGTTCAATGTATGAATAATAGAGAGGAACTCCAATTTGGAAACTGAATTTTAACATCGTCCCAGTCCCAGATCATGTATGTTCACCAAACCATACAGATGCATCAGGACCTACCATACCAATACGGCAATGCTTAAAAATCCTGAGGTGATGATGAGTTAAACCAGGTGGGTCAGTTTCGTTGACAAGGATAGAAGTTTTATGAGTGGAATTGTGCCTGTCTCATGGGTCCTAGCTAGTTCTTTCTGTAGTGCAATCACTTCTCTATCTATCAACCTAAGATGTACTATACCATATGTCTTAGGTTTTTATATATAAAACCCTCAGCATCTCAAATAGCCTAGCCAGCTTTCTTGCTTGTTTCATGCCAAATAGGACCGAGTTAATTTGACAGTTGATAAAACTCCTGAGGGACCCGATAAAAACAACTGGCTTCAGGTGTTTCAGGCTCAGACTGTATATAGGCTCATGTACTTTCGTCATTATCCTCTGCTTCTGTGAATAATTTGCCACTGAAAGTAAACCAAAAGACAAGGCTTAACAATCATGGAAAGCAAAACTTTAAATTCCTTTGAGTAGCCGAAATATTATAGTTACACTCGGCTTAATCGTATCCTTGGCAATTATTGAAATGGTCCATTAAAATCTTGATAGCAACTAAGAGCAGAAAGCTTTACGTCCGAAGAATCTGACTTGAAAGTCTTCGTCATTCCATGTTCTAAAGCCGCCAGGGTTTACTAATAATAGACATTTCAGGTAGCAAAAAATGTTGAAAACATTCACAATATGAGCATTAATAAGCTCAGAATTAAGCATTTTAGACTCAGTTTCCTGACATAAGGCTTAGCTAAACCTTTCAAGTGCTACACCTTCAACCAGTTTACTATGAAACCATTCCTCTTTTGATTACGCGTTTTCATTTCATGGGTTGACTCTCCCTCTTTAAGTTTCAACAATCAAAACCATAATTTTTCTAATAATTTAGAGCTTTCATATAAAACAAACTCTCGCCGGAAGCTTTTGACTTGATACCATTCAATGTCAACAACAAATTATATATATATATATATATAAAAGGAGAATTGAAGTAGCAGACATAGTGACTTGCGTGTAATGTCGAGTGCTTTGAATCAGCAAATTCTGATGGGAAACGAGTCATTTTTCTCCCAGAAGCTTACATGCAGGCGTTGGTGATACATGTAAGCCAAAGCCATAATCCAATTCAAGATGTACATGCCATTCCAAGTCCAGGCATAAATTTTCACAACAAACACGAAAACAAGTCATGACGGAACCTATTAGTCTATTGGGCTTGACAAGCTTATAACGAGTTGAGCTGTAGGCCTTAGCTTTTTATGATAATTAGACTCATTCCCAAATCTAAATCTAGTGAAACATGAGTGATGCCTCAGCGGTGTTTGTATCGGACGGGTTAATTTGAGACCGAAACTTCCAAAGTTTGCCTATAAGCCCACGTAGAAGAATATGGTCTTTGGACTACGACGTCGTCTCTCTCTCTTTTTAATGAGAAAATTCATAATTTTTGATAGATAAATTCATAATTTTAAATGATTACTAATTAAATATCTACTTACACATAGTATTTTGTTTATTATATATTTTAAATAAATTATTGAATGATTTAAAATTAATGAACATAATGCAATCCCAATTTTTAATCCGTAAAAATATTTTAAAATTTTGCTATATAAATTTAAAAAGTAACTTGAAGATGCAATTTGTTTATGCTCCTACAATACTGAACATTTTCAATTAAAATTTAGTTCTAAACAAATTAAGTTTGAGTTTAGCATACAATTTTTATTTAGATTTGTTTGCGAATTGCTAATTGGAAGTTAATTTCTTGTCAATTAGATATGCTTTTGTTCTGTTTGGTATTATACGTTAATACTGTGATTTATAAAGATATAAACACAATCGACACTTTGTTAAAATAACAAATACTTTAATTAACATAGTTTCATGCAACAAAAAATTAGACATAAAAATTCAACTTATGAATTATTACTTTTATTTATAAGTGAATCATGAATTCATTTTCAAAACTCAGCTTCTGTCATTTTATTAGTTAAGGGTAAGGTTGCGATTATTGAGTTGTTATTGATAGAAAATAGATACTTGAAAGATATGAATGATGTGCTCAGTTGCGTTACTAAGTCTCAAAATGTTTTTATATTGATATTCATAAAAGAAGTTTGTTACAGGAGAGAGAAGTTGAGAGAGAGTAATGAGTGCTCTGTACAGCTATGTACAACAGTAACATAATGTATAGTAAGGTGTATCGTAATATTTACATATAGTTGTCCTAACGATTATACTTTAACATTCCCCTCAAATGAGAGGGTGTAAAAACCAGACCGAGTTTGTTTTTGTGTTGTATGAAAGGTATGCATGTAAGAGTTATAGTTAGACAATCTGCAACCTGGACAGAACATGGTATGTACTCAATGTCAATGACTTCGGCTAGGTATAGTTCTCAGATGAAATGAACGTCTATTTCTATGTATTTACTACGAGTGTGTTGGACTGGGTTGGCAGCTAAGGTTTTTGTGCTTAAATTATCACACCACATCATGGAGTGTTGCTTTAGTGTTAAGCCAAGTTCAAAGAGTAATGCTTGTATCCATTTTACTTTTGCCACACCACATGTTAATGCTATATATTCTGATTCAAAACTTGACCTAGATACCACTCTTTGTTTCCTTGAAGCCCATGAGATGAGTGTTCTTCCTAAGTAGACACACATGCCTTCAGTGGACTTGCGATTGTCAATGTCTGTGGCCCAGTCTGCATCGGTGAAGATTGTTAAGTGAGGTAATTTGAAGGGCTTGATGGGTAACCCGAGATGATAGGTACCTTTCAAATACCTAAGTACCCTCTTAACAACCTGAAGATGAATATTCGTAGGTTGAGACATGTACTGACTTAGCTTATTGACTGAATAAGCTATATCCGATCTTGTGTTAATAAGGTACTGAAGTGAGCCAATTATCCTTCAATATAAAGAAGGATCTTCCATAAGAATTCCTTATGTTTTGGAGAGTTGTCTTCCTGTGACCATAGGAGTTGTGACTAATGCGCAATTATGCATGTTAAATCTTTTGGGGGCATCTAAGACGTACTTGCTTTCATTTGCGCAATTATGCATGTTAAATCGTTTTAGGGCATCTAAGACGTACTTGCTTTCATTCAAATAAAAACCTGACTTATCCCGATAGACATCAATCCCAAGGAAGTAGTATATAGATCCGAGATCCTTCAGAGAAAATAGTGCATGCAGTCTTTGGATGAAGCTTTGTAGATAGTTGTTGTTGTTTCCTGTGGTGAGTATGTCATCAACGTAAACAAGGATGAATATAGTAAGATTTGTCTGTTAAAGGAAGAATAAGGATATGTCACTTTTTGAATTCCTGAACCCCCATTGAAGCAAAGTAAACCGCAGTCGATCAAACCAAGCCCAAGGTGCTTGTTTTAAACCATAAATGGCCTTGTTCAATTTGCACACATGCTTTGGATGATGTGGATCTTCAAATCCTTCTAGTTGTCGCATGAACAGATTTTCTTGAAGAAAACCATTGAGGAATGCATTATTTATATCCAGCTGCTGAATATCCCAATTGAATGATACAACTATTGTCATCACAATACGGATGGTGGTAGGCTTTATAACAGGGCTAAAAGTTTCTCTATAGTCAACCCCAGGGGCCTGCTGAAAGCCCTTCACAATGAGTCGAGCTTTGTGTCTAAAAATGGTGCCATCGGGCTTGAATTTATTTTTGAAGATCCACTTACAGTTGACTAATTTTTCTTCACCAATGTAGGGTAATAACTTCCATGTCTTGTTTCGTTGTAGTGCTTCGAATTCTTTGATCATGGCTTGTTTCCATTGAGGGGAAGTCAAAGCAGTTGCCGCTGAGTTTGGTTCTAAATCTCGAGGCAAATAGGTTGAGTTTTCAGCTTTTAAAAATCCAGTAAATGGATACTTGGGCTTGAATACTCCATCCTTTGCACGTGTTCTCATGGGATGTATATTTGTGTGAATTGGATTGTGTTATTGATCTGTAGATTGGATCAAAGGTTGAGTTTCGTTCAACTGGTTCGAGCTCTCCGTTGATTCTAAGATTGATGAAGGTGCTGATAATGGACTTGCTGTGTGAGTGAGAGAGTCTAATACAGGAGAATGTTGCTCTGAATTCTTCGTCGTATCTTCAGTGGTTACCTTATATTTTTTTAAGTTGATAATCAATGGAAGAACATAATCATTCTTAGATGGTGTCGAGTGGCGATGTAGATACCCTTCAGTGCATGGAAATGTTGACGCATCAAAAACAACATGTTTGGAAGTATACATTCATCTAGTTGAGTTGCGGCACTTATAGCCTCTTTGATTTGAGGCAGGACAAAGATATACACATTTTTGGTTATGAAATTGGAACTTATGAGCATTGTATAGTTTCAAGCATGGGTAACAAGCACACCCAAAAGATTCGAGTGTCTTATAGTCGGGTTCAACTTTGTATAACAGACATAAGGGATTTGCTTCATTTAGTGTAGGTGTTGGCATTCTATTTATGAGGTAGACAACCATTTGGAAAGCATCAACCCAGTAAGTGAGAGGAAGACGCGCCTGAGCAAGCAATGTTAGACTCATTTCAACAATGTGCCGATGTTTCCTCTCTGCTCGACCATTCTAGACAGAAGTGTAGGGGCAAGTAAATCACATTTGAATATCCACTGCTTGTGTGACAGGAATGAATGGTTATATTCCGCCCCATTATCGCACTGAAGAGCCTTTATCTTAGTATTAAACTGGTTCTTAACATATGTCCGAAATAAATTGAATGCATGTATGGCTTCACCTTTATGTTTTAATGGATACAACCATGTATATCTGCTAAAATCATCTAGGAAGTGTATGTAGTAACAATGACCATTTGTAGATTGTATAGGTGAAGGTCCCCAAATGTCTGTATGTATTAGTTCTAAAGGAGAGGAAGCATGAGATTTAGACTTTGCAAATGGCAATTGTTTAGATTTACCATATTGGCAAGCTTCATATACAAATTTATGAAAAGAAACATTGATATTGCATTTGTTCATAATTTCCTTTAAGATCCTATTACTAGGATGTCCTAGTTTGTTATGCCACTTGACAAATTCAATTATACTCTCCTTTTGTGCAGAAGGAGGAGAAGCTGCCATATTCATCTATGCCTGCCACGCCACTCTATCTATGGAATACAATCCTTGTTTTGCTTTCCCGTGCACCAAAAATTTGCCTGTTTTCTTGTCCTTCACAACACATTTATCATTAGTGAAATGCATATCAACATCGTTATCTCTAATGAGCTTGTTGACACTTAATAAGTTTTTAGCTGCTGAAGGTACCAATAAGACATCATTTAATTGGATAGTAGAATTAGAGACAGGTGGGGAGGTGGAACCAATACCAGTTACTTGTGTTTTCTCACCAGTGCATATATAGAGATGTGTCTTACCTACTGGTGTATAGCAGTCAAGTTGATCAGTGTCAAATGTAACATGATATGTAGTGCAGCTGTCCATGTACCAAGACGGATCTGCTACTGATTGAGATTGAGCTTGAGCGTAGCAAGCTTGAGGTGGATAGGTGTTTGAACTCTGGTTGTAAATTGGTGGTTGAAATGTTTTATCGAACCGATAATAGCAATTTGCAACATCGTGACCAGGCTTCTCACAAAGGTGACAATAGGGTCGTCCAATTTTATTGAAGCCTCCTCTATGTCCTCATCCTCGACGACTGCGAAAACCACGAGAGTTTCTCTATGAACCACGTTCTGAGTCGCCATACGCTAGATAAGATTTTTCATATTCATCTTTTTTAGTCAAGTTCACATAAAGCTGAATAGATAAGCTGGAAAAATGACTTAATTGTTAAAGACGACTCTCAAAGGCAAGTAATGAAGATTGTGTATCAATCCACGTGAGATCTGGTTGATCTACCAGCTTGACTACTACTGCATTGTAGTCTACATCTAGACCATTCAACTTGTGAAGAATAAGATCTTTAGTTGCTACAGGGGCTCCTGTCAACGTTAGTTGATCGGAAATGGTCTTCATTTTAGTGAGATACTCTTCCATCTTGAGAGCATTTTTGCGTGTTTGATGGAGCTCCGACTTGAGCATCATCACCCAAGACTTCATTGAGGCTCAAGTAAGCTCTTGTGCATTTACCCATAATTCTCGAGTAGTTTTACAATTACCCATAAGCTCTAAGGTTATGATGTTCCTCAGCCATCCATCTAAGAGACGATCAAAAGAGTACCACTCATCAAAAACTGGATTTATAATCATTCCAGTTTCTTTGGAAATAAGAAACGGTGGGGCAACTAGAGTGCCATCAATGTGAGATTGAAGAAGGTTCCCTTCAATTAGTGGTAACACTACTGATTCCCATGCCAGATAATTGCCTCTGTCCAACTTGATGGAGCCAGTCTGGCTTGAAGAATTAAATAATGAGCATGTCTTTAGCAAGGGACCGACGAGAGGGGCCAAGGCAGAAGTTACCAAGGAACCATCAGACGATGCTGTAGCCATTACTCAAAGCTCTAATACCAAGATAGAAAATAGATACTTGAGAGATATGAATAATGTGCTCAGTTGCGTTACTGAGCCTCAATGTAATGTTTTTATATTGATATTCATAACAAAAGTTTGTTACAGGAGAGAGAAGTTGAGAAAGAGAGTAATGAGTGCTCTGTACAGCTATGTACGACAGTAACAGTGAGGCCTATCGTAATATTTACATATAGCTATCCTAATGTTTATGCTTTAACAGTTATTATTGTTGTTAGTTTTTTCCACTATTAAAAAGCCATCTAATGGTCTCTCTTTTTTATCATATTTTATTTTTTTAGCATATCGATCAAAATAAAGAACACGTTAGATACTTAATATCAAAAGTTTAAAATTCTCTTAGGCTATGTTTGATTGGAGATTTAGTAATAGAATGGAATTTAATGTAATATTATTCCATCGTTTGGGAGGAGGGTTTATAATGGAATGAAATAGGATGGAAGGGGAGGGTTTCACATTACATCTCATTTCATCTTAAACAGGAAAAATTAGTTCCTTTCGATTTGTTAGGTTTAGGATGTAATCTAAAAAGATAAATATGTACTATCTACTATATCCTCAATAATTTTTTATAATACCAATTATACGCTCAACCCTATTAATATACGTTTTGTTCTATTAAGGGTAGAATAGTCATTTATTATTATTATACATTCATTTCATTCCATTCCATTCATCTTCCAAACAACATTTCACGATATTACATTATGAACCATTATATCCTTTCCAAATAACAATTTTCTAATTTTACATCCATTTACGTTCCATTCTATTATAAATCATTCTATTCTATTCCATTAAAAACCTTACGTCCAACTAAATATAACCTTAGTCTTTGACGTAATTTATATAGTGATATAGGCTGATGGATTTTGTTGGAAAATTTATATTGCTATAGAAGTACAAACATTTAAAGCTATTGTCACATTGAAAAGACAAGATAATTGTATTGTTACTTTTTCTTGTAGTAATAAACACAAACAAAAAAGTTATATATATACGATTAATTGTAACAAAATTTCAAATTTTGATAAATTTTGTAATTATAGTACAAATTTCAAAATGTGGTACTCAAACTTTCAAATTTTTTTAATGTTAACTTGACGTTAGTCTTTTTGTTAAGTTCACTAATGTGACTTGTCACGTGTCTAGAGATACTAACTATTAATGCATGTCATGCTAAATTAAGAGAATAAATGTAAATTAAGGAAACAACGGCGTTTTATGACAATAATAAAATGACGTTGTTTGAAGAAAATGAAACTCTAACTGAATTGTCATTATTGGGTGCTTCCAATTGCAGCTTTCGAATCTTGTGATCGATGAGGTAGTTGTAGGGAGTTTGATGAAGATTTGATTCTATATCAAATAGATAAAGGCCATTTTGCATAACAATTACTTTCTCATAGTTTTCTTGTTTAAGCCAATGAAAATCATATGCAAATTGAACAAAAACAGTCAGTTTCTTTGGAATCCAGTGTCAACTTGTTTAAGGTTAAAATATTCTCAATCTTTTTTCATAAGGATCATTCATGCTTGTTTCTTTATTACTGTACACTGTGGAGTGGCATGAAAGAATTATATGATACTCTATTTCGGCTCAAATTCCTTGAGATCAACATTGCCGCATATATGAAGATGACACATATTAGCATATTGCAAGGTAAAAAGTGCCATTGATAAGACATTTTTGAATATATGTTTTGGTTCTCCATTTCTCAAAATAGAGAGATTGAAACGAAGGGGTGAGTATTGAACGAGAGTAGCTTGGAGCGTACGGAGGTTGAGGGTGTCGTCAAAACAAACATTTAATTGAAAACGAAGGGGGTGAGTACTGAATGAAGATGGTGAGATCTTTGAATTAGGGATTTCATTTTCTTCAAACGATGTCGTTTTACTGTTGCGATAAAACAATGTCGTTTTCTTAATATACATTTCTTCTCTTAATTTAGGTTACGGTGTATTAATAGTTAGTGTTTTTGGACATGTGGAAAGTCATATAAGTGAACTTAACGGAAAGACTAATATCAAGTTAGAATTGAAAAAAATTGAAAAATTGAACATTTTATTGCTACATTTTAAAGTTCGGGTAATTGTTTTAATATATAAATTTCTATTTTGCATAAAATGTAATTCGACATTAGCATGCGTTTGTGATACTGTTAATTTAAATGATATAATTTGATTCGTAAATTGTTAAATTAATTTTTGAAGCTTATGCTTTCACCCAAAATAAGTCTTTCTCTTCTCAGTGTTTACACCCTTGTCTTTTCTTGAGAATTGTGTTTGCAATAGGATGGGATGAGTTCAGGTTGAAGTCGACTGAGTTTGACTCGTATCACTTGAATTCAAGCTTGATTGGACTTTAAGTGGGCTTTACTTGAGCCATATAACCCTAACTCGATCTAATTTGACTCAAATCTTTGACACTTATCATCATCCTCTTCAGTAATCCGTTACTAGAGTGAGAATCACTATTATCGCACCAATTTCTATCTAACATCGATGAACTAACATGGCAAAAAGCAAACAAGAACCAAGTTTACCAAATAACATAAACAAAAGATCAACTTTTGCATAAAAATAAGGGCAAAAGATGCTAAGAGGAAAAGATGAGAGTATGGTTGAAGATTTCTATAATGACGTTCAAGTTAAGAAGAGCGTTTTTAAGGTGTGGATACATAATAATAATAATAAGCATAAGAGAAAAAGAAATCATATCTATGATTCCAACAACAAGTTTGATATTAATAGAGGAGATAACATTTTAAAAAATGTGGGTGGTAGAAAGAAAAGAATAAACAATTCAAGTAAAACATCTAACTTCAATATATAAGTTGAGCTTCGGATTAGACTAATATATAAATTCTAAGCTCAATCTAAATTCCAATCAATTTATAATAAGTTCGTTCAAGTCGTGCTTAAGTCATTTTGCCTTCAATACTTAGAGAAAATTGAAGCTTAAGCAAGTCATTTTACCTATTTCTTCACCATTCTCTTATCTCCTCCTTTTTTGGATGCTTAAACTTTCTATACATGATACCTAAATTTGGCATCCCTCAAAAGTTTTGTACTGACAGGGTTATTTTGATACAATCGCTATTGAAGTTCCATTAATCTGATGAACTACTAATGAAAATTTTGTTAGAAAATAATAACAAATTTGCTATAAAACTCGTAATTAAAAATCATTTGTAATGGAATTGAGATAAAGGTTTGAAGTAGAGAGGAACAAAGAAGGGTCAACAAAAGATGAATTTTTTAATTAAAATCACTGGCTTATAAAAATCAATTAAATAATTCAATTATGTCATCTAAACTAACAATAAGACTAATATCGAATTATATTTCATATAATTTATATATTAAATATTTAAAATTGAAGTTAAAACTAATTTTCAAAATAATGACTAAAGTTACAAACTAAAATATCATATTTTTGTAATGAAATAGTATTGATATTTAATTTATACGGCATGATTTTCTTTATGAAATGTCTATAATTATTAGATGCTCTAGGTATTTTGCAATAAATTTATATATTATCATATATCATATTTATTTTAATACAAGACATGTTAGTTTAATGATATAGGTAAAAGGTAGTTAAAAATGTATATTTAGTTTAATGATATAGGTAAAAGGTCGTTTAAAATGTAGCAATAATGATATTTAATATTTAATATTAAATTCATCACAATATTTATTTTCAATAGTGCCAACCCATTACTAGAGCTAAAAAGTAACCATAGTTAGGAATTCTCAATAAATAAAGAAAGTGAGGTTGGGTTAAGGCTGGTCAAAAAATGTTTTCAAGACAATAAAATGCCCATGCCCCAGTTTAATTGTTTATTATTAAACCAAGGCCTATCAGGGTTACTGAGAGTTTTTAACAAAGGTCCTGAAATTTGGGGTTTTTTTCGGATTTGCGGAAGAAAGCAGGGGCATAAAAAGAAAAAACCCGGTGATGGAGGTTTGTCCATGGTGTCTCTCCGATTCAATGCTCCAATAAGCTTCCACACAACATATAATTAGGTATTTATACTCTCCCCCGCCTCTGGGTTATACTTTGTTTGATTCATTTTCGCACTCCGCTCGATGGTTTTTGGACTTGATTCCAATTCCCTTGTCTTAAAAATTTATGGGTCTTCGATCGGTCAATTTAGGTGTTTCTGTCCCTTTTCTTGACGTAAGTCAAACCCGATTTAGTACTGAATGTCGGTTTTTAGTTGACTGTCGGGTGTGTGCTTGTGTTTTGTTGGAGGAGTCAGTGCTCCTCAAGATTTTGTCTGTTGGTTGCCTTAATAGTAATGTAGGAGGTTCACTGAAACGACAGTAGTGATGTGCTTTTACGTCTGGTTTCTTTTTCAAATATTTTTATTACAGATTTGATATTGGTTCGGTCTTAAATAGAGGACTTGAAAAGCCTTTCCGAGTGGGAGTGAAAAACATGACGGGTTTCACACACTTGAAGGCTTGTTTCTGGCACTTCTGTTTACTTTTATATATCCATATTCTCTATTATGGAGTTTTTATTGGTTTTTGCACGTTTCTTTGGTTTGGTCATTTTATACTTCTGCCATTGTCAGTGTTGGGTTGTTTCTCTAACTCTTTTTTTTGGTGTAGATAATGTATGACCTTTGATGATAGCTCATGTTCTGAAGCATGAGAAGACGTTGAGGTGCAGTATTGAATAGCCTGTTTAAACTGCCGTCCTGGCATAAAGATCCTGGACAATTAAGAAGAAGGAACTATACAAAGAGGAGAATAATTTAGTAGAGGGAAATGGAATGTAATAAAGATGAGGCCTTCAGGGCAAAAGAGATTGCTGAGAAGAAGTTCACTGCCAAGGACTTAGCAGGGGCTAAGAAATTTGCTTTGAAGGCCCAGAATTTGTTTCCTGCGCTTGAAGGAATTAGTCAAATGATAGCAACCTTTGATGTGTATCTGTCTGCTGAAAACAAGGTAAATGGAGAAGCTGATTGGTACGGGATACTAGGTGTAAATCCACAGGCTGATGATGAGACCATGCGGAAACAGTATAGGAAGTTAGTTTTGATGCTTCACCCCGATAAAAACAAGTCTGTAGGAGCTGATGGTGCGTTTAAGCTTATCTCAGAGGCATGGAGTTTATTGTCTGATAAGACCAAGAGATTAGCCTATGATCAAAAGAGGAAAACTAAAATGTTTCAGAAGACTACAGATGCTAAAATGTTTCAGAAGGCTTCAGCTCCAGCTGGAGGTCCATCTGCAGCACCTGGGTCCAATGTTTTCTACAATGTCCCTAAACAAAATGTGAAGACACATAAGAGCATTCCTCGCAGCACTCATTCTACTACTCCAGTTTCATCTCACAAGTCAAAGCCAAGTACATTTTGGACTGTTTGCCATAGATGCAAGATGCAATATGAATACCTAAGGGTATACCTTAATCATAATCTCCTCTGTCCCAATTGTCATGAACCTTTTTTAGCTGTTGAAACAACCCCACCATATTCAGGTAATGCAAAACCATCACCTTGGAGTTTCTCATGTCAGCAGCAGAATAGGGGTCATCAAACTTCTAGTGAAAACTCATTGAATTCAGGAAGAAATGGTTCAGCCTCTTCAACGTTGGGTGCGGGGGGTTTCAATGGTCAAGGTTCACTTAATCAGTCCAATTTCCAATGGGGTCTGTTCTCTGGAACAGGCAATGCGACAACTGCTACTCACACTGCAACAACAAGAGAGGAGGTTCTCAACTGGAAGAATCAATCCTCCAAAAGAGATGGTGGTGTATCTTCTAGTGGGCAGTCTAATTCCGCAAAGAGAAGAAGAGGCATGGAAGACATTGATGTGAGGAGCTACAGGAGTGATGTTGCATATCAAATGGGTACGGGATCTGGAGGGGTTGGCACATCTAGTGGACCTGGAATTAAACTGGATCATTTTGGTTCAGTTAGGGTGAATGGAATCACCAGGCCATATGGCTCAAGGGATTTGTCACAATTTGGAATTCAAACAGTGCTGGTGGAGAAGGCTAAGAAAGGAATCCGTGAGAAGCTAAAGGAGTGGGACCTGGCTAGTGCAATTAACTCAGCAACCAAAGGGTATATGGTGAAAAAGAAAACAAACGATGGAGTGCAAAAATCGTCGACAAACTCTCTTCTGCCTAATCAAAGTGATTTTGATCAGCCAATGAAGACAGACAATGGATTTGATGGCAACAAGTCTTCTTCTGGCACTTCTGATACTAAAGTAGATGCAGAACCACGGGAATCAATGATTATAAATGTTCCAGATCCGGATTTTCATGATTTTGATAAGGACCGAACAGAGACATGTTTCGACGGAAACCAGATATGGGCTGCATATGATGATAACGATGGGATGCCCCGGTATTATGGCATGATTCATAGTATAATTTCTTTGAATCCATTCAAGATGAAGATTAGTTGGCTTACTTCAAAAGGAAACAATGAGCTGGGCCCACTAAACTGGGTTGGTTCTGGCTTCCCCAAAAGTTGTGGTGACTTCAGAGTAGGCAGGTATGAGATTTATAGCTTATTTAATTCTTTTTCGCACAAGGTTAGATGGACGAAAGGCACACGGGGTGTAATTCGCATATACCCCAGGAAAGGGGATGTTTGGGCTCTCTATCGAAACTGGTCTCCTGATTGGAATGAGCTGACAACTGATGAGGTGATTCGCAAGTATGACATGGTGGAAGTAGTTGAAGACTATAGTGAAGAACGTGGTGTAACTGTTATACCCCTCATAAAAGTTGCTGGCTTCAAGACAGTGTTTCACCAGCATTTGGATTCCAGGGAACTACGGAGGATTCCGAGGGAAGAGATGTTTCGTTTTTCACATCATGTTCCATCATACTTGCTTACAGGTGAAGAAGGTCCAAATGCTCCAAAAGGTTGCTGGGAGCTGGACCCGGCAGCCATTCCATCAGATCTTCTTCATGTAATCATAGATGTGAAGGAAGAGGAGACAATGGAGGGTGAATCGAATTCGAAAGAAGAAAAGGTAGTGGATGACCTTGAAAATGTCAATGAGAGAGTAACAGAATCTGAAAAATGTAGGGACAATGAGAAAGATAATCTTGAAGCTAACGAAGTAAAATCTGCAGAAGAATCAAAGGAGGATGTTGAACTCAGTAGAAAGGATAGCTAGTTGAGATTTGTTTTGTCGGTTTTACATGAGTTAATCCTTCAACTTAGTGTATTAATCTGAAACTGACTCAACACACTTGAGTCAGAATGATTGGCAGCAGTTTTGGGTTGGAAATGGGGGGAAGTTTCATTATAATCCTGACTACAGTCTACACAGCTGAAGCTGTTTCAACTTTCAAGGACAAATTACAAACAGTAAAGGCCTTCAAAACTCGGGCGAGTAATATATATTTTTTTAGTCACAAGCTTTGCTTCTTCTTTTCAACATTATTTCACCACCTCAATTTTCCCTTGGGGATTTTTAGACTGCTGATATGACATGTTGTTCGTAATTTTCAGACAAAGTACCTTTTGTTTACTCTGATTGGTAACTGATATTAGTGCAAGATAACGAGGTGATTACAATTTCTGCTTGAATCATGTTGTAAGGTTTTAGGTGTTTCATCCATACAGTCAAGTGTTCTCATGTACTAAATACTTTTTCAGGATTAATTATCACTGGTTTTTAATCTTTGTTTATTTTCTTCTATAAGCTATCTGCCACCTGCTACTTGAATGTTCCGTTGTGTTGAATATGCAAGAACAGCCATGGCTTTGTAAAAATTGAATCAAATGATTAGAAGATTGGCTTTATGATGACTGTCACTGTCACTGTTACCCTCCAACGAAGAGATTTGGGCGGGTAGTCTCAAGCAAGATTAAGACTTGACAGCTTTTAATGTACCAAACGAAGTCCAGAAATTCAGTCTTTGGGGATTTCCTCCAGATCCAGCTTGCTTTTGGTAATCTTTACCAACCTATGATAATGAATATAGTATACAATTGCCGGAACAGATTGGTGCTGTGAAGAAGTATGCAGGAATGGAATGAAGTGGGTTTAATCTTCTAAATTTTCCTAAAAAGTCCATGCCTAATTGGGATAAGGGATGCGGAAGATTGGAACGCGGACGACTGGTTCAAGAACAACGTCGATTTCATTTGGTGGTTTGGGTCGGTATAGCGAACTTCAACGACGTGACAGCTTCTTCTGCGTCAGAGAAATGGTCAAGTCAAGGAGTCGAATGGACTTTGGTAAATTGGTTGAACTTTGAACATAAGCAAGCTGACAATGGAAAAGTGTTGATACTTTTTGAACAAATAAGTAAAAAAATTGAGAGTAGAGATATCATATTATTATTATTATTAAATTAATTGTTCATTAATTAATCTTCTCTATTAAAATATTTTATATGATCCTCGATATTATATATTATTATAATTTATGCAACCTTTTTTTTATATTTTTAAATTTTTTTGTGACGCGGAAAAAGAAATTCTGGGAAGAATATTAATTTTATTATTTTACCCAATTAGCCCCAGCCTAGCAGTCTAGTGTGCGCTCACTGGCATCGCTAAGGCGAGCCACCAAGCTCGTTTAACTACGCGCAAACACAAATCCAGTAAAAGAGAGCCACGTATACACATTCGTGACGTGGTCCAATGAGATCGAAGAATGCGACGTAAACGCCTCGGTAATCCATCGTGAAACCTTCCTTACCTATATAAATAAGGAAAAGGAGTGACTTTAACACGAATAAACGCCGATCGAATTATAAACAATCGGGGGGGAGAGAGAAAGAGATAAGAGAGCTTTCTAGAGAGACGTCTTCGGAGAGAGATCGCCCGTAATTTTCTCAGTCCGCTTTCTGCGCTTCAAGTTTCTCCGGCCACCAGATCTCCCCCGTAACTATGGTATTTTTGCTTGCTCTTATCTTTTCAGATCTGATCTGATCTGATCCGAGCACTTCCGTTTCTTTATGGGTCAGATAATTATTGGATTTGACCAATTAATTCATGCCTATAATGTTGTTATTTGGTTTTTATTCGAACTGATTTTTTATGTTGGGCGGTTTTAGACAACGTCAAGGCGACTTGCTGATAGGAAGGTGGAGAAGTTCGAGAAGAACATAACGAAGAGAGGAGCTGTTCCCGACACCACCACTAAGAAGGGAAAGGACTATCCTGTCGGCCCTCTGCTGCTTGGTTTCTTCGTTTTTGTTGTCATTGGTTCCTGTAAGTTCTTTCTGTTTATCCTCATTCTTTTTATTGCTGAATTCCGTGTCTTCTAGGCTTTGATCCTCGAATTTTAAGGCCAATAGAGAAAGAATAGGATATTTTCGTTAGTCTCTCTTAGACTGCTGCGTGTTATAATTTGTTTATGAATTCTGGTTTATAAGATGTTTTGTTTAACTCTAGGAATTAGCTGTTAGAAGGATTAGATCTAAAGATTAGAAAAAGAGTTGTGTTCTAAATTTGAGTTTAGAAATGGAAAATTAGAAGGACTGAATATAACAATTAATGAAAGCTAATATCTTTTTAAAAGTTTTGTTTTTCAATCAAATTCATGATTTACATGTACAAATTTAGAAGTCATCATTATGTTTTTGTAGTTTTGCTTTGTCTAGAATAACAATGTATGATATTGGAAAGTTGTTACCTGAGATAGATTTAAAGTTTTTAATTCTTAAATATTTTTTGGGTGGTGGCGTAGCATGTTCTAATTTATTGTTTGTGACAGCTCTGTTCCAGATAATCAGGACAGCAACAAGCGGTGGCATGGCCTAAGAGAAGAGTGCACACGGGGGATGTTTGTCCTGAGTTATTGTGTAGAAAAGATGAAAAAGAAATACTTTTAATAGATCTGTGTTCACTGTTGTTCTGAAAGAACCCAGTTTTTGAATAAAATTGTCCTTTCCCATCACTGCTTAAATCACTTTTTTTGCAATGTTCATCTGTTGTATATGGATTCAGTTCCTCAGAGATTGGCCCGAGTCCATTTCTTGGAATGGCCTATTAGCCATCAGGATCATCATGTGAAAGTAGTTTACTAGGTTGAAAAGTTGACCAGTTCTTAACTATTACAAGGTAAGCCTTGGCTGCCGTTGATAAAACACATACCAATCCATATTTCCAAAATACATGTTTCCAAGAGATCACTTGAATCCATCGTCCTTCCAGCTGAAATTGGATGGGATATTTACATAGCGTGGGAAGGGATGCTCATAGGTTTCCTGCAGTCTCAATCCTAAAGTTGGCACTGTGACAACCTCTCCCAACATACATCTATCAATCGTGTGACCTACTTTACTTTGCAAAATGTATATACGCAGTTGGGCGGAATACAGCTAATAGTCTACTACATTTCAAGCGTAGTCTTTTCCCAGTTCAACGTTATTTTTTGACATGTTTGTACAAAATCAGAAACCAACAATCATCAACCCCAAATGGAGTTGGAGTGTGGAGACTAATTAACAGCAAGAGTAAAATCCACCACCAATAACAGAAGATATGAGTAACATCCACCACCAATATCAGAAGATCATGTTCACTCCCAAGCCAATGCTGCCTCAACGAACAAACAAATGACCGACAAATCAAGCGATGGCCGTAGGGCATGGGTAGAAAGCAGTTCCACATGCAATCCATTGTCGCTTTCTCCCTCGCGGCACCAAGCAACCGGGAACCTTGAGCCACTCCCTATTCATCACATTGTAGGTAACAAGGCGGTTCATCTGTCTTGATCTCAAGGATAGCATGAGCAAACCTTTGTTGCCCAAGCAAGTCATTCTTACGTGCTTCCCATAAAATTCCAAGCACCATACATTTGGCATTCTGTCAACCTCCTTCCACAAGAGAGTCATTTTTTGCAGTTCCCATATGCACACGCAGGTAGCTGCATTCTTTGAAAGCAACCCCACAAGCATGATCCGGCCACCGCACTCCGCAAGGGTGTGGTCACTAATATGAAGTGGGGCTGGTATTATATACTGCTTCCAAACCCCTAAAACCATGTTGTACGACACAATTCCTTCAGGATCTGAACGCATGAAATATAGAGTGCTGTCAACAGAAACTGCTTGTGACCGGAAGTTCAATGATAGCGGCAACTTAATATGAGAGGGCATGTTTCCTGGCCTAGTCCAGGAGTTCTGCAAGGAGTCATAAACTTCATACTCCCCATCACACCCGAGCCATAAGATGTTGTAACCCTCACTAGTTGAGATCCCATTAAGGGTCATTCCCACAGCAATGCGAGACCATACTTCAACTGACCTGGCTGGTAACTCTTTAAAAGATTGAGTCAGAGGGTTGCAGATATAGAAGTTCCGGTGACCGACGTCAAGAAAGCAAACTAGACCCCCTGCTGAAGCAACCGGCAAGACGATCACCTTATTTGGCAGAGAAGAAATTACGGGGTGATGCCATTTTTTTGTGGAAGGGTCGTACATGGCTCCTGAGTTCACATTTTCATGAGTGATGGTGTAAAACCAGGGATTGATGTGTATAACTTCTGAACAATGTTGAGAGAAACTCTGAGAGTTCAGCAAAGAATTCCATTTTCGACAAACAACACGGAAACGAAAAAATGTAGTGATAGGAAGTCTGGCAATGACAGCTTCAAAAAGGTCTTCTGGAAATTCCTTCCATATTTCTTGATCCAGTACCTCACTGGTGCCAGTAATTTTTCCTCGGTTACGCTCCTTTCTACATTTCTTGGAGGGTGGAGGCTTGCAAGTTTCCATCATCCTGAAACTTCCAGATTTTCCAGCAGCCATTAGAAGATCACAGTAGTCATCTGCAGGGCTATCATCAGTATTAAGGATGCACCATCTGTGAAAAAAAAAGCTATATATTTATATTCTATAAATAGGGTGCAGAAGCAGATACAGTATTTTTATTACCCATTACAAGTGTACAGAGCAAGCACCTCGGGCAAGAGTTTGATATTTGCATAATATCCAAGGATTAAAATGGAAGTAGTGGGTATAAAACTTATATTACTCTTAAATAACTTATTTTACTCATTACAACTGTCAAACCTTCATCAATCCACTATGGCTAGCCACAGAAATAGATTAGTGCTATTATATTTTCAATTCTGCGATTCTGGAAAAGCAATTGGTTAGCTTCACGAATCTATATAAAAATGCCTAAAAAGTTCAAAGCACCTGTATACACAAAAGCCTTCACCAGATTCAGATTAATCAACTTAGCCCAGCCATCTCAATTTGTCCCAGAGATAATCTCCAATCATCTCCTTATCAGTCCGCTACATTAACATAAGAACTGAACTCATAACATCATACCCTATTATTAACTATCTCTCTTGGTCCACAGCTTAGATTGCAGTCACATCATAATCCATAGTCGTATGATCCCTCAGCCTTCTTTTTCCGTAACTAACAGATGATTCGTCTTCATTTTTTCCCCATGCACCTGATCCCACCTATACAGTTTGTTTCAGATTCTACCCATTTTTCTTCAAAAATTGTTTATCCTATTCAAATGATTTCCCACCTCTCCATCTCTTTTTCAGTTCTTCCGGGTGTAAATTGAGTTACGCATTAGCAAATAACCCTCCCTTTCAAAAATCCCATCCCAAACACGTGAGGTTTTGCAACCATGCCAACCACTAGGCTACTCCCTTAACCTCTGCTTTTCCCCTTTTTTTGATTTAAAAATCTAAATACGATCTAAGGACTCACCTTACGCCAGTAAACAAGCCTTTACACCGTGCATCAACACTCGTTTTACCCATCAATTCAATAAAGGAAATAAACCTCAAACCCAACATCCTAGTTCATTTCATATGCTAATCATTCAAGGGAATCTAATTGATCAGTCATGGAAGCCAAACGGTCAAAAAGTTTTGGTTGACCACTACAGAATGAAAGCACTTCGCAAACTATAAAGAAACAAGCTTTCTTGTAAAGGAGAAAAACAACAAAAGTGAATCAATGTCAAAACCAGAACAGCGAAGGAGAAGAAATAAATCGATAATGACTACCAAAAATAACATCCAGGCAAACGGTAACATATCAAATACTGACCAAAGCTGAAACGCTGTAAGGAACAAACTCCATAACAAAATCACAAATTAACCAGAGACACAGTAAAGCAGCTCTAGGCAAACATTTATCACATAAAACAGATAAAAAGCAGAGAAAAAGTACGCTGGAAAAAAAAGCAGTTATGCCCACGAATGGAATCATAGTAAATTGTCCAAGCAGAAACAAGATATCCAATCCGACGTACAATAACCACATTGGCAAGTCAAACAAGACAGCAATAGAAAGAAATTAAAAAAAAAAAAAGCACACACACACACACACACACACAAACAGTCTTCTTTAAGTCACCGAACTTACCGAAATGAAAGACACAATTAGATGAAATCACCGAATTCACAACACAAGTAACAGGAGAGACTGCCGGAAAGAGGAATCCCCCAATAGAAAATGAGGTGAAAATGCATAAATTTACACAGCCAAAACACGTAAAAAGAGATCCAAAACTACATATATAGATAGAAAGAGACACCTGCTGTTGGGTCGGTATTGTTGGTGGAGCTCAATATAAGGTTGGTGAATGATGTAAGAAGAGGAAGAAGAAGAAGAAGAAGCGTAGAGGTTGAAGAGGTCTTGAAGCTGACCAATAAGCTGTCTGAGCAAGGCCAGCTCTTCCATGCCCCAAAAAGTGCCAGCCTCCGCCTGAGGCCGCCGATGCCGCCTCTATCTCTGCCAAGCCCCGGCCAATCTCCGACCAGAAGAGCACACCCAAAAGAGATAGAGAGAGAGGAGGGTAAAATGAGTTAAAAGCATTCTCTCTCTCCCTCTCTCTCTCTTAATAGTATGTAATTTACCTTAGAGTCTTTGTCTCTTGTGGGCCTCCCCACCCTCTCTCCGTGTACCCGCCCACTGGTGCTCTGCCACGTCATTTTTTATTAATGTTTAATGCAATGCAATTATTCCCTCCCGCACGCAACTTTGTCCTTTGGTTGTGGTTGTAAGTTGTAAGTTGTAACTCTAATCTGTCCTCTCCAACGAATAAATTTTAATATAAATTGAATTTGTTGTTTCAACAAAGTAGCGGTCGCGAAAAACGATGAGAAAGTTACGTGAAAATAACATCATAAAGTGCCTCCAATTTGTATGTTGTTTTCGATTACATATCCGAATCCGATACATACAAGTTAGCTTTCTTCTAGATTCTACATTTTCAATTTCCAACTTCTTATTTCTATTTAAAATATGATTGTAAATTATCGTAACCTATTTAATTAAATTAAATTAACTATTAACCACAATTTCATGTTAACTTATAATATATTAAATTCATAATTTTTAATAATTTTCCAAACAATAAATATTTTTAAGAAATTTGAATATTATAAAAAGACCAGCGTTCCACGTGTGTGTGTGAACGCAGGCTTATTATGGTCAACAAGACTAGACCCAACCCAAAGGCTTTTTTGGACCAGCTGACCCTTTTTGTTCTTTATGGTACTAGGCATCATTGAAGAACCAACGGCCGTGATTTAATCTTAACAGTTCTCCAGGTCATTTGTTTCTCAGTCATCGTTCCAAGCAGACGACATGAACTGGACATGATTGTCCCCCTACTTTTTCCCGGTTTATGATGGTTTTGTTAGAATTACGGAAGTGCCTCCTCCATGTTCTTTTTACTCGAATGTCCTTTTGTGCCCTTCAATGAGTGGCTATAATTACATTCTCCTTCACCCTCTGCCTTTTCTTTTTTCCACAAAGAATTAGATGCGTATGTTTCGTCGATCAAATTTATGATAGCAATGGACAAAACATTTCGATTCTAACGAATGTGATTTAGACGTAGATGCAACCAGAGGCTTTAACAACAAAATCGAGTGAGAATATGAGCGGAGCTCCAAAGAACACAGATGGGTAGTGGGTACGCCACCGACATTGGCCGGCCGTGTGGTGACATACAATGATCAATCATCTGCTTCCTATTCTATGCCCAAAAGGACAAAACATATTAGTTTTAAGTGTGAGGCTGGGGGCAATGATGATGCAGAGGTTAGCCTTCCAAATCCCGATCCTGCGTAGCGTAGTAGAGTGGATTAGTATCAATAGGTGACATTAACATGAACATGTATTGTGCGCTTCTAACAAAGCTATATCTGAAGCTAAATGACAAAACTGCTGTTCATAAGTCTATTTAATTACGTACTTAACACAACCTTCCATAACTCCTAGCTACCAAATGATCGGTTTGATTGCAGTTAAAGGTAAACTGTCATGGGCAGGCAGAAAACCAATCCCAAAGTCTTGCATTGCAGCGAATGAGATGTGAACAACCACCACACTGCACACACCACAGCCTTTGATCTCATGCATTACAACACTAACATTGTTGTTGCTTCAACCTCGGACTAACTTTTAGTGTTCCCAAATCATTTTCATCTCATCATTATACGGTAAATTGGTTCTTAAGTTAATGAAATTTACCATTTGTTTTGATTACGATTACTTTAAGAAGCTCCTCCGTTACCTTCCTTTCAATCAAATAAGATAATTAAGTAGTAATTAATATGTGGTGCGGAGAGTAACTAGAGGGAGAGAAGGGGAGGGTTTTGGTAAAAGGAAAGTAGAAAGTAATGATAACGGATAGAGTCTAAAGTTTAAGGAAAGGGTAGGAGGGAAGGGGTTTTGGTTTCATGATGATTAGGTTTGTCAAAACAAAGAGGAAAGGAATGGTACGCGGTGGATAATCATTTCATCTTTGTCTAGGGAAGAGAAGCTTTTGATTTACATGGTGCTGCTGCATCATGGCTTATCATCATCATCATCATCGATTCTCCTTCTTTTCTTTCCTGGCCAAGGTTGGCGATCTAAGATCTTTCCTCACCATTCCAATGAAAAAGGCCAACTCCCATAAATAATCAAACCGCCATCATCTGGTATGCTGCGTGTCAAGCAGTTGTTTCTTCAGGTTTTCTTGTGGGCCAATACTAGAATGTCAAATGTAATGTAAACCCATTTCCAGACATGTCAAAAGTATCACCCAATTGAACCCAACTAGGAGTTGATCCAAGATAGTTGGATGATGGTCCAACCTCTGTTATAATCGGATCCAACAAGCTTGCAACTTTCTGCTAATTAATCAATTTTCCAACCCCATGCAATGCCACACAACATGACCACTAAATTCTTTTTCCACTTTTTCTCCCTCTAAAATACGATTCCATATTCACCCCTTCAACTCTGCGTTGACATTATTCGCCATGGAAACCAACTCTTCCTTATTTGGAATACGATGAACATATCTTCTGACGCTGCTATGGTCCCAGTGCATGAAGTGCGCTTGCTGGATTTCGTACTCCAAGACAGTGGATTGTGCACTGACAATGTAGCATTTCTTGAGGCAGTGACTGAGAAGTTTATGTACTTATGCTAAGCCTCAGAAAGCACGTCTAGTGGTTGTAATTCTCGCAAATGCGGCTGAATTTGGTATTATAGCACTTGGAATAATGGGCAGAGGTGGTGTTTATTCTGGTGCTAACCCTACAGCTCATGAATCACAAATTAAGAAGCAAGTGGAGGCAGCAGATGTAAGTTGATTATGACAAGTGAAATTACATATGGACAATAAACTCGTGCAAATTTTTATTCAGCACATTGGAAAGTACTAAGACTACTAGAATTTGAACCTTAATTGCTCCATGTTGGTTGACATAGTCGTCATCTTTTGAAATTACGATCATCTTCCTGTGAACGTTTTGTCCTGAAATTACAGAGAAGATGATCACAAAAAAGTTCCATAGTTTGTACCGGTCTTTGTCCTGAAATTACAGATGAAGGGTTTGGAAGTCCGGCCATTGTACTAAGCGAAACATCTGTTTCAGATGCCACGTATTGGCAGCTAAAAGTACAAGCAATAGATTCGTCTCTGAGTGTGTTATGCAGACAGAACTATATGGACTTACATTCTTATCAGGCACGACAAGGATGTCCAAAGGTGTAATATTATTTCTTCGAAATCTGGTGGCTAACCTTTGCTCCACTCTCGTCAGGGCTAGACCTGAATTGGTGGGACAACGCTGCGCATTTGACCTGATTCCGTTTTTGCATACCCACGATATCACTGTATTTGTTATGCCACATTCAAGAGCAAGCGCAAAGTCGTGATTTGACATTAAGACCATTTCTGAATGCACTAATCACGCAAGAATTGTTACTTTTGCACCAATCTTCCACCAATTAGTTTGTAAATGGTTAAGAGCCCAATAGTTAGGAGTTCAATCTCAGCATGCTCGAACTCAGGCTCTGACTGATCGTGGCTGCATAACTCTCATCCTTAGGGGCCAATGTAAAGAACATGGCATTGCAAAGAGAATTGAGTAGGATGTATCCTTCCAGTTTTGTTGATCCTCACACAGGCCGATCTCCGCCCAAGAACACTCCTTGGTGAGATTGCGTTATGAAAGGCACACTTCGATTACAAATTACTGATTATCTGTATCTACCATTGATTTGCCACGGTGATGATGCTAACTATTGCAGTAGTTACGACCAGCTTTCACTAATTATTTTCCAGTTCCTTTAATATTAAGGAAAAGACTGGGGGGACAATTGAAAAGGATGGATAACTACACACTCTCTGAGCAAACTGTCTAGTTCAGTTAATTTGGATCAATATTGCTGCTTTTTACATTGCGTTCGGGATGTAAGCCAAAATGGAAAATTTCCTAAAGAAATTGGAATCTTCAAATTGAATTGGAAGGCAACTACTTGAGTTTTAATATGCCTCTGAACATCATGTGTGATGAAACTATAATGCAGACATATTGCAGGCTGCCCGATGATGAGGCTGGAGAGATACCAGTTGGCTGTGTCACGATGAGCAAAAATGCCAAAGGAAGTGAAGAATTTGTTCAGTATGCTCTTGTAATTTAGGAACCTCAATTTGTACATGAATAAATTTCTGTCACTGTATTGGTATGATACTGGGACTTTGTCCACTAGTTCTGTTTATATGAGTAATGGATCTGAAATAACTGTAGTATCTTCCCTTATATAATGACCACCATCATCAACATCAGATGAACCACTCTCATCGTAGACATTACGCTCTATATCTTTTTTTATTCAAAACATATATATAAATCAAATTCTGTATAGAAGACAGTATATAAAAAGTGTAAAATACAAGTTTAAACCCTATATCGAGGTTCAAACAAACATCCCATATAAAGATTACAACATCTTCTTTGTTTTTGTCACCATCAAATTTTCCTGCTCCCTATTCATCTTTCTCTTTTGCATGAATCCTTGCATTATGAAAACAACATGATTAGAGGATCCATTGTCTAGTCACCAAGAACTTAATGTATCTATAATAAGATTAGACTTATGTATCATACAAGCCAATGAGTTACCTAATAACTTTTGACTTTTTTTTAGATTTTATATTTTCAGCATTCCAACTTCTTATATTTCTTCTTCTTGTAGAATAAACACCTCAAATTCATACTCTTTACAATATTCACAAGACATCTAGCAACATTAGGTTGATCAACATCTATATGTGGAGGAAATTTGGGTTTTTTACCTTCTAATTTACGGGGCTTTAACTTTGTCTTCCCCTTAATTGCTATTAAGACTATATGAGTTGTATTCTTCAGCTTCTCTTTTTCAGCAACACAACAGGTGATCAATGCATTTATGTCTCAAGCTTCATCATGAGAATTGTCTATGGTAACAAAAATATCAAACTCTGATAAAAGTGTATTTAGAGCTTGGTAAACTACACAGGCATCAAAATATAAATATTTTATGCTCTTAGCTTAATCTGAAGTTGGACCATCTTAATTATGTACTCTCTTACTACATCTAGTCCTGTATATCTCATAGAGTATAATTGCTTTAATAAGGTCCCTATTTCAACATTAGAAGATACCTTATGTTTTTGAGAGATGTTGTTGACGATATCTTTTGCTATGTTCGTTTCTGGAAGTCCACTTAGCAAGTGGTCTGGTGTGATCTCTTTATGGTCAAATAACACATCCTATTTAACCTTTCCCAAGCTATATATTATACTTTCTTAGCACTTGAGCTGATAGTTGTTGGTGCTAGTGGCCTATCCTTGACTATGGCCATGTTGATATCTGTCATCTTCAACGCAAATTCCACATCTTACTTCCATTGCTTAAAACAGAGAAAATGTGTAGAATATTAGTTTTGCTATTCTTTAAACGATCAACAAGCTCCTGAAACTTTTAAATAAACTTTTATGAAAGTTGTATATTCTTATGTCGTTAATATTTTTTTTGCGACTTTCTTACTGCATGGTTCTCTTAATGAGTCAGAGAAACTGAACGCCTACGAACTTACTTAATTAGGCAGTAGGAGACCTTAGTAGTTATTTATAGTAATCTTATTGAGTCTCTCATCACAAGCCCAATTAATAACCAGTCACACTGAATATTACTCATTTTTTCTTGTAGACTTTAATCCATTTAACCATATTCTCTATTGATTTTATTATTTTTAATTTGGATTAAATTTAAATTTCTTAACCTTAATTATAATAAATCCATAATTAATACTTTTTCAATTAAAAATCGCTAGAATTGCATGTATGATTTTCATCTGTAGTCTTACTCAGATGTTTTTTAGAATCATCTTGAAGATGTATAATAAGTCTGGTAACTCTTGGACTTTACCGTATGAACTTAATTCGAAAAGAGGTCCTTGTCCTGATGGTCAAATTGGAAATGGGATAGCTTATTTAATAGCCTGTTGGGAAGTGACAAACTGGGTCTCATAATGTCACCATCTAACCTCTTGACATTGCCTGAGTCTCTCTGGTCCATTTCCCGGCACCAGATCGTGAATGCCAAAAATGGTGTTCCAACTTTCAACCTGTTCTAGTTAATTTAACTACACATTTATGTAGGTCTTATATAAATATATGGATGAGATCTAATAAAACAAGGTAGGAATTAATTAATTAAAATAGAGATGAGATTTAATAAAATAGGGTAAGAATTGGTTAACTGGAACAGAAGATCTGTTCCCCTGTTATCCAAAATGTAAAACTTATTAAAATAATATTGTAGTCTACAACTTAAAATTTATTACTTGATAACAAAATTTAAACTAATCTCTAAACTTCACAGTGAAAAAGAGAAGAAAAAAATTCCTACTCCCTGACTTTGTAGATCTAGGTTAGATGTTATTTAAATATGGATTAATAAAGAAAGACCTTAAGTAACAAAATTAGCATCCAATTAAGTCAAATTTCAAATCTACGGGGCTACTAAAAGTTCTTTAAGCATTCTCGATTTTGTAAAAAACAGAGGTCATGCTTGATTAGCCTAACATTTTCAAGCAGCTACATTCATTAACAAAGTGAGCTAGAGACTAACAAAAGACATTACCTGATATACTCACATGGATCCGCTGAGTGAATCATGAGCATCAGATCTTTACTTTCTATAATTAATTTAATATTAGTCGGTTTAATTAATGGGGTTGCCACCCTCAATCCACATAAGTTTTCCATTTATTATTAACAAGTTGGGATATCAAAAAAATCTATACAACTTTATTAAAGGCTCACCTTATGTTAAATTACTCAACTTACTGAATTTCTCAATTTTGTGCTAAGGGCATCTCCAACCAAGGCACCAAAACACTAAATTTGATATTTTGGTGCAAAAAATTCACTCCAACCAAGGCACCAAAACACCAAATTTTTTGGTGCAATGAATAGTAACACACCAAATTTGGTGTGTTACTATTCATTGCACCAAAAGTATAAAAAGAC
>JAOTAX010000003.1:8229210-8247423 GCA_025629825.1 Erythroxylum guanchezii | reverse complement strand
TTTTCTGATTTCATTTGCATCATAAGTGCTGCATTATTGTTTATGAATGATTTGTGAAATCTGCTATATGTTTATTACATAATTTGAGTGATGATTTTCAAAAGAAAAAGACCATGAAAGCGATATTTTTGAAAAAGATGCATGTTTCTGAAAGCATGTTTTCAAGAATGATTTTCAAGATATACGTCAAGTATATGAGAAACAAGTTTTCAAGAAAGTGCCATTTTGGGCAACAAGGTTACAAGTCATGAACTATGTGTTAAATGGGTTTGTGGAAGTCCCTCAAGAACATTCACGTGCACGTTGACCTAAGAATAGGCTTCTCCCGCCTACCCGCTAGTGGCATGGAGATCCTCTAAGGACTCCCTTAAGAATTCACGACTACACAGGACCATTATATGGAAATGTGTAGTGCGTCATATTTTTGGACTTACCTAAACCATTCTGATGTGCTTGCGTGCTCACAATATATTTGATCAAGTTTGACGCATTCATATTTTGTGACTTGTGGATTTTGGCTGAAAGCCTAAGAAACATGTGATTTATAGACTCAATGAAAGTTTTCTATGACAAGTAAAATGGTTTCAAAAGTTTTGCTTACTTTTCTGTTATAACTGTTACCCACGAGCTTTCAAGCTCACCCCCTTCCTGTCCTCACCTCCAGGTAATGAGCAAGAGATGGAGTGAAAGAGAGTCAAGGCATCACTCCAAATTTGCTTATGTTGTATTTTGAGTTAGTTTTGGAAAACACAAGGCTTTAGTCACATTTTTTAAAAATTTGTAGTCCAGGTAACTTTTGTATTTTAAGATTTCAGATTATGTTGTAATGTGGCTTGAAAGGTCATTATAACTTTGTAAAACTCTTTGTTTTGAGGGTATTGAAATGTGAATGATGAAAATTACTTGTAAGTAATGTATTAAAGAGTATGATGAAGTAAAGATTTGAGAGTCTTAGGATATTCCACAAGAGTTAGACTTCGCATTCAGAAATAGGGTCCAACATATTTTGGTATGAGAGCTAGAGTTGGGTTCCACAAGCGGGATCCAGCATTAAAGTAATAAGTTGTTTTGATGTGTGATTGTCATGAGCACGCTACCCTTGTGGGATGATGCCTAATAATGGTTCATGGAAATAACCTTATAGGAAGCAAAAAAAATTTAGCTCAGGTTTCATGCTTTCGCACATTTGTGGTATGAAGGGAAGGAGAGGAAATCGATGATGGTTAAGGAGACATCACTGGTTTACGCTCACGTCATATGATTCCGTTTAAGAGTTGGGTTCCGGAAGCGGTGCCCAACAACTCCTGTATTAGATTTTGTGAATGTACATATAGAACTTAGTGAAAGTCACAATGTAGACTTTCGGTGTTCATGAAATGGAATGAGGAAAAAAAAATAGTTGGTTTTTAAATATTGTAGATTTCTTATGATGCTTTACAAGTGATTATAATATCATGCCATATGAAGTGAGTGTAGTGATCGAATGTAGCGTGCCCTTCTCCTAAGGAAAGTGCCGGAATGACCTCCGGGCGCCTCGGTGCATATCCCTAGGTAAGGGGGCGCTACATCCCATAACTTCTCAACTTCCTAAATTATTTATCATCCTCTCATATCAATATTTATAAATCTATAGTCTTAGCTCTATATGCCTTCTTATTATTAGTTTAGATATTGTAGTACCTAACTATAGGACCCTTTAGACTACTATTTCCTATTAGGATTGCCTTTAAAATAAGATATATTTTTGGCAATCCACTTAGTTTGATACCTTTTGTTTTGGTACTCTCTCCTATATTCATGCTTAGACTAGTAAATCTTAATTTTGAAAGGCATACTTTTAATATGTATGGCCGACATGTATCATTTAGCCATCTTTCTTCTTATATAGAGTTGTTACTCTTAATCTCTCATTGATGGTATGTACAAACTCAAAACTTAAATGAATACTACAATAGTGCCTTCTTGAATGTGTTCACTGAATCAAACATCCTAATATGTAATGTAATTTCAATTTTATATCCCCAATGGCATCAAATTCTGACCATCTAGGTTTTGTTCTTTTAACATTATCTATTCCTTAGCTTCACTTTTAAGTTTATACGAGTCACCATACATTGTCTTAACTTCCATATATGTACTAATTGACTCATTTTGATTACTACATACCTCCTTCTTTTGGCTAACATATTTCTGTATATAAATATGTTCCTTTAGTAATAACAATCTTCTTTTAAAAGTCTATAAACTTCCTTATTTGCACTTGAGTCCTCAAAATCGTCAATTATGTCACTACTTTCTTGATAATTTGGTTTCTTTTCTTCATTATCAAAAATATATTTTATTACTTCACTACCTTTTTCACCCTCAGAATTAACTCCAACAACTCTACTAATTTCTTCATTTACAACATATTATTGGTACACCTCAACTTCTACATTGAATTGAATACCAAGTTCAAATTTAATTACTAAGCATATTAGAATGTCACACTCTTCAAATCAATACCAACACCGAGTAGAGATTTATTACCAACTTTAAGATTAATCCATCTTCAGAAGAATGTTAATTTAAACTATTCAACTCTCCCTTTACAACTTTAGTGCTTTTAATTAATTTTAGAATAATAAATATTAATACTTATGACTTCAACTACTCATTATTAGCTTTTGCTTAAGTGTTGCAAGCAGATCATCTTGTGCAATGTATAGATTTCAGGTTCAACATCATATACCTTATTATTTTCAAAATTTTAACTCGTAGAACATACGAGAAAAAAAAACCTAATTAGGCATCCAAAAATATGATTCATCCTAGCCAACAATTAGTTAATAAAGATTAACTATACTTTCTACATCACAAAAGGAAAATGTTAAATTTTATATAATTTTAATAAATAATGCATGAAAAATATAAGGATCATTTACCATGATGGTGATCCAAAGCTAATACATCATTTTCTTTAACTATACCAATAGCTATTTGATACACTCTTATCATATGTATAAGACGAGCTTGATTTATTCAGTTCATCCCAATTTATTTTCAAGTTTATTGACTTCAACCTTCCTTACATAGTTCTAACTTTTAGACTTGCATTTGTATGACTCCTTAAAAGTATCGAAGATGCTTAACATATAAGATCCATTTTTATTTTAAAAAAAAGGTCAATAAAGAAAGAGTTCATCTAAGTATAGAAATAGAATCTAAACCAAAGATTAATCTAGCTTTCTAGTAAGGATGGATTCAAACTCTACTTGGATACATAGAATCCAATTATACTTCTTGAAGGGTCACTTATAAAGGGAGACATCCCTAAGATAAGGACATAATATTTTATCAATAATTTACTTTGAGAATTCTCTTTGCATATTAACACTTTTTACTAACTTGAGCTTCGAAGCACACTTTGACTATTTGTTCATGCAAGCTTGCAAACATGAAATCTTCTTTAGATGCTACAATTTTTGGACCGCCATCTTCTGCTATTATAATTGTTACATTAATTTCTTAAACTTTGCCAACGTTTATTATATCCACTTCTTCACGATTCTTTTCACCACTTTTTCTACCAAAGAATTGAAAAATGTCTACTTCAAAACCTATCATTGACTACTTTTAGCTATGGCTTATAAATTTGAAATTTTGCATTTTGTTTAATATTATTAACATCTTTATTTGTTTCACTATCAAGATTCACAACTTCAACTTCTTCATTAATTACCTAATTGTTGAAAATGTTCCTCTAATTTTCTTTGTCTATGTATATTTTCAAAGTCTACTAATTACACCTATTTAAAAGTTTATACAAGTCAACTGCATGGTATTCTTTCACCAAACAACTTAAGCCTTCTATAAATGTGACTCTACAAATGTGCTCCATTCCCCAAATCTCTTAGTATAAATAAATTGAAGCAAAATCAAGTAATATGTGTATAATCTCAGTGAAAATAAGTTGCCTCCATTAAAGGCAACAACTTGAACCTGTCTTTAAGCTAAACTAAGATCTCCAACGTGCATTTAACAACAAATGAATATACTATAAATTAAACAATAAAAGATTAACAAAACATTTATTAAAAATAAAAAAAGAACAAATATACATGATATTGATCTCATGAAAAAAAACCCAATTTCCTAAACTAATTGCATAAAACAAAGATAACATTCCACAAACAGTAATCAATTTCACAAAAATGATTAAGCAATTCAACAAACAGTTATTAACCAAAACAGTAATCAAGCAACTTAACAAAACGATTCTAGAAACCCCTAATTTTAAAAATCTTCAAATACAAAAACCTCCATTTTCAAAAATCCTAATTGTGAAAATCCTCAAAATCTCCAATCTAAAAAAATCCCAATTTCGTGAACTTAGCAAACCGTAATCACTAAAACATATAGGCATGGGAGACAAGTTTCTTAACTTCGCAACTAGCTTCTAACATATATATCTTTTCTATTTGAAGGCTTCATATCATATAACGTTTGCCCTTCAGGCTTCAAAGTATTCTTCTCTTTGAAATATGTAAATAGTTTTCAGATATTGTTTATTATACAACACCTTTCATTTTCTTAAAAGTTCTTCATTTAGAATTAGATGATGGATTTGCATACACCCTTATGCCTTTTGAATCTAATCTACTTGCTTATTTTTTATTAAAATAATCCTATGTTAGCCGGCATTAAACGAGTGGACATACCTGGCTAGTTCTTTTCTTTTTCCCTCTGTTTGTTGATATTTATATAATCAACTAGGACAAGTTGGCCCTGCCTTTCAGATTAATTAATGGAACCTCGTATCATCCATTATATGGACGCAATCCTGGATTAAATAATCTTAAGACAATAGTTTAATCTCTTATAATTTCTTACCATATCTCGAGCAGAGCAGAGCAGATATGGATGGAAAGAAAAACACAGTTTTTCACCATTTCCGGGGGTTGAATTTACAGTCAACGCGGAGTCCACTCAGTTAAAACCTAAATAAACTTATAAACATGTGTGTCTAAGACAATCTTTTGATACCGTCCAAAAAAGCAAAGCTGTAATGAAAAGAGCAGTGAGTTGTGGGTGTGGGGTGGCACTGTGAAAAAGGCGCAGGCGGGATTTCGCGGTCCACAATCCCACACGTCTATCACCCATCAACTAACTTAAAGAAGCCAAGCTACAAGCTGGAGAGTTGCATTTATTTGCTCGCTGAAAAAAGCTCAAAAATCTTCAGTCTTTCCTTTTCTCTCTTTCCTTCTAAGCTTTTTACAAGATTCCTTTTTTCCATGATTCAGCTCGTACCCAACTGTCGGTTTCGCTTCTTCTCAATGATCGGTGAGTAAAGAATCCATTCTTTTATCAATAGATGTCTGAACTCCTGCCTTTTTGCTTATGTTTACATATGAAGAGAGGCTTAGATTGCAAGGTACATTAATTATAACTTTATAAGCTTGGGAAAGTGGGTAACATTGTTTCCCGATATTTTGGTTTCCCTTTTTCTTTTTGCTAAATTTGGAGAAGCGGCTATGAATTTTGCGGCTCAGAATGAAACATCGGTCCCTCTTTACTTTCATCGTCGGTACTAGGAAGGTGGGAGTTTATTGAAAGCTAAAGATATTAGTTTTACTGGGATTAAGGTTTAGTTTGTTGCCCTTTGAATAGTAGAGACTGTAGAGCTTGTTAGTTAGCATACCTAGAAGTCATGACGTGGATACGTGCTGTGAGAATATCCGGTGAATCTTTATTTCTTGGTTAGATTCTGCATTCCAGGCAATTGTGAAGTGTAATAAATCCTTATAACGGTACCTAGTGATTGGGAAGCTGGAACATGATCTAAGAGCTTATTAGTTGGATGTGAGTTTATGAAGGCTGTGATTCATGTATGGATTATGGGCTGAATTGAGGAGCAAACTTTCGTTCAGTGTATGCCAGTGTTACTCTTGTTTAGTCAAAGTGGTCCACTGCTTGTTTGAATTCTTTGGTATTTGTATAACAGTAACAATTGGAAATGTCTAGGACAGGGGAGGAATCAAACAGATCTGTTCCTATCTTGAGAGAGACTGTGTGTGGTGGGCAGGGTGGGTTGAAAAGACCAACTCTGCAGAGTCTAATTTAGATAAATACAGATGTTCTATTCTTGAGTTCAGTGAGATATAAGCTGCACTCAGGTCTTGGCTAGTTAAGTTATAGCCGTTGTTTATTGTCTGTATTATCCATAAACTCTTTCTACTATTTGCTTGGGTTTTTCTGTGACTATTAATTAAACTTGAATTTATAATTTCATGATCTGGCGTCTTGCTTATTCACCATACAAGGACGCACAGTCTGTAAGGTAATTCTGTCAGCCCTCTCTCACTGATGGAGTGGAATGCAAAGCCCCAGATGAGATGGGACTTGGAGAGCCTTGTCACGTTCAATGCAACAACTAATGAAAATCCGAAGAAGTTACAAGAAACAGATTGGGAATTTGATGGAGATAGAGGAGGTGATTCTGGGTCTTTATATTCATCTGTGAGTGGCACTGGCAGTGGTAGTGGTGTTTCTGGCTCTGACTTGGGACTTGCTTCATCATCTAGGAGCTCAAAGTCAGCTTCTATTAATTCTTCATCAGCTGGGGAAGTAAAAACTCCCATGTTTACTTCAGACGGGTATGAACCTGTTCCAGATGTCATCAATAACAAGATACAAGTTGCAAAGGTGCGGCCAAGTTCTACGTATACACTTGAGTCCACAATGGGCACAAGTGAGCCGCCGCTTAGCTTGAAGCTTGGTAAAAGGGCGTATTTTAAAGATGCTTTAGCAGGGAGTAACACTAGGACTTCATCACCTTCCACAACTCCTGTTTCTGTTGTTACTTCTGTTAAGAGATCTAAATCCAGCTCTCAGGGTATACCTTCCACACATTGCCAAGTAGAAGGATGCAATATTGACCTCTCATCAGCTAAAGATTACCATAGAAAACATAGAGTGTGTGAAAGTCATTCAAAGTGCCCAAAGGTCATTATAGCTGGTGTAGAACGACGATTTTGCCAGCAGTGTAGCAGGTAGAGCTGCCCTTAATATGAATTATGGAATATGTTTGGAATGACTTCCTTTTCCTGTTTCTCATTTCAAAAGACCATGCTTATATTGTATGGGAATTAGGGAGTGTTGCAACTTGTTTTGTGCAGTGATTATATTAAGTCCCAAGTCATATGCGTACATTCATCTAACTGAACTATTTGTTGTCGACATAAAGGTTCCATGGCCTCACAGAATTTGATGAAAAGAAGCGAAGCTGTCGCAGGCGTCTTTCTGATCACAATGCAAGGCGTCGCAAGCCACAACCGGATTCTGTCCAGTTCAATTCTGCCAGACTATCCACCTTGTTATATGGTACTGATTTTGCTAACCTTATGAGCTAAGTTATATATTTTATGGGAATTAGGGAGTGTTGCAACTTGTTATGTTAATGACATTAGTAACCTCTTACAGATCGATTGACTTTTCTTAGTAGTTTTAATTATGATTTTCAGAGAATGTAATTTGTAGAAGATGAAGGAAATCTATAGAAGTGGATTTCAGTTTCTTAAATTTGTTTCTAGCAACTAAGCGGCAGGATTATCTATATTCATGCAAGCAGAGTTGGTAGCACTTTTTTTTCTTGAACCAGACTAGTTGATATGAAACATTATTACCTTTTGCAGATAGAAGGCAGCCGGTAAGCATTGATTGGAGCAAAGAACTACTTTTCAATAACGGACCAAATGGGAGTTTAACATCAGAAACAACATCCGGCACCACGTTTTCCATAACAAGAGAATATATATTGAAACCTGATAAAGCAGAAGATATTGCTGGACATCCGTGCATACTTGACCAGGAGTGCACTAATTCAATTCCTATGCACTGTCATGATTCTAATTGCTCCTTCCCATCCAAGGTCAAGGGCACGATGGCTGAGATTCTCAACCAAGGTCTTCTCTGTTCTGGCATCTGAATGAAGGCCTTTGTTTGTTAATTTAAAGTTCTAAAAATGACAAGAAAGAAACTTCCACTATGATCCAAAGATGCATGAGTACACCCCCTTTTCTCTCTAGAAAAAGCATGCAAAAATAATGAACCTTTACTTCATTATTAAAGTAGTCTAATAGAAGGACTAACCTTATGGTCCTCAAAGAGATGGAAACATGATGACGGAAAGGTGCAAAATTATCTGATGACCAACATATTTATCTATGGAAATCAGATAGATAAGTTGTCACATAGGAAGTGTGCTCTATTGAAATTTTGTGTTGGGTATTCAAAATGAAAAGTATAAAGGGTCAATGCATGCAATCTTACACATTGATTGTAGGATATAATGATTGTACTGACAGGGAGCTGAAACTGGTTTAGAATAAGCTAAAAGATGCGAGTTTAAAGACCCCAAACTTAGTTATTTATTACTTCGATACTGTTGTGAAGGGACCTTCTATTGTTGTGAAGAGTGAAACTTCTCTTTGAAATTTTATGCATGCACTTATTTACATTACCTGAATGTTACAGGCTCAGAGGAATCTGTCATCTCTGTTAATGTGGATGCAACACAGGATCTTCATCGTGCTCTCTCTCTTCTGTCAACCAAGTCATGGGCTTCTTGTGAGCCAAAATCTATTTCATTTGAGCAGCCTGTGCCGGCATCTCATACTGGCATACCTCAGTCTTTGCTGCATGTGATGCCCCAAGGTCTGCCTGAATACTTGAGGACTGAACATCAATCAACTGACTCGCAATTGCCTGCCTCAAGTTTGCACAGTGATAGTGGTGGTATGTACTTTCAAGAATTCCAGCCAATGAAAGCCCCATATGACTTCTATTCCAATCAGCTGAACTAGCCTAGAATTGTGATCCTTCTTTGCATCTTGATGTATTTGTCTGGGAAGGAAGGTCAGTATCTAGTTCAACATCTACCTCTCACATGTGAATTCTTTCTTACCCTTATTCTTGGGATTGGTTAAACTATCTACATTTAAGTGAACACGAGACTTCCCTTACAAGTTTTATTGCTATTAATGAGTTGACTGTAATGGTTGCTAAAAAGATGACTTGTTCTAGTGGAAGATGAAGTGGCTTATTGATCTTGCTCAAAGTTAAATGCATTGTAATCGTTGAGGCCATTGAATTTGCAACTCCAGTGAAGTCGTGGTTTACCTGCCAAGCTCTCACTTGTGTCTGTCATTTTCTCCAGAAACTTGAACGTCTTGGCGTTTGCGGTTTAGACAACTTCCATAATTCTATTTTCCCTGGACGATTCCGTTTGACCTTGCTGGTGTTTGCATCGGTTTCTAAATTCTTGTACGTCAGGGACGACACTTTTGAAATTGAATCCAAAGGTGTGGATCTATTTAGTCTATCACTGTTATGCTGTTATGGACACTGCCGTGTCCCTTTTTTAGCTTTTAAGATGTTGAAATGCATAGAGCACTGAATATTAGGCATACATGTTTCCAGTGACAAACTTTCATTTCTGGCACTATAAAAGGTCATGAACTAGATTGAGACGTAAAGATGTTAACTCCTGCAGCTTTAGGGAGAGGTCTCCACTCTTTCTAATTATTCTTGTTTGGCCAGTAGATACTTGGTGGATAAATATGTATCTTTAATCGGATTGTTGAAGCTTAATCCAATTTTCTTCTTGTAGTAGTCGTGGAACCTGGTTATATTCTGAGAGAATTAAACATTAGTTTTCTAATTTCAATTACTAAAATGAGTAGGGAGTTTATGATTAGTTAATTATTTAACTAAAATTAATAAGAAGTTAAAATAAAACAACTGAATATAAAAATCATAAATTGGAGTAATTAATTCTGATTCAAAGAAAGATTTAATCTAATTAAAACATTAGTCCTTAGTTTGAAAGAATAATTTTTACAATTCAAACATACTGGGATAGTTATACGTCTTAAATTTTTTTAAATTAATTGACTCAACCTTAACATGTAAATTAAAATTTACCATCAATTGGCTGAGTATGATAATATTTTATATTAATTAAATAATAACAATAAGTTTAGTGAAAAAGATTGGATCCTAAATTAAATAATTAAAATAATTACAATTATTCAATTTAGTTCTTGTTTCTTATAAGTTAAATATGCAAATTCATAAATATTTTATTTGTTAATTGTACAAATCATTCGTGATAATTACGAATAATTAACTTCATGTATAATTATAGAATAATTAGCGTTAAATTAATTTGTCAAAAGAAAATGAAATGATCATATGGTTACAACTACAATTTTGAATTCCTGTGAATCAAAATATCTGTATTTAATTACATATGAATTTAGTTCCAACAAAAAAAATAAAAGGAAGGTGAAAGATTGAAAGAAAACTAAAAGGAAACAAAAAGAAAATGTTGGAGAGGTGAAAGACATGTTTTCTTACGCAGTGTTTGGTTCCTGTTTCCGTTAGTGAGGACAGAAGACAAAACATAAAAATCCTGTCTCCATTAGTTGTTTGGTTGCTGTCTTTGATTTATTGCCCACCGTCCCTGGATGACAGGGACAAGCGCTTTTGTTTCTCCGAAAATCGAAGGACAGAAACGCTTGTCCCTGTCTCCGAAACTCAAAAATGCTTCTGTTTTACAAAAAACACCCCCGACTCCTCCTTCGTCTCTCTTCGTCCTCGACTCCTTCATCTCTCTTCGTCTGGATCGCGAAACACATTATCTCCTTCTCCCTCACGAAATCAGTTCTCTCTGTGGACCGACAAGTCTCACACCTTCCCTCTCGCACGCTGCCCTTCTTCCCCAAGACGTTAGTCTCTCCAGGGTCAGGTAAGTATTTTATTCTATGTTGTCGGTCTTCCTTGCTTGACTGAGACTCTAGTTGTGCAAATCATTCCTAAATTTTGTATTCTGGTTGGTTAACCAAGACCCACTTTTTGTTCATTACCAGCAATGCATGCCCATTGGCTTTTTGAATTTCCTTCATCTCTGGGGTTTCAAGTTTGTTTGTTTTGCTTTCGGGAAGGAGGAGTTTGGTTGGGAGATTGGTTCACTTTTCTGTGTTTTGATAATGCACGATTGAATGTGGGGATTTGGTTGGGATTGACAAAGTTGATCTGTTTTGGGGATTTGGTTGTATGCAAAATAGGTGAGAATAATGTTAGTTCCCAGCTTCTATTGTAGTTTTAGGTTCCATAATGTGTATGCATTGTCCCATTGTGGTTGGATAGGTGTTCAAATTCCCTAACCAGAGAAGAAGGAAGTGTTGAAGAGGGTTAAATTGATATGGAAATGTGAACATGAATGCATATAAATGACTTAGAAAATGTTGCATGTTATCATTCGAATACTTGAACATGTTATCTTCCAATCTTCTGAGTTATATACGGTTCATTTATAAATTCATTGCTTCAACAGAAATTGTGTTTGAGCAATATCATTTTAGTTTATGGAATTGAATTGTATCCATTCATTCCACAAGGTTTTTCAAACATATCGCAATTTAATTCTTAAAAATTTAAATGCAGAATCACTTATCTGAAACTGTTGAAATGCTTGATGCTTGCAAATGCACAAAACTTCAATGGGTTTGGATCCTTTCGAATAATTTAACCTGTTTCTTTGTTTCTATTTAGGAATCCTTGGTTGTTGTTGATCGGTGAGAGGTTGCAATTATCCCCAAGGATTATCTTCTATTTCTTTTGACAGGTATTTCCTATTTTCTGAATTGAATCAACTGCTTGATTTGTAAATGAAATATACCCTTGTATTGTTTGTTGGAAGATGTTGATGTTTGTACAATATTCATGATTTACAGACTTCCACTGTAGATATTGAAAGAAAGTAGGTAGTTTGTATGTTATTTATGATGATTAACTTAATTGGTTGATAATTTATAGCTTGTACAATTTCTGTTCAATGGATACAATATCATAAACTAATGTGGTACATCATGCTATAGGAGTAAGATCATGAACAAAAGTTCATCGGCCTATTTAAGCCTTTTACTAGAGTAATATTGAAGGAGACATTTGCAAAAGACATTTAAATGACTATTGTTGGAGGCTTATAATATGATGACAAATTTAAGTAACTATACATGCAGTGAAGCAATGCCTTCTAGTTTACTTTGACATGCATAACTAAAGGCAGGTACTAAAACCTTTTTGTAGGATTAGTAATAAGTTTCAAACAATTAAAATATAGTAATTTTCAAACAATTAAAATATAGTAATAAGTTTCAAACAATTAAATAATCATTTTAGGACACATTTTTTTGAGCAACAAGTGTAGGCTATATGATGTAGTCCTTATTTGAAGTCACACAAAAGTTAGGAGGCATAATTTGGAAAAAGATTCAACTTTGAGATCATATAAATACCCAATGTTAGCATATCATATAGCCATCACTTTTGAGAAGGGACTAAAGAAACACATATTATGCTTTAGTATTCTTCAAATTGTAAGCATCATATTTTATAGATATTTTGGGTTTGAGTATGCTCAGTCTATCTGTCTTTGCAATATATATAAGTCTAGCAACTTATTAGAGTTAAAATATCAACAACTCAAAATATCATACCTCAAAGTTCTTATAAAACATCAGAATTCAAAGGTCTTTCAATACATCAACAACAAAAGATGTCAGACCTTAAAGATCTCATAAAACTTAAATTTCTCAAATCTTCAAACTCGAAGTCTCACACAACATTAGGTATTAAAGGTCTCATAAAACATCAGCAACTCAAGAAGTTAGATTTAAAGTTTAATAAAATGTAAAACTTAAGTTTTCTCAAAACAGCATTGGTCAAAGGCCTCTTAAAATTTCAATAATAAAATAATAAACCTCAATGATCTTATAAAATATCAGTAATGAAAAATATTATACTTAAAGTTTTACGAATTTAATAATCATAATTAAAAACATTAACTCAAATATCGGATTCAAAGTTTCATCAAAATGTTAGATTCAAATTTCATAAACCCTAAATATCTAATTGTCAACTACTCAAAATATCAAACCTCAAAGGTCTCCTACAATGTTAATACATTAAAACTTCAAACCTTAAAAAGGACTTATAAAATTTCAACTTCTTAAATGTCAAACATTAAGGATCATAGTATCTAAGTTCAGTAAAATACTTTCTTAGTTTCAAGATTGTAAGAAGTACTCAATGAATCAACTTCTATATATATAAACATGTTTTATCTCCAATAATACCTTTCACTAAGTCTTCTTCAAATCTCATATCAATTGATGATGCTATAGAAGATTGCAGATTAACAAGTTCAAGATCAAATATACATTATATTGTCAATTATCTATATGATTTCTTGGACAAACCTACTGCTACACACTTGGTTACAACACATCAAAATTTTGAAGTATATTAAACCAAGTCCTAGATTAGGCATTTTCCTTCCCTCAATAGAAAATTTAGCAACATTTGGCTATTATGATTCAACTCAGGTAAGGTATTCTCCATGTAGAAAATTCATAACTGGATTTTTTTTCTTAGTAAAGCTTTAAGATCTTGGAAATCCAAGAAACAAAGAATAGTCTCAAAGTCCTCATCCCAAGCAGAACTATGAAGCAGAAGCAAAGTACAGTTGTGGAATCCTTTGCTTATGAAGTTCATGGGTTGATATACTTCTTTTTAGGAATTTATTTTCAAATTTTATGGATCAATCACTTTATTTTTGTGATAACCAATCTACTCTATATATAATTCATAACCCAGTTTTCATGAACTTACAAAATACCTTAAAATAGACTATCATATTCTGAGGAAGAAGGTCAGTGCAAGAGTCCTAAAAATTTTGCCCGTTACATCCTCTCATCCTCTAAACAACTTGCAGATATTTTGACAAAACCTTATCGTGGTTCTCAACTTAAGTTTGTCTTGTCCAATTCAGACTTGCATAATGTTTACCCCAAGTTTAATCCATATTGATAGCAGTTTAGGGTTTTTAGCTCAGTGTCATTTACTAAGTTATTTTGTCATATATTAAGTTACCAATTATCAGTTTTTCCTTTTTTTGATTTGCCATATAAGATGTTTAACCATACATTCTTTGGTAATGAAAAAATTTCAGCATTTTCGACACTGTTGACAGAAGCATTGATTTCTTTCCCAAAAAAGAGATACCTGCATGAATGCAATATAGGGTTGCTAAAATTAGTTCTACAAAGCTGTAAAGTTCCATCCAATCTATTCAAATTGTGTAAGTCAGATTGTTAACAGGGGTGAGGAGAGTAATAATGGCAAGTGAAGCATCTTAAGAGCTAATGAAAAGCAAAATATGAAGCCTAATGATAAGTAAAATATCTTGATATTTTTCATAATGTTGTTTTGAATGAGGATTACTTTCAATCCCTATGATGTTGTTCCATTTCAACTCCTTTGAAACTTATGGAAAGAAAGAAAATAGTAATAGTCAGAATAGTCTATATATAAGAGAAACAATAATATCATTTTAACAATGTATAAAATGAGCTTGGTTTTGATTATGAACTTGGTGTTGATACCAATGTATAAGTGTTGGTTTTTAGTTAACGCACGAATGTACAATGGTTGAGGCCTGTTAATGATCAATAAAGTTTTAACTCTTTGCAGACAGTATTTATTTACAAACATGGATAACAAGGTTTGTGAAGCAATGTTAATGTGTTTGACTTTGCTTGACCTTTGGAATGGGGAGTTGGAATTCATGAGAATGGTCATATTGGTATGCTTGGTAGTATACACAAAAAAACGGAGGAGTGACAATGCATTAGGTATTAGGGTATTGACAGTGTCAACTAGGCAACCTAATATAGATAAGATTTTGAATGAGGTTGATAGGAATAGCCAGTGGGATTTAAGGATGGACTTAAATGAATTTACAGTGTTATGTGAAATACTTCAAGTCCACAATGGGTTGACGAATACTGGCCATGTGTCTATTGAAGAAAAGTTTTAATCTTCCTAAGAATATTAGCACAAAATGAATCTAATAGAGTATTACAAGTTAGGTTGATGAGATCGGGAGAAACAATAAGTAGGGCCTTCCATAGTATGTTGAAGGCCGTACTAAAGCTGCAACATCTGTTGTATGTCAAGCCCATATCAATTCCAGATAATTGCACAGATAATAGAAGGAAATGGTTTAAGGTTAGTAAATTTTGTTAACTACAACAAATTGTCTAATATAACTATTGTAAATTACTAAACTCTAACTTTGTTTTGGTCGAATTTTGTGCAAAGGGTTGCCTTGATGCTCTAGATGGGACCTATTTAGATATAATAGTTCCCCAAGCAGACAAACCTAGATACAGAGGTAGGAGAGGGAAAATATGTACAAATGTGTTAGGGGTGTGTGATAAGAACTTAAACTTTGTTTATGTTCTTGCCGGATAGGAGGGTTCAACATTGGATTCAAGGGTTCTGCATGATGTTGTAATGAGGCAGAATGGGCTTCAAGTTCCAAGGGGTATGTAAGATCAGAATTATAAACAACTTGCCAAAATTTTAAAATGTGTGATTATAAATAAAATATTAATAATGTCATTTGTTTATAGGAAATTACTACTTAGTCGATGCTGGCTATACCACCGGTCCTGGCTTTCTTACACTTTTTAGAGGCACAAGATATCATATTCAAGAGTGGGCAAGAGATGGAAGGGCACCTAGGAACCGAGAGGAGTTCTATAATAAGAGACACTCATTTGCAAGAAATGTGATTGAACGTGCATTTGATTTACTGAAAAAAAGATGAAAAATCCTAAGAAATCAATCTTTTTATTTAACAACCACTCATGTGCACATAATTCTTGCATGTTACCTTCTGCACAACTTTATTAGGTTACATATGAGTTATGATTCAGCAGAGCTTACTCCTCTTGAAGCTGAGGATATGCCAATTGGGGAAGATGCATCTTTGCCGGAAACTGTTGACCGTATTGAGACAAGTAATGAATGGAGTCAAAGAAGAGAGGATTTAGCTACGAACATGTTTGATGAATGGAGAAGAAACCATTAAATTGTGAACTTTCTCTTATAGTGAATGATTTTATTGAGTGAATTGTGGGATTCATTCCGGTTAACTTTCATTGTAACTGAATTGAGGATTTGTTTTCATATCTTCTTCTATTATTGACTTTCATTGAAACTGAATATGAGCAGACAATCAGATTTCTGTTCAATTGTTTTGTTTGAACTTAATCCCATGTTTTTGTGAATTGTATATTGTCTTCTTTATTTCACAAAACATTTCAATGTATGTTGCTTAATAATTTATGGAAATGGTTTGGAACGTTATGAGATTCTTGGCATTGCTTCGTTGAGGTGCAATGTCAAAAATTTGGACTGACAGTGAAACAGATACATTTGTGACCTTAATAGAGGAGGCTGTCATAGCTGGTCACAGAGCAGATAATGGGCAATTCAAGCCCCGTACTTTCCAAATTCTTGCTCGTCAGATGGTGGAGAAGTTTCCTGAGTGTGGGATTGACAAAAGGCATGTGAAAAATAAGCACAAGAGGTTAAAGGACAAATATCAGACGGCTTTCGACATGTTAAACTGCAGTGGGTTTGGGTGGAATGAGTCCAAGCAATGCGTTGAGGTGGACAGCAAGTAAGTACTAGATGAATGGATGAGGGTAATTATGTGTTTAATGTTGATTGTTTTTAGAAGTGTCCGAATAATCATATGTTTTTGTTTCTGACGTTTTCTGATGTTTATTCCATAGACACCCTAACAAGTACTACACACCTAACAAGCCTTTCCCGCTTTACCCAAGACTTGAGTTCGTGTTTGGGTGGGACAGAGCCACTGGTGGAAGGGCGCAGGATGCTGCTGAAGTTGTCGACTTTCTTGAAGAGGGTGAAACTGAAGGTGAAGCACCAGCTGCTGAACCAACTTATGCTGCCCCTTTTGATCAACCAGCCCCATATACAACTCCTGCTCCGATAACTTCGGTTCATGTTTTCGGTTCCGTCGCATCTTCCAGCAACATTGACGCAAATCAACAAAACAAAGGGAAACGGAAGATGCAGGATTGTGAAGCGTTGGAAAGTCTTGCAGCATCATTTGCTCGTGCCATTAACACTAATAAAGAGATACTAGGGTAATTGCGGATGCCATTGTAGGAATGCAAGGAGCCCAGCTGGGTGAAGAGCTTGGCAATTTGGGTTTCTCAATTGACGAAGTTGTCAGGACTGCAAAGATATTCGCTAAGAATGCTCAATATGCGAATATTTTCTGGGGTTTAACTTCAGCACAAAAACAGGCTTATGTTAGGAGCCTTTTAGATGATGACATATGACTTGATGTCTAATTTCTTTATTTGCATGGTGATGAAACAGGGATTGTGATGTTAAATGATATATGTTTGTACAATTGTCTATTACTTATGAATTGTTGGTTTACAAACTGCTTAATGTTTATCATTTTTGTACGTGTCTGAATGATGATAATATGATTCATTTTCAGGTACTGAAATATGGGAAGATACAATTTTTATGTGGTTTTTGTTAGACGTCAAGTTACTATTTTTACTAATTGGGATGATGTCAAATTAGCCACTGAGGGGTTTCCTAATGCTCAATTCAAGGGGTATCGGACATTGGATGAAGTACAAACTGCTTATGTTATGGACTCATATAGGCCGACTCGTCGCAATGTTGACATTGCGTCTACCGCCAATGAAGCCTCCTCCATGTCGAATCCAGTTGCACTTCCAACAAATGAACAAGTCAATGAAGTTGCAACTTTGCAGACAAACATGGCATGGAATCAATCATTTTTACTTATAGCCATTGGAGTCATTTTGGGAATTGTTGTTAAGGACATTATTAATAAATTATAATTAATGTGTGTTGAACCAATTATGTAACTAGTTCAATGATGGCTTAGATTTTTTTTTAAATATATGTTCAACCTATTATGTAATTAACTTTATGAATGTTACGATGTTTTATTTGCATGTATGTTAAACCTATTATCTAATTAATTCTATGAATGCTTAAAAGTTTTATTTCAATGTATGCTTATCCTATTGTTACTAATTTCGTATTGATTATCATTAATATTAATATTAGAATTATTGTTATTACTATTATTCTTATCAATATTATTATAATTAATTTCAAAATTATCATTATTATTATTATTCTTATTATTAGTAGTAGTATATATTATTATTATTATTATTATTATTATTATTGTTGTTGTTGTTGTTGTTGTTGTTGTTGTTGTTGTTGTTGTTATTA
>JAOTAX010000003.1:8208668-8229110 GCA_025629825.1 Erythroxylum guanchezii | reverse complement strand
ATTATTATTATTATTATTATTATTATTATTATTATTATTATTATTATTATTATTATTATTATTATTATATATTTTGTCTTTATTATAATTCAAATTTATGATTATTATACATTTTGTTACTTATTTATTATTGTTATTAATTTTGTTGCTGTTGTTGTTATTATTATTATTATTATTATTATTATTATTATTATTAGATATTTATATTGTTATTTTTATTATTATTTGTTAACTTTTTAACTAACACAAATCATTCGTAATAAAATTATCAATGAATTACATATTTCTAATCATATTAAGGACCAAGGGCATATTCGTCAATGACACAATTTTTTCGTTCTGTCCACTGCAACCAAACACATTTCTGTCCTCGAAACGGAGATAGAAATTTCTGTTTTGTCCACCACAACCAAACACCTCATTGTCTCCAATTTTTGTTCCCTTCCGTCTCCGCCTGTCGGAGACAGCAACCATACGCAGCGTTATTGTTTTTTTCTACTCAAATCTTAGTCTCCTTCTATTTTACAAAGATCCCTATTTAAAACAAATCCAAATCTCTACATAATAGGGATGAAAAGAAATTTCCTAATTGAGTTCTAACTTTTTATGTTAATATGACATTAAACATGATCTCGCCTTATTCACTGCACTAATCTGTCCATTTTTTCCCAAAATCCATGATTTTCACCAATAGTGCTCCAATTTGATGCGATCATTTTTCATCCTCTGAAACAAAACAAACATTAAATTTTCCTATTTAAGCACCAAAATAAAAAAAACAAAAGAGCTAATCCCAATTAACATAACAAAATAATATCTTATCAAATTTTCCCACAACACACTTATGCTTATCTTTAAGCATACACTAATTCAATACATCAATCATCCTCATATTAACCTCTGATCTTTTTTCATGTTATCCAGAAATATCCAAAAGCTAATTCACATTAAAGGTTTATGATAAAATAACATTTGAGAGAACAAGCACACATAAATCACATTTTTTAGAATGAAAACATAGCATCTCATTAATTCCATAAAAATCAAATGAAACAAGGTTTGACACCTTATCATAGATTTCACTCTATAAATTCAAACTGCTTAAGGTTTACTAAGCTTTTAAATCAAATTATAGCCAGTTATTTCCATAAGTTTGCTCACGAATCATATCTCTACCATTTAATAAAGATCAAGTTAATACATAAATCAAAGAGACTTGATAAGAAGTGTTTAGGTTAAATTAATTAAAGGAAATTATACAAACTTATGCACACAAGTTTCAACTTAAATCAATCTAAGACTCACTTAATTCAAATAACATCCTCTTCAATAACCTCGTTTTTATTTTTTTATTTGTCTCTTTTGTTTTAACAAGAACATCAAAGAGGAATTTTTTTTACTTCTCCCCCAATCTATAAAAAATGAAAAATCAAAATAATGCAACTTGAATCAACTAATTAACTTTTTATGGAAATAGGAAAAATCTTATGCAAACAAGCTTTAAACAATTCCTTCGATTTAGGGGCTCAAAATCATTAAGGACATCAATAAAAAGAAGGGTAAAAGTGACTTATAACGAAGTTGTAAGGGGGCTCAAAATCATTAAGGACATCAATAAAAAGAAGGGTAAAAGTGACTTATAACGAAGTTGTAAGAAAGAATAAGGCTCAAATTGGTTTTCATGGGATAAAATGTAAAGAAGGCTTGTTTAGGTATAAAATGGTTATCCCAAGTGCCCTTATCATCTTTATACACATAGTTATTAAAAATGTGGTCTCAACACATATTCAAAAACAAGTTCTAGCATAAACAAACTATTTCTGATAACATACAACAAAAAGATATGTATGAGCACAAATGTGATGAATGCTTTTAGGCTCAAAGCTCACGTAGGTGTTAAAATGCATCAAGTCTTGCACACTTTCATGCAACAAAACCAATGAGATATTTAAAATAATTTAATTAAAAACACTAATCATGCAGTCTCTCTCATGCATCATTTCTTAAATAAAACATGAACCCTAACTCAAGGATTATTTATAAACAGCAATAATTATGATGATATCAATGTAGCAATCATAGTATCATGAGTCCAAGCAAAAATCACAAAGGTTATCATAATATAAACGTTCGCTTCCCTACACCTAAATTATACATTGTCCCCAATGTATGCATATAATATTCATATGCCACAAAAATAATCAACAAAAATAAAGCATAGAGTTGAACACTCCCTTTAATTGTAAGCATCTTAAATGAGATGTACTATAGTGTTAGTGGACATGGAGGTATCAAGTGAGACAAAACTGAATTGTCTCTTTTGTTTCTTAATCTATCTAATCCTTTAGTTACTCGAACAAGCTTTTGATGAGTACTTGTGGTAGGTTATGTGGCGGATTGATCTTGTGCAGTTGGATTCACCATAGACTTTTCTTTTGCTACTGTTCTAGTAGTATTTTTGGAACATCCTATAATTATGACAATTATAAATAGAAAAATAATCTGAAAAATAATTAAAACAACCTAGTAATAACTAAAATTAAAATGAAAAATGAAAAACTAAAAGTAATTAATAAAAATTAAGTAAAAATAAAACATTAAAACAATACTAGTAGGTGTTGATATGGTGAACTTGGGACATTCTTGTGGCTAGGTGGTTGGAGATGGGTCAGGGTAATAACTATGTGTATAAAGATGATAAGGGCACTTGGGATAACCATTTTATACCTAAACACATATTCAAAAACAAGTTCTAGCATAAACAAACTATGTCTGATAACACACAACAAAAAGATATGTATGAGCATAAATGTGATAAATGCTCTTAGGCTCAAAGCTCACGTAGGTGTCAAAATGCATCAAGTCTTGCACACTTTCATGCAACAAAACCAATGAGATATTTAAAATAATTTAATTAAAAACACTAATCATGCGGTCTCTCGCATGCATCATTTCTTAAATAAAAAATGAACCCTAACTTAAGGATTATTTATAAACAATAATAATTATGATGATATCATGAGGAATAATCAATGGATCAATCATAGTATCATTAGTCCAAGCAAAAATCACAAAGGTTATCATAATATAAACATTCACTTCCCTACACCTAAATTATACATTGTCCCCAATGTATGCATATGATATTCACATGCCACAAAAATAATCAACAAAATTAAAGCATAGAGTTGAAGACTCCCTTTAATTATAAGCATCTTAAATGAGATGTACTATACTGTTGGTGGACATAGAGGTATCAAGTGAGACAAAACTGAATTGTCTCTTTTGTTTCTTAATCTATCTAATCCTTTAGTTACTCGAACAAGCTTTTGATGAGTACTTGTGGTAGGTTATGTGGCGGATTGATCTTGTGTGGTTGGATTTACCATAGACTTTTCTTTTGCTACTGTTCTAGTAGTATTTTTGAAACATCCTATAATTATGACAATTATAAATAGAAAATTAATCTGAAAAATAATTAAAACAACCTAGTAATAACTAAAATTAAAATGAAAAATGAAAAACTAAAAATAATTAATAAAAGTAAGTAAAAATAAATAAATAATAAATAAAACATTAAAACAATACTAGTAGGCGTTGGTATGGTGAACTTGGGACATTCTTGCGGCTAGGTGGTTGGAGATGGGTCAGGGTTACTGCATTTCTCGCTCGAGTTGCGTGACTATGGACCTGCTTGATGGGGTTGTGACTCAGCTGCGTTGTAGGACATTGTTGGTAAGTTGTTGGATAGAGCTACTTGTGACTTGGGAGTGTGTGGCTGGCTGGAAGATGCATTTGGCGCATCTGGTGTGGGGTGTTGCTTGGTGGGGTTGTGTCGGTGTTGGTTGGATGTAGGTTTGGTACGAGGCATTATTATGGACAGTTTGTTAGAGTTGCGTGGTTGGCTGAAAGGTGCGTGTTAGGTGCGACTACTGGCTAGCGACTACCGTGGACCCACCTACTAACGTTGTATTTGGTAGGGTTATGTGGTGGGATTGCATGGTAGGTGTGACTGCTGGCTGCCTTTTGATGTTGCCTGTTAAAAGAGAAACAAACATATTAGGAATTTTGTTGTTTTTTAAAATTTAAATAAATAATTACAAAAAATATCATAAAAATTTTAAATTTTTTTGTTTTCTATGTTTATTTTACTTATTTTAATTTTTTAATTAAAATAATTAAAAATAAAAAGTTTCTTTAAAAATCAAATAGACTACTAACATGTATAAGGTGTGATCATACCTTATAAATGTCAGTATTATAGATTTTAAAAGGTCCATTTTAGAAAGCTAAATCGCATAGGGCGTGATCTCACCTTATAAATTTTAATATTTTGAATTTTTAGGGTTCTATTCCAAAAACTAAATCACATAAGATGTGATCTCACCGTATGAGATTTAGTATTATGGAATTTTCAATCTCTAATCCTGACAATTGTATAACCATTGTATTACATAAGGCGTGACCACAAGGGTAGAGGAGAAGGGATCGGACGGTGTAGATGAGTGCTTCTAGGTTCATCAAGTGTGTGACAATCGATGATGGCGTCGTTATCTCCTATACAAGCAATACCTTTGCTACGATTTGATCTTCTGAGACAAATTTGGCGGCAGAAACAGCAAGAAGCCATCTTTCACTCATCGGAGTTGATAAGTATCCATAAGTATCAGTGGCCTTTCGTGAAACTCAAGAGGCAAGTATACAGAAGGCAACCCTTTTGCTCTTATCTATCTTGTATTTCCACTCATTACTATAAACAGGGCTCTCTGAAGTATATCCTCTTTGTCTCTCTTACGTTGTTTTCTTTTCAGTATTTGATTTGATGATGTTCAAATTCAATTCCATTGCGTCCGAGTAACTATGTCGTTTTTATAGTGAATTTACTTTGAAATTCATCACCTTTGACTGACGGGACAGCAGTTACATTCTCATACCTGAAGGGTCCTACTAGCTCCTCGCAAGCTAATGAAACTTTCGCAGGAGGTAGCCGATACTGGAGGACGCCGGGATGCAACTATGTGAACGTGACAGTGGACACCAGGTAGAGTTTTCTACATTCCTTTTACACGTTCTAAAGTGTGGGGGGTTAGGACAAGCTTGCCTTGGCCTTCACCGGGGAATCCGCCGAACCAAGTATGTACAAATATGCTCTTCCCTCCAGTTGTTTCAGTGTTTCCATTTGTTCCAGTGTGTGTTGTGTTTTGAGTATGGAGTTGTTAGTTACGAATTTTACTAGTTTTCTTTATGGTTTGGATAACGTAGATTTCATTTCTTAGTCGAGGTGTTTGCTCTATCCTTTTGAATATGTGTATCCCTGGATCTTGGTGGCTGTTATTAGCCATGATCATCTAGTAACTTGAGTTGGGAGTCTCGTCTTTCCCTTTGAGTAACGCCTGTAACAGGAAACAGCTCATGAACTGGCTTCCGCCTTGTTACCTTTTATGTCATGCATACAGCGCATGGGCGATGATGGCAACAAAGGGCTGCATGCACGACCACCGATACACTTGCCTTCATGTTGAGTTGGGTTCTCCTGGCACATCACGCGTCGTATCGCAAGCTTTCTCGAGCATCCTGATTTTTCTGCCGTTGTTCTCAAGATATTGTCAGCCTTTCTACTACCCGTTGGTCCCCCGCCTTTTAGCCTGATGTTTTATGCTGGGCAAGTTCATTATTTCTCTTTTCTTATTTGGTAAAGTTGTCTCCTTTAAAATCTCACCTCCCGTATACATTGACCCCCGTATACATTGACCCCCCTCTCTCTTGTATTGCCTTTTATTAGAGTCTCTCTCCCTTTTGCTCATATTACTAGTTTTATTTAACCGTCTGGTAGTATTAGTTTGTGGGCCCTATTATTTTTTTATTTATCTGTTTGCATTGTTGTTTGCACTTACCAGTTCGGTGCTGTTTCTTAGTGTTTATTATAGGCATTTATTTATTTATTTATTTTCTTTCAGTTTTGGTATGGGTAGTAGCTCTTAGTATTAATATTAGTCTTAGTTTTGGTGTTAGTATCAAGCTTGCCTTTTTGTGTCGGTTGGCTATTTATTTATTAATTTATTTTTTATCCTAATTATATTTTATTTCTTTTACTACTCTTTAATTATTTATTAAATTTTCTAGTATCTAGTTTTTGTTGTATTACTATTTTTGGTTCTAAGTTTTATTATTAGTTTTAATTTTACTATTATTTGTATTTTTATTATTACTAGAATTTTCCTTTTAATTGAGTTTCCTGTTAGTTTTGGTTTGTCCTTAGTATTTTTTTGTTATTATTATTATCTATTTATTTTTATTTGTCATAGTTTTATTAGTATTTTTTGGGTTTATTATTAATTTTGTCCTTACTCTTTGTGGTGGGGTCCTTCAGTTTTAGTTTTTAAGACTTTCATAGGATAGTACTTGTGAGAAACGTGGGAAGCACGGGTGAGGAGAGATGCTTTCAGCATAAGCGAGTGGTACCATTGCAAGCGGGTCGGTCCGCGCACCTTGCAGGATTAAAGACGGAGATGACTTAATAAGGATAGGCTCTTGGAATGTGGGGACCCTCACGGGAAAGTCCTTAGAATTGATTGCAATTTTAGACAAGTATCAGATACAAATAGCATGCATCCAGGAGACTAAGTGGGCAAGAGCTAAAGCAAAAGAGATAGGGGGGTTCAAACTATGGTACTTAGGAAGTACGTGGAAGCAGAATGAGGTGGGTATCTTAGTGGACAATAGACTAATGGACAGAGTCGTGGGAATCACAAGGGTCAATGATAGGATAATGATGGAAGAAACTGTTTTAAGCAGTGTGGTTCTCAAGGAAGTATGTGCGTATGTGCCTTAAGCTAGCGCAGACAAACAACAAAAAGGTACATTCTGGGAGACGCTGGAGGGCGTGCTTTTGCAAATCACTGATACCGAGCAGATCGTTTTAGGGGGGACTTTAATGGGCATATAGGAGCGGATTCAGATGGTTATACAGGAACTTATGGGGGCTTCGGATACGACACTAGAAATGATAGTGGGGTTGATTTGTTAGACATAACCATAGCAAATGAGTTAGTTATAGTAAATTCCTTCTTTAAGAAAAGTGAAGCACACTTGGTGACATTTCAGAGTAGCGCGAATAAAACGCAAATTGATTATCTCCTTGTCAGGACAGATGCCAGGTCATGGTGCAAGGACTGTAAAGTACTCCCTGCCGCATGCCTTTCAACCCAACATAAATTATTAGTTTTGGATTTCGAAATCAAGGGATGGAGGGCACAAGAATTTACCAAGCCAGGCCACAAAATCAGATGGGGAAGACTCAAAGGGGACATGGCAGAGCTTTTTAGGACTCAAGTCAAGAATAATGCTATATGGGCTGAGAGTGGGGATGCAAATCAGATGTGGCAGGGAGTAGCCCCCGTAGTGAGAGAGATAGCCAATAGACTACTAGGAGTATCTTAGGGATAGGATAGGGGGCGAATGAAATCATGGTGGTGGTCAGACGAGGTCCAGGGGACGGTTAAGGCAAAAAAGGGAGCTTATAAAGATCTATTAGCAAGTGTAACAGAGGCGAAGTGGATTATTAATAGAGTAAGGTATAAACTGGCGAAACAGCAGGCGAAGAAGACTATCGCAATGGCTAAAGGAGAAGCTTATGAGAAGTTGTACAAGGATTTAGATACGGTCAAAGGAGCACAAAAATTTTTCAAGATAGCGAGAGATAGGGCTCGTAAGATGGCAGACTTCAACCAAGTCTGCTGTATACATGATGAAGAAGAACAAGTACTCATAGACGCCCAAGCCATCAAGCAGAGGTGGAAGACATACTTTCATGGTCTATATAATGAAGACATATTGGTCAACCTAGCGTTAGGGGACCCCTCCAGGTTGGAACTATGTCTAAACAGGCATGCTTGGGTGAGGATCACGAGAGGAGAAATTACAAAAATTTTGAAGGGCAATAGGACTGGATGACATCCCTATAGAGGTATGGAAGCAATTAGGTGTTGTAGGTACTGAGTAGTTAGCTCAGATCTTTAATGTGATCCTCGAGTCCACTAAGATGCCGGATAAATGGAGGTTGAGTTGGTTAATGCCCTTGTACAAGGCCAAAGGAGACATCCAACAATGCCAAAACTATCGAGGCATCAAACTATTAATCCATACCATAAAGTTGTGGGAGAAGGTAATTGAAAGGAGAATTCGAAAAATTGCTTTGATATCAGCCCACCAATTAGAGTTTATGCCTGGTAGGTCCACGACAGAAGCCATTCATCTGCTTCGGAGACTAATCGAATGTTATAGGGAATGACAACGGGATTTGCATATAGTTTTTGTAGATCTTGAGAAGGCATATGACCAGGTTCTTAGAGAACTCATATGGAGGTGTTTGAAGGCAAAGGGCATTCTGTCGACGTATATCAGAGTGATTAGGGATATGTATGAAGGAGCACTAGCTAGAGTCAGGACAGTAGGAGGCGATACAAAAGCATTATCTATTGATGTTGGCCTACACCAAGGCTCATCTCTAAGTCTTTTTCTGTTTACTTTATTGTTAGATGAAATTATCAAACATATTCAAGGGAAGGTATCGTGGTGTATACTATTTGCTGATGATATTGTCCTAGTGGATGAGACTAAGGAGGGGGTTAATGCCAAGTTAGAACGTTGTAGAGAAACATTAGAGCCGAAAGGCTTTAAAATGAGCAGGTCCAAGACGGAGTATTTAGAATGCAATTTCTCAATTAGCCAGGTGGTACAGGCAGAGGTAACGATTGGCACTGATGTCATACCACATAAATCAAATTTCAAATATCTAGGATCCATCATTCAGAGCGATGGAAATATCGATGGCGATATTTTATATCGTATTAGATCGCGGTGGTGTAAATGGAGGAGTGCATTAGGCATTTTATGTGATAAAAAGGTCCCTGTAAAACTCAAAGGGAAGTTTTATAAAATGACAATTCGGCCCACCTTGCTATATGGGGCAGAATGTTGGCTGACTAAGCGTAGACACATGAGACAGTTGGTAGTCGCAGAAATGCGTATGCTTAGATGGATGTGTGGTATTAATATAAGGGATAGGGTACAAAATAGGGTAGTGAGAGAGAGACTACAGGTAGCAAGTATTGCAGACAAGTTGAGAGAGACAAGGCTTAGGTGGTTTGGACATGTTCATAGGATGCCCTCTGGTGTTCCGGTACGGTGCGGTGAGATAATAGACCTGAGTGGCTATAAGAGGAGGAGGGGAAGGCCTTACAAGTTCTGGAGGAAAGTGATCAATAAATATAAGTTAGAGTTGGGCCTCACTGAGGTAGTTGCCAGAAGTAGGAAAGTCTGGCGTGATAGGATAAGGGTAAACGACTCACGTATCACATAGGACGTTCAACCCACTGTTAGGGAAGGATTCCCGCGATGGACGCCTAAGACGTAGGATTTGTCTTATCCTCAGAGCTGTTCAGTGAAGACCCCAATGCGACTAGCGACGAAACGGGACGGTATTTACAAGGTGTAAGGTATTGCCAGATCAGGTTATGCCTCAGGTATGTCTTCATCTTTTATTGGCATTCTATTTACTTAACTTTTTCAGCGTGCTTTTTGTGCCCTGCATCATTACTTTACATATCACATCTGCATGTAGATCTACCGAAAACAATCTCTCTACTATGTAAGGGTAAAGCTACGTACTATCAGACCTCCCCAGACCTCGTTTCACTGCGGGATTTCAGACTGGATGTGATGATGATGATGATGATGATGATATTTTGGGTTGCCTCCCACAAAGCGCAATTGTTTAATGTCATTATGCTCGATGACTTTTTCTTCTCAAACTTCTATGAAATTACAGTTTTTCACTTCTCAAGTAGTGCTATTAGCCCTTCCTCTTACCCTGTAATAAACCTTTTTGACATGATTGTAGTTAATAACTCTTCTTCACCCAAATAGACATATTTTAGGTGATCAGGTAAGCCATTTAATTCTATCTTCGAAGTCTGCAAAACAGAAGGTAACATTTTCTTATAAGTTATAGTAAGTTCAACATTTAAAGTTTTTAAATTTATTAGTATGATTGATAATAATTCTACAACTTCATAAGTTCCATCAACTTGCTTGTTCACTTCTAGTTTAGCATTAAACTCCAACTCATCATCAACACTTTCTTCTTTAAAAATATCCTGCACAAATGAATCCATAATATCTATATGATAGATGGATAAAAAATCATTAGGGTACTTCATTGATTCAAAAATATTGAACTTCGTTATCTCGCCATCAAACTTAATAGAAAGAGTACCCTCATCCACATCGATTTTTGTCTTTGTTATCTTCATAAATGGCCTTCCCAACAAAATCAAAGCTAAATGCTAAACACTATCTCCATCCATCTTTAAGATGTAAAAATCTACTAGAAATGCCAAACTATTAACTTAGACTAAAACATCCTCAATAATACCAACGTATGATGCGCATAAGAACGATCAGTTAGTTGAATAATCACTTATATTCTTGCAAAGAATTTAGATTTAAAGCTTAGTAAATGGAGTATGGCATGTCATTAATAGATGTACCTTAGTTTAGCATAACATGCTCAATTTTCTTATCACCAATAACACATGGAAGTGTAAACATACCTGGATCTTTGCATTTTTCTGGTAATTTTCTATTTATCACAGCTGCTACATTTTTACCCAAAATTATTCTCTTGTTGTCCTTTAACATCCTTTTATTTGTGCATAGTTCTTTCAAGAAATTTGCATATTTTGAAAATTGCTTAATAGCTTCTAAAAGTATAATATTAATTTATGCCTTCCTGAAGGTTCTAGCCAATCTACTAGGAAAAGGAGGTATACATGCATTAGTTGATATCGATGAAGATAAATAATTTTTTTTACCTTTATTGATTCTTGAGGTGGAATGTCATCTTTCTTTTCTCCTTCATTGTGCTTTTCTACCCCCATTGATAAAAAAGATCTAGATTGAATTTTCTTGCTACTTCTCAAACTCATTGCACTTATAGTCTCCTTAGGATTCACCACAGTTTGGGACAATAATTTTTCTGATGCTTGTGCTTCCAATTTACTAATAGAGATGGCTAATTGAGTGATTTGATTTCATAAGTTTTGAAAGTTTGCTTTTGTTTCTTGTTGAAATTTTTATTATTATTAGGAAATGCCTTACAATTTCATCCAAAGACATACCTAAATTTGAAGATTGAGGTTGAACATATATAGGTGCTTGAGTTGTGAGGTTGATATCTTTGTCACCCTCTTTGGTTTCCATAGCTAAAGTTTGGATGATCCCTCCATCCTGGATTATAATGATTGAAATAAGGATCATTTTTTTAGGGAAATCCACCTATTGTGTTAGCTTCTCGGAGGGAGTCTTGTTGCAATGTAGGCCATATATTTGTATACTATTCAGAGAATGAGCATATTATGCACACTCATGCCAATTGTAATTAACCTACAACCATTTGATGAACTAGAGCAATTAAATCTGAAATTTTATCCTTAAGGTTCGTGTTACTTACCTCTTTCACACGCTTAACAACTCTATCCATCCTTGCCCCAAAATGTTGAGAATTTTAGGCCATATTTGATATTAATTGTTTAGTCGCTTCAACTGTTTTATTTACCAGAGCTCCTCCACTAGCTGCATCAACTATACTTCGATCCATTGACAATAAATCTTTATAAAAATACTGAATCAAACGTTGGCTAGGAATTTGAAGGTATGGGGAGTTGGCACATAACTCCTTAAACCTTTCTGAATATTCATACAATATTTCTCGAGTAAATTGTCTTATTTCATATATCTCTTTTATGACATTAACTGCTCATGATGCAAAGAACTTCTCTAAAAATAATCTTTTCATCTCATTACAGGTTGTCACTGAGTTAGAGGGAGATAATATATATATAGCTAATCCTTTGCCTTATCTTTCAATGATATATTAATTTGTTACTCTGTCACCCCTCGTGGCTTCAGTCCAAAGCAGACAATATGAAATTCTTTTAGGTGGTTCCGTGGATCTTCACCTGCAACATAACAAAAGATAGGGAGTAAATGAATCAAACAAAATTTCAATTCAAAATCTGTCTCAACAACTGAAAATTATATGCATAAGAGTTGTTGATTTAAAATTGGTGTCTCTAACTCCTTTAACATTCTAGTGTTAGGAATTGCTATCTTTTTTTAACTTCTTGGAAATTTGAACCTTCCTATTTAAACTTTCACTTCTAGAGGTGAATGACTGCTTATTTGCTTAGTCTTTTTTCCTAAATGACGTTATGTCTTCTCAATTTCTGGATTATATTATAATTTACCCATTTAAGAAGAACGAGTCATATAAGATAAGAGATTACTAGTAAACTGTAAAATAATGCTAAGAAACTAAGAAACTAAAATAATCCCTGATAACGACTCCAAAATTTTGATTAGGTTATAAAAGCCCTCAAAATTAATTTCAATTTTCTAACTTCTTGTAATAATCATGAAACTAGGTTGAATCTAAGAGAACTAATCATTCATTTCTTAATTTCAATCACTAAAATAAGGTGGGAGTTTATGATTAATTAACTAAAATTAATAAGGAATCAAAATAAATCAACTGAATATAAAAGTGATAGATTCAAGAGTACTTAACTCTGATTCAAGGGAAAGATCTCATCTAATTGTAAGATTGATTATTGGTCTAAAAGAATAATTTTCACAATTCTAGCAGTTAGTCGAAAATATATTAGGATAGTTATAATAAGTCTCAAATTTTCCTAATTTAATTGATTCAAATCCAACATTTAAATCAAAACATATCATCAATTGACTGAGTATGATAACATTCCATATCAATTAAATTATAGCAATAAGCTTAGTAAAAAAAATACTATATTCTAAATTAAATAATTGAGATAATTACAACTATTCAACTTAGTTTTCTTGTTTCTTATAAGTTAAATATGTAAATTCATAAGTGACTACTTGCTACTTGTACTAATTTTTTATGATAATTACGAATCATTGAATTTATGGATAGCTATATAATAGTCAATGTTAAATTAATTTGTCAAACAAATCAAAATTAATATTTCAGGAAATATAAGAACACAAAACAAGAAACACTTAGAATTAAAACATGAATATAAGTTTAAAACAAAACCTCACAAGCTTACAACTAGAGTTTTGAATCCCCTTGAATCAAAATACCTGTATTTAGCCACACTTGATTTAATTCCAACACAAAAATAAAAAGGGACGAAAATTTGAAAGAAAACTCGAAAGAAAATGAAAAGAAAATGTTGGAGAGGTCAAAGACATGTTTTCTATTGTTTTTTTAGTCAAACTGTAGTTTCCTTCTATCTTGCAAATATTTGTATCTAAAATAAATCTAAATCTTTATATGATAGCGATGAAAAGAAGTTTTCTAATTAAGTTTCAACTCTTTAAGTGAATCTGGCATTATACGTGATCTCATTTTATCCAGTAAATTCGTGATTTTCATTAATAATGCTTGAATTTGATGCAACCTCTACTTTTTGTCTCATAAGATAAAACAAATTTTAAAATTTCTATTTAAGTATTAAAATATATTCAAAACAAAAGAGATAATTATAATTAACATAATAAAATAATATCTCATCAATCTTTATTCATATTGTGTTAACTTCAGTTTTCACCAGCCCGCGCTATTACAAGGAGATAACTGATGGTGAAAGTTGATAAAGTCTGATCATACAATAAACAAACCTTAATATTAAATAAATAACATTTTACATTTACAATGTCAAGGTAATGATGCATCGACCAAAACTATGACAAGACTCGTAATAATCCACTGGAATGGATTCTAAATCCTCGTCCCCCCATAGTAAGAATGCAACTTATACAAGAACGACCATACACCACCACCCATAGAATCAAAAAAGAACTATCAGTGCGTGTGTGAGTGACTCACCTTAGGCAATTTTTCTCCCAAGCATCGCACACATTGCGACCAGACTACATAATACTTTCTTGATTAATCTTGTGTGAGTTAGTGAACTTCGGATAGGATAAGAGTACTATATTGAGAGATTGAAGTTCTGAAGCAACATTTTAGGGCTACTTTTTTCAGATATCAGGGTTAATCCCTACCAGGCTCCTCGGGTTTGAGGTATGGGAAAGAAAAAGCACAAAGGAAGAGACATTACAGCTGACTGCGTAACGGGTCTACAAGTAGAGAATCCACGAAGGCAACCTATGGTAATTCTAGGCAATGCCGAAGAGGAAATGCGAGAGGTAGGTGCAACAAACATTTATACGTTGAAAATAGCAAATACAAAGAACAATGCAGGGGACATAAATATAGAGGCGAGGGTAGCGAATATGGCTGCAGGAGTAAACAGAGTTGGAGAAAGAAGAACAATACAGCAAGGTAGGACTCAAGAACAAGAGCAGCCAGGTTTTGAGCACAAACAAGGTAAGTTACTGAATAAAGAAAAAGTTGTGAGCACTGGAGTATTGTATGAAGAGCTGGGGGATGAGGATGCATCCACAGCTGATGAGGACATTGAGTTGGTGAGTGTCGACTCAACAGACTCTGATGGTTCAGAAGAGGATGAGTTTGCACTGAAGGTGTTTGATAGAATGCCATAACTAACCTCAGACAAGCAGGATGAAGGCAACTTGAAACCATCTTACGTCAGTCTGTTCAGAAATAACAGAGAGATGAATCAAGGAATGAAGCTTGATTATATGCAAGTAGAAGATGAGGTCACTATGGAAATGTAAGATGTAACAGAGATTGAACAAATATGGGGACATTGTTTAATTGGGTGTTTCATGGGAAAATTCCCAGGACTGAAGGCTGTTGAAAGGTTGACCACAAAATGTAATGTGCATTGCAGAATACTACCACACAGTCAAGGGTGGTTGATTTTCCAATTCGATACTGAGGAGGAGTGCAACAATGACTTAACTGGAGGTCCTTATATTCTATTTAGAAGAACTCTGTAGCTTAAGAAGCTTACTCAAGGCTTTGCTTTCGACTATAAGGACTTTATGGAAGTACTAATCTGGGTGTAACTACCAAATATGCTTCTAGAGCTATGGAATGAAAGGAGATTATCTAAATTAGGATCCATAATAGGAAGGCCATTGTGTACTGATAAGGTCACTAATATGAAGTCTAGAATCGGGTATGCAAGACTACTGGTGGAAGTGGATGTATCCAAGAGCCCTGTGACCAACTTTGAGGTGAAATTGCCTAAGGGTAATAGATATCCTCGAATGGTGACATTTGAGACCTTCCCTAGTTACTGTTATCATAGTAGGAAATTTGTCCATAACCCCTTTGAGTGTAAAGGGAAAGAAAAAGTAGCTGAAGGAGACCACTGAGGTAGAAGATACTGAACTGGTTGAGCAAGCACGTGACCTGAATCTGCCTAACATGGAAAAGGGAGAGGGGAAACTGGCACAGTATGATATTTATGTAAAAGTTGCTTAGGATTAAAATCCCGATAAGGAAGGTGAACAGCAACAACAAACTGTAGTAGGTGATGAAAGATTGGAGAGTAGGGTGAAATTGATAGAAAGGAGGCAGCTAGGCTCCCAACCTCGAAAGAACAACACAACAATGAATCAAGGTGATTGACAAGAAGTTCAAAACCACAGAAGCCTCGACAAAGGGAAGGCAGTAATGGAAGCTAAAGCAATAAATGTAAAGCGGACACTGCAAAGGCCAGAAGGCATCTATAGAGTAGCAATGAGGAACAACATTGCAATCCAAAAGGTTGCCCGGGGGGGGGTAGACCTCCCCAACTTGACAAATGAAGCTATTTTGCTAGAATGTCTGAGGCCTAAACAAGGCCTCGAGACAAAACAGTGTTGTCAACTTACTTAGACAACACCAATGTCACATTGCTTGTTTATTGGAAACTAAGTTAACTGTTGATAGCTTGAATAAGCCGATGAGAAACAGATTTGGAGATTGGGAATGTTACCATAACTTTGAAGTCATTGTTGGTAGCAAAATGTGTGTAATTTGAAATCCTAATTTCTGTAAGTGTCAGGTTTTGGAGTTGGGAGACCAATTTATACATGCTGAAATACAATGCAGAATTACGCAGTTAACCTTTACAATTTCTTTTGTATATGGACTGTATATTGATACAAGAAGAAGAGAGCTTTGACAGAAATTTCAGGCAATGAATACGAATACAAGGAAACCTTAGATTATCATGGGAGATTTTAATTATGATTGTGATGCAAGGGAGAGGATAGGTTGCCAGCCACCATCTGCCTACTTGCTTAAGGACCTACTGGACTTTAGAATGACAATGGGGCTAGAGGATGCTCTTAGCAGGGGTGAATTTTAAATTTGGAATAAAAACCAATTATGGGCTAAATTGGATAGGGTTTTACTGAACCAAGCATGGAATAATCTAGGAGTCAATTGTTTAGCACACTTTCTAGAAATGAGGGTTGAATCATATCACTGCCCTGTGCTTATGGATTTCAACCGAATAGAAATCATAGGTAAGAGACCCTTCAATTTTTTTAACATATGGTTGAAGCATTCCTAGATACAGGAGGTTATAGACAATAGATGGGAGAGAGTAGTGGACGGATCACAACAGTTTGCCTTGTGTAGGAAATTAAAAGAGTTAAAGTATGATTTGAAGTCACTGAATTTTGAGGCTTATGGGAACATTTCTGCTAAGGCTAACAGAGCACAGGAGATTTTCCAAATAGCCTATAAAGCATCTCTATCCAGACCAAAGGATACTGAATTGAGTTGAGAGGTGAAGGCAACAGGGAAGTCTGCTGACTTTTTAATTGAAGCAGAAAGACTCTTTTATCAACAGAAGGCAAAATGCACACATCTTATTGAGGCAGACAAGAGTAGTAAATACTTCCACGCAGTGGTGAGAAAAAGGGGAAAGAAGACTACAATAATGCATCTTATGAGGGAAAATGGAAATCCAACTACCTCAATGGGAAAAGTAGTAAACTGCTGCTTGAACATTTACTAGGTTCTACTAGGAACTTCTTCACCTATTGACAGACTAGAAATTGATGTGGTTAGAAGTGGGCAGATCCTAGATGAACAATCAGGGGAAGTGTTGGTTACCCCCATCAGTGAGGAGGAGATAAAGAATGTCATGTTCGACAAAGGAGATGAAAAAGCCCCTGGACCAGATGGCTATACTTCCGCATTTTTCAAATAGTAGTGGGATAGAGTAGGGCCAGCTGTTATTGCTTCAGTGCAGGAATTTTTTGCAACTGGACACCTCCTGAAACAGCTCAACCACTGCATTCTCACTCTTATTCCAAAGAAGAAGGATGCTTTTAAGGTAATAGACTTCAGACCTATTACCTGCTTAAATTTGGTTTACAAGGTGATTACTAAAGTTCTGAATGAGCGAATGACTAAGGTGATTCAGAAAATAGTTGATCCAGCACAGACAGCCTTTATACCTGGAAGGAACATGATGGATAATGTGTTTCTTGCTCAGGAATTGGTAAGGGCATATACAAGGAAAAGAATCTCGCCAAGATGCATGATCAAAGTAGATATTACAAAAGCTTATGATACGGTTGAATGAGGCTTCCTTGAGAACATAGTGATGAGTTTGGGATTTCCTTCAAAATTCACAAGTTGGGTCATGGAATGTGTACAGACTACCTCTTATTAAATTTCAATAAATGGCTCAATGCATGGAATGTTCAAACGTCAAAGGGGACTAAGACAAGGTGACCCAATGTCACATACCTTATTCTTTCTTGGAATATTTCTCAAGGCTGCTAAGAATTAGAACAAATACCCGTCAATTCTACTTCCATCCGAAGTGCAAGTATCTAGGTATTACCCACTTTGCTTTTGCGAATGACATTATGCTTTTCTCTAAAGGGGATCATACCTCTATAGGCATATTAGTAGGAGTGCTGCATGAATTGGAAAAGGTTGCTGGACTAAATGTGAGTGTGCAAAAGTCTAGTATTTATATAACAGGAGTGGATGGATATGAGAGGGAACACTTACGACAAATGGTGGGCTTCCTTCTAGCAGATTTTCCTGTTCGTTTTTTGGGAGTTTCATTGGCTCCAATGAAGGTCTCGGTGGCTCAGTTTTCAGTGCTAATTGAATCGGTTGAGACTTATCTCAACTCTTGGAAGGGTCAATCACTTTCATTTATGGGTATAGTTGAGCTCATCAATTCTATTATCCAATGAGTGCTCTCTTTTTGGTTACAAGCATTCCTTATCCCCATTTCAATCTTGGATAGGCTAACCTCTATTTGTAGACTGCTCTTATAAGGTGGAAGGCATTTCAGAGTGGCTCGGGATACTATATGTACTCCAAAAGGTGAAGGAGGGCTAGGACTGAAAAACTGCAAGAAATGGAACAATGCACTGCTTGCCAAAGCTCTATGGAACATATATGCAAAGGAAGATTTACTATGGGTAAGGTGGATACATGAAGAATACTTGAGGGGTACACCAATTTGGGATTGGATTCCCCATAACCGTGATTCACCTCTATTGAAAAAGCTGGCATGGATTCGAGATGAAATGATAGAAAAATTGGGAGGCCGAAGTGAAGTTGTCCATGGCATGCAGAAGTTGTGTGGGAATGGAGTGCCCTCCTCATAAAAAAATCTATGAACTAATTCGGGTAAAGCATAGATGGCCTTTATTTGGAAGCAATATATACATCCTAAATCTTCATTCATTGCTTGGCTTAGTCTCTAGAATAGACTACCAACCAAAGATAATTTACAATTCTTGGAGATAGAAAGAACGTGTGCCTTGTGTAATGTAGAACCAGAAACTGCTGATCACTTGCTCTTCAAGTGTGCTTTTACAGGTGAAATCTGGAGTGCTATCAGAGCATGGATAGGATTAACCCGTACAATGTCCTCATTACCTAATGCCATTAAATGGATCCGATAGGACTCCAATGGAGCACGTATAAGAAGCAAAGCTGCTAGACTTAGCCTCATATGCACCATATACATGATATGGAAGACAAGGAACATCATCCAACTAGAGTCTACTTTTGTTACGAGCCTCGATGTAGTCATCAAAATAAAAACAGTAATGTATAGAATTTTATATAGATTGTATCCCATAGATCTCATTACTTTTTGAAACTTCGAATGTATGAGAGATTTTGCTGTATTTTGCTTATAGCCTATTTGTGGATGTATTGGGGAATATAAGTTGTGTCTTGGTTGAGGTTTAGTGACTATAGCCTTCTTTCGGGTGTATTGGGACACTTGGTTTATTTTAAGGGCAGGACCTTATATGGCTATATTGGGGAAAGGGATGTAATTGACATAGGTTTTTAGGTAGATTGGGGTATGCCCTAACAACCTATAAGCATATGTGATATATTTTGCTCACAGCCTCTTTTAGGTTATTTTGGGGTAATATGAGATGTGTTCTGCTTGAGACTTAGTGACTATAACCTCCTTTCGGGTGTACTGGGACCTTTGGTTTATTTTGGGTTATTTTGGTTGCTGCATTGTAGGTAGTGACAAACTGAACGTCTCTTTGTGTTTCTAGCCTCTTTTCGGGTGTATTGGGGTACTTGGAATATTTCTACTTATATTTTCTCTTGGGATGTATTGAAGGGTAACAATTGAGCTCGACTTTAGCTTACACTTGTGACACTTTGACTATATGAGAGATCTTGAAGCAACTTAGCTTACAGCGTCCTTCCGGCTGTATTGGGGGATATGATGCATGTAGTGGCTGCTATTTCGGAGGTGTGCTAGGGCATCCGGTGAAGGTTGGTTATAGTTGCTAGCTGGCTGTAAACTTCATTACTTTTGATCATAGCCTCTCTTCGGTTGTATTGGGAAAATGAGGGAATTTGATGTAATCTTGCTTATACTAGCTGTATTGGGAGATATAATGTATATTTAGGCTGATGCTTTTTATATACTCTTATTTATAGCCTCTTTTCGATTGTGTTGGGGAATATGGTAACTATTGCTTTGGATGTATAGAGGAAATGACTGTAATTGATATAGGTTTCTGGAAATATACAGAAGATCGGGGTTTGCCCCAAAGATCTATATACATAATATTTTTTATAATATACTATTTACATTGCATCCAAAAAAAAAAGGAATGCAACTTTTACAAGATGTCGATACTTACAATGGCCATAAGGTCGATGTAAATATTGATCACGAATTGCTTGCTTCTTTGGTAAAAGATTATAAGACCATCTCAAGTCAACTGGAGCTTAATTACATGAAACAAGTCAAGGTAATCTTTTAGGACCAAAGCTTACATCTATCAAGCATCTTCTGTGCAATGTCTTCCTCTTACAACCATGCACAAAGTGTTAGACATGATAATGATCTATATACATGTCTATTATAAAAATAAATGAGGAATATTACTACGTACCTCCTGCCATTGATGTTGAGAGATCTTGAAGAAATGTGAGAGGGTTCTTCTAAGCTTTTA
>JAOTAX010000003.1:8138256-8191535 GCA_025629825.1 Erythroxylum guanchezii | reverse complement strand
ACAACGGAACATTCTCCCTAATTACTTTAGGGTGATGAATCCTATCTTGATCATTCAACTATCTCCATATAGTTCATACTATATCCAATGACTACCGTTTAACGACCTTTGATAAAAAAAATCACGAGTAGTATCAAAACATAACAATTCCCATACAAGATAACTTTGATGACCTCAAGTCAAAGGATTACTTATACAATCATCACAATGAAAATTCCATAGACATACAACTAATGTTCCAAATGGATTTCTCATCTCAGGTCTATTCAGTGAACTTATTCTCTAGCAAGCACCCACACGTTTGTTTAGGTATCTCTATACTTTAGCCTATGAGATCGACTACTTCTTTCATAAGGAAAAACAAAATGTGTGCTAGTCTTTTTACGTTCTATTAATGTCAAATCTTAATAAAACAATATGACTAGGAACATTTTAGTAATAATACATAAATACAATATGAATCTCATAATATAATCTCATTATAATTTTATTTGAAATGTATAATTATCCCATGAATTTTATCATATACATCTAAACATGTACAAGATAAAGAATGCTTTTAAATAATTTCTCACTAAACTACAACTAAATCAACTGGCTGTAGGGCATAAACCAACACTAAAGCCAACAAGTTCAACCCAAATTAACTAGGATTTAGATCAAATTCAATTTTTTTTAAAAAAATTGGACTTTAGATCAAATTTGGAAAGTAAAGTCCGAGATAGACCCGAAATCCAAAATTTTCACACATAAAACAATATTATTTTGTTTACAATAAACTAAACAAAACTTAGGTTAACAACTAGGCAAAATTGCAACTTTGCTCAATTGTTGTTTCAGCCTCTTTTAACTCTTTTAGTTTTTAACATGATTGTGAATAGATTCTCTATTTGATTTGGCGTGATTTTTTTTGACTTATTTATATGATTGATTTCTTGGTTTCTTTATTAATTTCTCACTACATAAAATCTTCTGTGAAGAATTAGTGATTGTGATTTATCATATACATTATGAAAATTTTCTCTTTTAAAGGTTAGACTGAATTTTCATCTTAACTATGGGGAATTGGCAATTGTGAATTTTCATCATGTGCAATAAATTTTCTATCTAAAATAAAGCTCGAGGATTGCTATCATGCAAAAATTAGTGACGTCGAGATGAAGATAATATATTTGATGAGTTTTAAAAATTTTAAAGAATTGAGTCGAGTCGAATCAAGAATTGAGTGGTTCAATCTTTATGTTAATAATTAAACTTTTCAAAGACTTTAGGTCAAGTTTAAGTCTCTTATAAAAAGTTTTTTAAGTCAAGACTGAATAGGCTTAGATCTAGACTCATTACCGCCTCTAATAGCTAATACTTTATGCTGTCAATAAAGCTATACTATATTGCAGCTGCAGCTTTTGTGGTGTGTTGTAGTTTTCTTTGTTGCTGCACCTAAAGTAATTGTAACTTATACCGGTCTACCAGGTCAAGGGAACATGAGCCAGTGAATAACCCAGCTTGTGTTATAACGTTCAACTGCTCATGCTAGGGAACTTGACGTGTAATAACTGAAGACATTGCCACGAAAATGAAGGTTCACAGTCACAGATGACAAGAACTAAATGTACATTTAAAATAACAAAGTGGCCCAAAGTTAAAGGACTGAAACTTTACAACTGGACGTTAAACAATGTTAATGACAAGAAAGGATGGATCAATTATTTGCGGTTAACAAAAACAGCCACGTGTCAATGCCGTGTATGAACCTACTGTGACTGTCTTTTCTGGAAATAAGAAAGTTAATTCTTAATAATGCATTTCTGCCTTTTTTGCGAAAGAAACAATGCTTGTTCTTTACAGATGCTTCATTTGCTTATATTCCTTTCTTGGTAAACACCGTATCAGAGATTCTCAACCTTTGCCTGCCTATAAAAGAGGAGGTTGTAAGCAGCCTTCTGAAGAAACATCAACTAGTAAGCAGAAACAGACATGGCAGATTGGGGTCCAGTGGTCATAGCAGTAGTGCTTTTTGTTGTGCTAAGTCCAGGATTGTTGTTTCAGTTGCCTGGAAGAAGCAGAGTAGTCGAGTTTGGGAACATGCACACAAGTGGGCTCTCGATACTTATCCACACAGTCATTTACTTCGGCCTCATAACCATATTTCTCATTGCAATTGGTGTTCATATCCACACAGGATAGGAATTAGGCAGTGCAACCATGCCTCAGAAGTTCGCTGAACACTTGTTTGCACTTTGAGTCATTTGTTTAGCGGCTTTTGGTACAATAGTGTTTGTCAAATTCTCGTCCTTGGTTTTCTATCATCCTTTATACGCCATTTGGATGGTCAATGGAATCAGTTTGCTAGAAGATTGATGCAGTTGAGAAGTTATGTCTCTTGGGACAATAATGCTTGTTTCTTCCCTTTTTCTTTTTAATAAAGAATATAGAAGTCTCCATGTTTCTCTTATATTTGCTTATTTGCAAGCGTTTTATGATAACTAGTATTCTGCCATTCTTCAGAACTGAAAATCCGTATCTGTCCGAACCAACTTATTCTGTCTATCATCTGAGGAGAGTAAACGCTCTTTTGTAATCGTTTCTGTAAATTGGCATGTTAAATGAACCGTTCAATAAGGTTGGTCCAATGCCACGCCTTGATTATGTAGGAATTGCTTAATTTATTAAGAGGATAATGCTCTAGTCTCTGGTTGCCAGGCCCCTGTCATTTTGGTGGCATTACTCTAGTGGACCATGAGCTTCATTGTCTGTTTCTTAAAAGCAATGTTTTCGATGGAAAAGAATGCATTTGAATTGACAAGCATTATCGCCAAGTGGACTAATCTACGCTGGTGTTGTTGACAGGACAATTATAAACTCCACGTCTCCTTCCTTAGGAATCCTGAAACATCACCCGACGCATTTTTGGCTTCGTGTCCTCATCTTCTTCGTACCAGCCGGCCCCACCTGGCCCCTACGGAAAAATATAAGCGAAGAAAGGCCCCAGTATATAAGGCAAAACTATGGATCTTCCATTGATTTAGCAGACGTTGAGTTTCAGCCGTTGCTTGCTTGGTCCTCGAAAACGCCCATTTATTTACTTCACATGACAAACTACAAACTATTTTGTGATTTGAATGGAACTCGTAAGATACAGCATTCCAGTAAACAGAGAAACTCATGACGAGGATTCTTGTCCAAGACGGGACAACGCGGGTTGCGGCTATATCCAAATTATGCCAAGTGGCAAGGTAGAAACATCAATTACTCCTAAGTCCTAAGCCATTAACTAGCTAGAAAGGTTGCTTCAGAGTTAAATGCATGTTCCGCCAACCGCCAACCGCCAACCGCCATAAGCCATCCGCCATATCCAAGAATCCTGAAGATGGATTTTGTTGCTTCAGAGTTAAATGCATGTTCCGCCAACCGCCAACCGCCAACCGCCATCCGCCATATCCAAGAATCCTGAAGATGGATTTTATTTTATCAGCAAATCCAGTATAAGAAACAACTACTGTCCCAACTGTCAACAAATGTTATTCATCATATGCGCAGAATGCTCTATTTCAGATCGCGCTTGAGGACTGATCACAAGCCAAGCTTATGCTGTACATAAGTAATGGGCAGATCACGGAGATAAAAACATTAAAAAGAAATAATTACGTATTATATCTTGTATCACTTAGAAAATGGGAACGACCATCCATCCCAGCACAAAGTAACAATTTTATTACACAGTAGTTCAAATTCACTATACTTAAGAACCCATATCCACAAATCTCTGCCACCAGGAAGAACAGGTATCAACACTTCTTTCATCAATACTTGGAAAAAGCTGGCTAGCAGTCGTATTCCCTTTGCCGAACTAGCATCACTTGCTGGAAACATTACTGCTCTTCAAAACATCTTTCCTGAACAGCCTTTATCTTTATATAAGTTTCCATGCTGCATCAGACAAATTTTGAGCAAAAGAGTGTTAATCAACGGTTCTGCAGAAGTACCGAGAACAAATTTTCACACAAGTATGCTACAACTATTCATATTTCATTCATTTGCACTAGTGCAAAATTTACCTACAAGCCATTATAACAGAATCAGAAAAATTAAATGTAGTCCCATCAGTTATGGAGGACTGAACAACTTAAGTTTGACACCACTGAAGTTTGACTCAGGTTTATTCTGTAAGAAAAAATTACACTCTACAAATGCAAACTACTCAATCATGACAAGTGCAAACAACTAAACAAGCTTCATTATTTGACATTGAATAAAAAGTTGAAAAAAACCTATCAAATAGAATTTCTATTTGATAGTACCAGAAATAGATTTTTGAATATCTTAATGATCCAGAAACTATTAATGTTATTAAAAGCTTCATTTACAAAATTTCCATTTGGGGTTTGTGTATTTGCATCACAAAAACAAATGACTCCACTCATGGTTACTATTGTCAGTAAATGATCGGGAACAGATCCTCTCACAAATGTGTGGACAAAATTAAGTAGCACAGCCCCAAATGATCACCCTAGACAACTTAAAACCTAAAACGCTGGATTTATCCCATTTTGAGGAACATGTGGCAGCATCAAACAAAACTATACTCTGTCAGATTTTTGACTACTGATTTGATTGTAGTTAACAATCCGTTCCAAGACTATCATTGGGGAAAAAGCTAGTTCCTTCCACCGAACCAGAGCCAGAAGATTTGCTTCTCTTAACTTTCAATGTAGAAGCTCCCACAAATTGCAATTACAATGGTAAACAAGTTGTTAATTGGCCGCAGACACCAAGAACAGAATCATAAGCGTGAAAATGATAATCTGGAAAATTTCCGCATTCATCCACTGAGAATCCACCCCAAGGCACCGCTTTATTATAGAAAATCAACCATAAACTCATCATTAACTGAACGCAAACCCCATATGTCAAGTCATCGCCGTAATAATAACTAAATACCCAACTGAAACTCATCGTTTGCACTAAAAAACGAAAACAAACTTAAACTCACAAATGACGACAATAGCAGGAAACGAGCAGTTGAACTAAAAGCTAAACATAAAAGTATAGGAAGCTTGCAATAACACGCAAATAGAGATCACCGAAGCAGGACTAAGTTATAAGACATACGAGTTAGACAATAAGCATTCAGATACCTAAAGTTTCACGTAAGAAACAAAGTTCAATATCAATTGTACCCACATAACGCAGTAAAAAACAAAGGACTTTAGTGAACAGTGGATACTAAACAATTAACATGATAAAATGGAAACTCTCATCTTTCCATCTTCTTCCAAAACAAGAAAAATTTCAAACTTTTGCAAAATCCAAACAACAAATCGTCAATAACTTAAACAAAGCCACGAAGGATGCCATCTCCAAGAATCTATGAAATTGCTAAAAAGGACAAAACTTTAAATTACCAGGAATCTCCTTCCTCGGAGGCGGAGGAGCCGTGGCATAACAAATAAGAGAACGACCCAACATAGAGATCATTGAAACAATCCCAGCGACATAAAACACCATCACCAATCCCAACACCCATGGCATCAACATAAATCCTATGAAAAACGTCACCGACCCACACAACATCAGCGTCAAGGATATTCCCAGCAGCAGCGACGCGAACCCCGCAGGAGACATCTGCGTCATCGCCCCCGACGACCTCCTCCTCGACTCCGACGACGATGGAGAAGACGAAACTGATGCCGGAGCTCGATCGGAGAACGGGATCGGAGATTGCGGTGAGCGGAGGAGATTAAGAACCAGAGTTGAAAGCTCATAGAAGACTCTGGATTGTTGATCCTGTTGTTGCCTTGGCATCATATTTTTCTTTTTTACTCTCTCAAGAAAAACAAAGGAAGGAGGAAAAAAAGCTAAGAATTGCACTAAGAGATCACCAAATCGAATCAAACCCAAGCCGTTCAAAATTCAGTTAAAAACGAATTTGGATAAATTTTGCGATTCTACTCTTACATGATTTTGATAAATTCGAGGTGAGTGGATAAACACGGAACTCTTCCCCGACTTACCGCACACACCCTCTCTGTATATATATCGCAGAGTTCTGATAGCGTAAGCGTAAATCGTAAACCTTCGTTTGTTTCTCGGAAAATTCAAAGAGAAAATAGAAGTAAATTATGTACATAATAAAAAGATCTGACACCTAAAATGCTTCAAAACAGATAATTCCAAAACACTCTTAGGATTTTGAATTCTTTTTCCTTTTTTGAGTGAGACGTGTTTGGGTTATTTTTACGTGAAACTAGTTTGGTTTGGTAGTTGCTTTATGTGTAAGGAAGTTTTTTTTCGTTTGATTGTGTCCAAACGCTACTTCAGCGTGTGCAAAACACGCGATTTGGATGAGGCAAGACGTGGCACGTTGGCGTCAGCTGACGTGGACCTTATCTGCAACGGATATTTACGACCTCATGTTTATAGAATATTTATAATGGGTTAAAGCGCGTGGGTAAGTTGGGAAGTTGCAATGTGGCGGTTAAGTATTTGGGTATTGGTATTACAACGTAAGGAGCAATTTTAACTGATGGTAATTTTTTTTTTTTTGTTAAAGGTAAAAACAGAAACAAAACAAAGCGTAGTTGTATTTTTGTCGGTAATTAAAAAGATAAAAAGGAAAAGGTTTATTTTAATTTTTAAAATTTTGTTAAATTAAAAGATAAAGTGAGAGTATTAATGGAAAACGTTGACGTATGGACCAGTATTAAATAAGGTCGACCCTATAAAAGGACTCATCTATGATTCATGTGTTGCTTTCAATCGGCGAAAGTAACCCTCACCCTTAACGTGAAAAAAACGTGACTTGGGCTGAAGATGATTCTCTCGCGCTCCGCTGTCAATATAGAGAGAGCTTTTGTTGTTTTTTGCCCTATTTTTCTAGCGTGTGCTTATGAATCACGTCCGACTCGTAAAAGTCGTCGCAAGATAATGAAGGAAAGGCCCACTGCCGCTCTTTTAGCAGACATCTCTGGGGTCGTATCAATTAATTGAACACGTTTTCTAACGCTTCCATCAAACCGTCTATAATTAGAAGATGCATTAATTATAAGTATATGCTCACTTAAGAAATTTATTTGTGCAAGACATTATGATTATTATAATTAATTGGGTTAATTTCTTTAACTCCACAGTCCACACTATCAGAAAAACATTCATTGAATTATTGAAAATTAGAAAATAAAAGGAAAGAAACACGTGGCACTGAGCATTAAGTCATATGTTCTGTAACCAAAGGGGAATAGAAACTGGGCTCCAGAACCCACCAAAAAAAAAAAGAAAAAACACTGTAATCGAAAGAGGATGGGCATTTACTACAGTTGTTGGCCCCAAAATTAGGTATTTGGGACGAACGAAGACAAATGACCGCAATTAGAGGCAAACCTAAGATTGTCGGTTGATTTTCCATATCCTTGGGGAGGAACGTTAATTATAATTTAAATAATCTATTATACTAAACTAACCAATCACATACACGAAACTTTTAATTTATATTAAATCCAATTCAAGTTGCCCAACTTTATGAGAAGTACCGGGAGGAACGTTAATTATATTTTAAATAATCTATTATACTAAAATAATCTATCACATACACGAAACTTTTAATTTATATTAAATCCAATTCAAGTTATCCAACTTTATGGGAAGTACCGTCCCAAGGGACGGTATGTTTGGCGCATGCTATGCACAAGCCATTCACTGTTGAGGCGTGTTGTTGGGCCGAGCGTGCTTTTTTCACTTGCGAGCTGACGTCAGTGCTACAGTGCGTTGACGCAGTGCTGACGTAACCATATGGATAGCTACAACATTTAAGAAAAACAAAATTTTCAAATTTTCCGTAAGGGTACCTCGGAGTGTTTTGGGTCAGTTTCTAGGCTTGAGAAATTTATAAAGTAAGTTTTTCATTTTTTTAGATTTATTACATTAGTAATAAATTAAAGTTTAACTCCGGAAAAAGAATTAAGGTATTCTGAATTCGATTTCGAGTGAATTTTTATGCTTCAGACATCACATGAGAGAGATACTTCAAGTTTTTGTGTCTCGGGTCTCATGTTCAGTGCTCGGGATTGCATAATAGTCACTTGGAAAAGGAATTAAGGCATTGTGAAGCTATTTTTGAGTGAATTTTCGTGCAACAAACTTGTCATAAGGGAGATACATGAGGTTCTCATGTATTGAGTGGTCGGTTCAGTGTCCGGTGATGCACGATAGTCACTCTGTTAAGATTTTTCTTTTACAAAAGTCTCAAAGGAAGTTTTCAAAGAATGTCTTCAGCATGAGTGTGTGACAATGAGACTGTGCATTCAGATTTTTGCATTTATTGATGTTACATTGCCACATACCATATGCTCATAAAGAATGTGAGGAAACATAAAGATGTATCCCTTGTGTTTGTGAACTTTTTGAGTGCTGATGAGGAAGTAGTCACCACAGTAGCCTTTCGAGTCAGTATTTTAAATTGTTCTACTTACACGTTAGGGGATGTCTCTGGCCTCATGTTTGGTTATTCTGTCCACAAGTGTTGGCCTTACATGAGATTTTGAGATGTGCATAAAGGCATTAGATGGAGGAAAGTTGTTGCTCAAGTGATCTATTGGCCCAAAGGTGGTAGTGTTATAAGAGTTGATAGTTTGTGCTCTGATTGCTTTTATGTAGAGGTCTAATTGCATATATTATGTATTCAGCCCAAAGGTGTTTCATAATATGTGTGATCATATTTTTAGTAAAGATACTATTCAATGACTTTGAGTATCATTGTTGTGCTACATATGTGCTGATTTACACATTATCATTTTGAAGTCACCTTTTCAGTCAACAAAATCAATGTCACTATTGAAACCCTGACCGGTTTCAATATGAAAAAGTAGGCAGAGGATGTCTTGAATGCTATAGAGATAGCTGTGGTTGATATGATCATACGGACAGATAGGCCATCTCCACTTACATCCATAAGCTCAAGAACTCATAAAGCAGCCTATAAAGCCTGGGATCGATCTAACATATTATATCTAATGACCATTAAGAGATCCATACCTGACCATCTGTTAAGTAGACTTCTGGACATAGACATAGCGAAGGAGTTTCTTAATAATGTCTCCCAGAGGTACACAGTCTCACCTAATGATGGGACAAGTGCCTTGTTGAAAGAATTATTCTTTATGAGGTATATGGGAGAAAGGGGAGTGATGGAGTACATATCAAGAATAATTCATCTTCACAATGGACTGAAAATGCTAAATATTTCTCTTCCTAATGTCTTCATCATTCACCAGACTCTGAATATACTCCCTCTAGAGTTTAGTAATCTGGTGATGACATATTACTCGCTGGATGAGGAATAAGACTTCAATACTTTGATAGCCCATTACGTTGCTGAGGAGGAGAAACTCAAGTTTGCTACTCCTACAGCCCTTGAAGCAACTAAAGGGAAAATAAAGATGAAGCCCGCTAAGTTCAAAGGTAGAAAGTTCAAATCTTCTCCGCATGCTGACACTGGTCAATCCAGTGCTAGTAAAGGTCCTAAGGACATAAAGAAATCAGTGGTATAAGGTTTAAAAGGAAAGACTGAGACCATCAAGTAACTCCTTGACTTATCAATTTATGAATCTAATTTGTGATAGTTGCATTAAGTATTTGGTGACAATATAGTGGAACATCTAATCAAGGTGCTTCCACAACGCAGTGATTCATGTCCAGGATAAAGCCAAATTAAAGGGAAGGAGAAACTAATGGTTGACAACAATGAAGAAGTAGAAATAATGTCTATGGGGAATGTATGTATTAAACCTTGTAGTAAGGTTCATTTTGGTTTTTACATGACACATTTTATATGTGATCTTTTGATCAATTTTGGACAAAGAGAATTAATGTTTTGTATTTAATGCTTCTGTTGTACAGTTGTTGTTTAATGCAAAACATAATGGTACAACTTTCTTGTTATATGGTTTGTATTGAATATGTCTTACCCCAAATTAGATAAATGCTTCTTTGTATCTTGCTTAACAAGTTATGAAATGAAGGACCCTGATGAATGAGAAGTCATACGTGGTATGACATAAAAGTTTAAGCCACATTTCCAGAGCTAGGATTGAGAGATTGATCAAGGAAAGCATTTCTCAATTCTATATTATGATGATCTGGGAACATATGCTAACTGTTGCAGGGGTAAGTTGACTAATAAAGATATTGAGGTCAACTTATGCTTTTGACTTGCTGAGTCTGATACATAAAGATATTGGTAGGCCTTATACAATTGCATTGTGCAATTCTAAATGTATTCTGACATATTTTAATGATTATTTCCTTTACAGTTATGTGTTCTTGCTTAAAAACTAAAGGCTGAGAACCAATTGGTAAAATTCATTAAGATAGTTAGATTTGAATGTGGAGGAGAATATCATGACAAATATGGTGTTTTAAGACTTTAAAAGGTCTGTTTGCTAGATATTTAGAATCAGTTGGAATAGTGACTTAATTCATTATACCGAGTAGTTCTGATAAAATTAATGTGTTGTTGAAAGGCATTACTGCACCCTAAAGGACTTGAAGAAGTTGATGCAGAACAGGGCTATTCTACCTGATTATCCAGAAGTTTGGAAACTCAGCCTTGCATACATTTGTTTATGGGGCTGCCCTAATAAGGTAGTATAATCCTTATAAAGATAAGTTGCATGCTCGTTCTGCTCATTGCTATTTAGTAAGGTATCTCGACTATTTTAAGGCTACAACTTTTATTGTAAAGAAGGAGGGACCGAAATAGTGGAATCACAAATAGCTAAGTTTTTGGAATACAATGTCTATGATGATGGTGGGTCCTTTGATCCTTCAGATGATAGCAGGCCGATACTATAGTTATCATGTATCTGCTACTCATATAGTTAGATTCGCTGGATCTAGGTCTTTGTACCATGCTTATACAGAAACAAGAATTCATATCTGTATACACAAAGGCTCTTGAGGGTACAAGATCTAATATAGTTAAGTAAACCCACTAGAGGGAGACGACCTGCTATCCTACCTGATTTCATAGTCTATCAGGTAAACATGACTATGCTATTAGACATGTTACAGATCCAGTTAGTTTTACAGAAGTTATTTTTGGACCCAGTGAGGATGTGTGGTGGCATGCAATGACTGATGAGATGCAAGCCATGAAGCATAGTAAGGTATGGGAGCTAGTTGATTTGCATCAGAACTACAAACTTGTCAGTTGTAAATGAAGTTTTGGACCTAAAGGATTTCAGGATAGAGTTCAGCAATTTATGGGCTCGCTCAGTTGCCTAATGGCTAACTCAAGGAGAAAGGTTGACTTTGTGTTACCTTTTCTCTCATATCCTCGTAGGATACATTTTGAGTGATTAAGATAATTGTAGCTAATGATGATATGGAGTTACATAAGACGGTTGTCAAAACCATTTTCCTGAATAAAGACCTTTATGAAGTGATCTATATGGTACAACCTGAAGGATTTTATGATCCAAATGTAACTGACATGGTTTGCGCGTTATGCAAATCAATATATGGTTTACATCAAACCTTTCGAAAGTAATACCTTATAGTTGATAAGGCTTGGCCTATTTCGACTTCATGGAAAATAAAGTTAAAAAAGATGCTTATACTATAAGATTGGGGGAAGCAAAGTTATCTTCCTATTACAACATGTGGATGATATATTGCTCACGTCAAATTACTTCACCATGTTGTATTAGGTTAAGCAACTTTTGGTCAAGAACTTTTGACATGAAGGACCTTGGTGCAACATCTTCTATCCTAAGTATTCAGATTCACCGGGACAGATATCAACACTCATCAGACCTCTCATAGAATGCATACATTGAGTATATATTATAAAGGTTTAATACGGTTAACATTAAACCTGTCGGAGCACCTATCTCTTATAGTAAGAGATAATCTTGAAGTAAATCACTTGTTATTATAGAATTCACGTACAATATACAAAATGCACAAGAAGGGGGTTTAATTGTGTATTCTTTTTGTGAATACAAACCCCTTTGATATTTCTTTGAAAACGAACTTTTTCAAACTCTTAAATGGATATCAACAATGTTTATACGAAAATATCTACGTAGTTAAATCGCAAATAACTTCTATATACTTGTTTAAGAATAATAGAAATTAAAGTAAAGAGCTAGAAGATAGACACGACGATTTTATACTAGTTCACCCCAAATCTTGGGCTACGTCTAGTCCTTAGAGTTCGTCTGAGATTTCACTATACTTCTCCAAAATTACAAGTATTCTTTCCTCTCTTTCAGAGCCTCTTCAGGTCTCTTACACAAGCATTCTTTTTGCTTCTTAGCCTCTTCAGGCTCTTAACCTTTTCTTTCTCTCACTAGAAAGATATTGCGAGCTTTTTGTTACATTAGAGTTTGCTCTCAGATATCGCACTTTGAATACAGAATTTTAACTTGAAAGCTAAACGTTGAAAGTTTAAAACTTGATCAGTCTTTGACTACGACTAGTATTTATAGCCTTCGTCTCTAACTACTTCTTGATAAATGCTTCTTGTTTCTTGTAGAAGCCATTATTCAGTTGAGTTCTGTAACCAACTCCAACTGACTAACTATCCGATGTACTAGCGTGTCTTCGACTTCGTATCGTCTGTGTTTTCCTCTTCTTCTGTGTTTTCCCACTTCTTCTCTGTTTTCCACGCTTCTTCTGTGTTTTTCCATTTCTTCTGTGTTTTCCCACTTTTTCTACGTTTTTCACGCTTCTTTTGTGTTTTCCACTTCTTCTATGTTTTCTGCGCTTCTTCTGTATTTTCCACTTCTTCTGTGTTTTCTATTTTTTCTGTGTTTTCCGCACTTCTTATGTATTTTTCGCGATTCTTTTGTGCTTTTAACTTCTTTTGTGTTTCTCCACTTCTTCTGTCTTTTTACTTCTTCTGTGTTTCTCCGTTTCTTCTGTCTTTTTACTTCTTCTGTGTTTTACTGCACACTTAACACACTTATCAAGCGTATATGCGAAGCAAGCCAACAAGGGCGAAAAATGGTGACCTTTGAACTTGGTGATTGAGTTTGAGTACATCTGAGGAAGGAGAGGTTTCCTAGCCAGAGGAAATCCAAGTTGGATCCTAGGGGTAATGGTCCATTTCAAGTGTTGGCGCGGATCAATAACAACGCCTATAAAATTGATCTTCCAGGTGAGTATAATGTGTTCGCTACTTTTAATATTGCTGATCTTTCTCCTTTTAATATGGATTCAGATTTGAGGACAAATCTTCCTGAGGAGGGAGGGACTGATATAAGCGGGACCATGAGCAATCGAGCAAGGCCAGGCAGAGAGCTAGCCATGCCAGAAGGGCCCATGACTTTTCAAAAGCATATGGATCCAGTAGTGGTACAACACATCAAACCTATTTATTTAGTTTTTTTTTACTTTGTTTTATTTTGGGCTTCCATGTATTTTAGCCAAACCTTTTATTATTTAACCTAGGTATAAATATGTATCTTTAGGTCAAATTTTCGTAACTTTTAGATTAGAATTGCTTGAGTGTTGTCGGCTTCAATAGAGAGAAACATTATTTTCTTATTCTTGTTACTTTTCGAACCATCTTTCACTTATCAATTGCTTTTTCAATTGTGGTGTATCGATTGTTCGTTTCTCTTGGTTTTATTTTAATCATCGGAATTGCTTGGAACAAGTTTCCAAGAAATGTCGTAGAAATCAAACCTTGCGTATCCTTATTTTCTTGATTATTGAATTCAAAATTTCCATCCTTCTTAATTCCTCAAGGTCGAAAACACACCAAACAAAAATATCCATCGAAAACATCATCAAATCGATGTCAATCCTTCCGCGGTGCGCGTTAAATTCTAGGTCTACAACATCCCCAAAAGGATTCAACCTTTCTTGTGCACTAACTTCCATTTTCATTTCCAGCTTCTTCCATTCTAATCCTTTCTCTACTAATATTTCTTCTCTAGCCCTTGCTTCCCCAGATTTTTGACCCAATTACCCAATTAACAACCTCATCAACCCTATAACCACCACCTCCAAGTGAATATAACCACCACCTCCAAGTGAACAATGCATGTCCCTTTTGCTAATTCGAATCCCTTTTGCTAATTCGAATCAAACGACAACATTGTCCTCCAAGGTTGATCAAAATTAGAAACCCTAACAGACGATTCTTGTCGCTCATCCTCAAAACCACTATATTGCCTTCGGCCTTCGCCCACCACCATCCCACGTTCGTCTCCCTCCCCAACGAAAGCCGGAGGATTTTTCTTCTTTGACTTTCACCTTGCACAAAAATCCGTTGCTCAGGCCTTTTTTTTTCTTCTTAATTTTAGCATTCAATCAGATTTCTCTTCAAGACAATTTCATCGTCCATAACCAAATTTTGATCATAACCTCCACGCACCTACACGTACTACCAAAATTTGCTGCCTTTTATAGGTCACTCACTGCACACGATATAAACACTGTTCATAATACGTCAATATCTTGCATTAGTTACGTTACCTCAAAACCGAACCAGTTCATGTAAGTTTGACATGCGGTTTCAATCCCTTTTTATTCATCTCTTACGACAAATCAATTTTCAAAATTTTTTAGCCCTTGTGAATTCATTTTTGAGTTCTCTCACAGTCACGACTCTTTATAATAAGTTTGAATCGTTGTAAGCGGGCAACGCAAATCGAAGGAAACCTTGTTGGTGGAAAGAAAATTGACTAGAAACATTGGGTCGTCTTTTGATAAGCTAAACCATAAGATGGAAAATGCCTACTAAAAAGAAACAAACAAGTGAGTCCGCGTCTAGCTAGACTTAGCATAGGTATAATCTCGTGCCATTATCATATAGACAATATACACAAGTCATTCTCATGTTGTCCCAAAAGTTGGATGCGCTTCTTCCGCCACCGATTGGACATTTCAATGGTTGTACCAGTATAAAATATTGGCATAGATCCACATTACTACAATTGTAACGGTTAAAACAATTACAGAGCAATGCAGAATGTTTACATGCTTAAATGTTACATATAATTCAGGATAATTGGGATACAGACATAAAGAAAATATGCGGGAGGAAACGCCGCATTTATGAGCCACAATTGCACAATTGTCAGTGGGCAGAAATAGATGCAGCATAGGTATCAACCAGTAACAAGTAAATTACGAGATGCATTAGTCTGATGCAATTCTATAGTGTAAAGATTACGAAGGTTACTTGTAGAGTTTCAGCCACAAATAGCTAACATGGAGCATTTCTTTTCATGTGTTACCGTGGTGCCATCAGTGAAGCAAATTCATTGTTGTCTGCTGACTTGGGCGTCGAGAATGTTTGCCCTCCTCACTCGTTTTCTTCAAATTTGCAATCTGCAGCAAAAGGTAAATCAATTTTAGTTGAATAAAATTCTTGCTTTCTGAAAATTTTTGTCATTCATGTGAACTACCTTCATTTCTACAATCTCCTTCTCCTTTTTCAGCATTATCTCCTGTTAGAATTTCTCGTAAGTAAATTGAAGAATGAAAAAAAGGGCGCATACATCATGACCCTCTCTAGACTATGTCGACTTTTTTTAAAATGAAGATTAAATACCAGCTTTTTGTATTAATACTTCACCCCAAAGCAGTAAAAAGGCAAGATCTTTATGTGTTTTTACACCTATATGTTGTATTTTCCACAAAACATAAAACAAGTATGCAGTCAGTCCACAGAGGGGCTGATAAGATGAAACCCGGTTATATAAAGATCATAAAAACAGCCAAGAGAATCAATAACAACAGTTCCCTCTTGAATAGCGGAGGATTTATTTGAGGGATTATTATCTAAAGATTCAATCCACGATAATCAAATTGACTCCCTGACATGTTCTACAATTTTGCGATATTGTTTCCTTTCCTCTTTTACATATTTTTCAGTGCTTAACTCATAAGTTTTAGATTGAGTAACACCCTTAGGTCTCCATCAGTTTTAGGAACTGAGTTTAGCAAGCCAGGGTTAGATAATGACAAAGAAGCTCTAGCATGATAGGAACTCAATTCTCACTCCCATAAATGCAAGTTGAGTTTGAGCATTGATTTCTATGGATACGCATTCTCATAGGATCATGACCGTGGAGGAAGAGTGATGAACGGTTGTCAATACATTTTCAACTGAACCAGGAAGACAGCTAGTCTTCCTATCGTTAGTTAGAAACTAAGAAACATAGAATAGGAACCTACATGGAGGACTGGAAGTTGAATATTTAGATGACTAATGATTCTGATAGATCTTTAATTACTAAAGAGAACCGGAAGTAGAATCAGTGAACTAAATCCGACAGGTGGTTATCTTATGTATAAACGACTGACAATTTTTTGTGAGTTTCACTGTGGTGACCACAGCGACGAGGAGGAGACCGGAATTTTGGGGCATAAGGCATTTAGAAGAATTAGGACTTTTTAGGATCAATTAATCAGCATAACTCCTAGAAGACCCCTCGGGTGATTTCACTTGTATGTAGCAAACAATGCTCTGACCTATATTCTTAATTTTTGGGTGGATATTATCACACAGTAAAACATGTAGGATTACCCTTGTTATTTTAATCCTAGGACAGGCAAGATTTTGCTCTAATTAAGTAGCTTGCTGCTTAGAGTTCCTTTGCCACAGAGCATTCTTCTAGGTATATCTATTAATGAGTAAAAAGTTTTCGTGAAAGGTTGCCATGTTTAGATGAGATCTTGACTGGAATGTTTGATCCAGATGTAATTGTTGATAATAAATTGGTCATTATTTTTGGTCGTCAGGTTTAGTGACCTGGAAACTGATTGGCATCGTTTTAGGTTTATTCACTAGTAGAAGTTTAACCCAAAAACTTGTGTTTGTCTTCCAGAAGTAACTTACTTGCTCCTTCCCGGCTGCAAATATTGGTACAGTAGCATGCACACGATTTTTGTTCATATTCAACCGTAGATGTTAAAGCAAGTTACGTACCTTTTCATGGAGGGCATTAATGGACTCCAGCTCGAGTTCCGCCTGTAAAGCAAATTGGAAAATATAAAGGTGGTGAAAGTATGGAACATGGCAACGGATTCAAGAAATACATAGAAAATAGGGGAAAAGTAGGAAGTCGGACAAGGATACATATATTAGGTGAAATTTGTGGATTCTGTAAGTGAAAATATGGGTCTATTACAGGTTAGGCAGAAAGTACCTCTGCAGGGAGAAATGTTTCAGAAATGTAGGCAACAAACCAGCAGAAAACTGAGTCGTGATTTTACAATCATAAAAAATGCATTCAATATTGACTTCGGGCCAAGGAGACACTTCATATGTATAAATACATGGAGTACAGCATCTTCTGTTAACGGTATATTTCCGAACAGGAAGTGATAAATTTCTCCCCGATGGTATTTAGAACTATAATTCTTAAAGAGTTTCTAGAAAACTAAAATTTGTACGATAGATATTTACTACAACTAGGAATATCAAGTCTTATTTGTAACTCTCAAATCGAGTTGTGAAGCTTTAAAACATGATATTGTCTCCTGTGTCACATGGTACGAGAATTCATAGATCCTAATAATACGGGAGGACCAGCAAATCAAACCGTAGTTATTGGCCATATACTATGACCAAATGTAACTAATGTACAATTAGGAAAAGAGCAAGAGAAAAAGCAGTTTCTGTTGCTATTTTGGCAAAAACCAGCAGTTCTGCGCACATGCTTAAGATCACAAAATTAATCACGATGCAAAAACACTAAAGCAACAGCAACATGCATATACACTGACCAACCTTTCTAGCTCTTGTTTGTCCTAGGGCAGCATGAAGTTGTTTCTCTAGCAGTAAAAGGTCGGACACACTGAATTCGCCATTACTTGGACTGTCAAGATGCCTGTCGTAAACTACAGTTTATATGTTCAGCCTTACCAAAAACCTCCAATCATAGAGTAAATGCACGAAAAGTTAAAAAAGTTGCCTTTCAACTAGTTGCACTAGCTCTGTAGGTGACACCAAATTTCTACGACAAATCTGTACAAAGAATCAACCACCTAAACCATATCAACAAACAAACAGCTTTGAATAATTTCCACTCAGTATTATTGCTTTTCATCAAGTCAACTGATAGGTTTCATAATTCTATATTTTAAAAGGTAAACATTGCTTACCCCAACATCTCCAAGACAAGGGTCAATTTCTTCGTCCAGCCGACTTCTGTAGCGCTCTAGTACCTTGGCCAAACTAGAGTAAATTTAGGTGATAAGAGATAAAATTCAGTTGAATAAATGTATGCGAAATTTAAATTCTGTCAATAATATTTTGCAAGGAAATTTAAGTGCAAGTGCTACCATTAATAAACAAATTTTTTGTTTCAACATGGATGAAGGCTTTCAATTTATCTCTTAAAAGACTCGGAAAGTCCTTTAACATGCTGCCTTGCACTTGCCTCTGAGTCAATAATTCATAATAAGTCTCATTAAGTAATACCTGGTTTGAACATACTCAAATAATCTCATTTCACCTAACATTTACAAACTCAATTACAGCACAAGTTACAAGTTCATCTAACTTTCCATTAAACATGTGAAAATATAGCAAGTTTATAAGTTTTAATGTACTTGAATCAATTATTCACCACAAAGGGCATTTAAATTTAACTTTTATGTCTAATTCAAAACCAAAATGCCCCCATTTACTACAGGCTCAATGATGATGTGAGGAAGCATCCTCCTCGACATTTAAATCCTCCTGCCCAGATGCAAATCACATGCTTTCATATCATCCAGACTATCAATAATCCTACCAAAAACACAATATCAATGGAATTAAATTATTGTCCAAGGTCCTCAACTCTTGTTGAAGCTCTTATCTTAACATGGAAGATTCCAAATATTCAGCACGTATCTCGTTGCAAATACAACGAATTAAAATCTTAAGTGACGGAGCAAGCCATTCCCTTGATAACATTGTGGGATTAGGGTTTTTCTTTGCATTTATATATATAGTAAAATTTGTACAAGGTTGACTAAAATTTATTTTGGTCAAAATGCAAAAGTTTTAACCTCCTACTACTGGAGTTTTTTCAATTACATCGGGTGCGTAGGGATGAAAAATTCAGGCTGTATTTCCTGTAGTTTTACTATCCAATTTACAATTGGTTTCCAAGAGAAGGCAGCATATCAAATGGATCTTACGAACCAAAATTTGTTTCCTAATGGATTGAATATGGCAGTACAATAAATATCAATTTTGGCTAAGTTTTATTTTGCTAAGAATTTTTTTGGTTAGGTTTTATTACTTTTAGCTACAAATTTAAAATTGTAATCTATTGAAGTAAAGCTTCAAAAATTACTTAATTCGTTGGTTTTTTTAGACTATTAGCTATGTTTAATCTCGCTACAATTTTGTTTTCGTAGCTAATAATTTTTAGAGATGTTTTTTATTGTGAATAATTTTTCGTAACAAAAAGTATTGAGTAATGAAATGTTTTTCGTAGCTAAATCTCAATTTGTTCTAACTATAGGCAACATTTTTTGAAATTCGTAAGGAAAAAGTTTTGGCTACGAAAATATTTTTGTATCCCAAAGACGAAGACTATAAAAACGGTGTAAACGATGTCGTTTAAAATGACGTCATTTTTGTGAGACTTATAACTTAAACACAAATCTTTCCTCTTTCTTTCCTTCTTCTGTTTTCGTGTTGTTCTGTCTTCTGCTCCAACAAACTCCTTATCTGTCTTCTGTCTTTTGCTCCAACAAGTTCCTCATTTCTATTCATCTGTTCATGTTCTGGCTACTTGTTACCGTCTAGTGTGGGTTTGACTGCCTGATTTATAGTAAGGAGTGTCTTTTCACAAATGCGACGTTATTTAAAAGCTGAGCATTGAGTGAGATAAGATTTATCTAAGGTTCTTACTATTATGAGTAAGACCATTTGATGAACAAGATTCAAACTTGGCCTGGTCTGTTTCTTGATTCCTTTATGTTCTTGAATGCTTTCTTTTTCCAATAAAAATATGGTTTATGCGAGTTGCCATAAGAGCATCTCAAGACTAACAGAATCAAAGAAGTTTCGACTTGTGGAAATGTTACTTAATAGGTGTTGATACTGAATCTAAAATACAAATTTTTTAAATTTGAAACTCAATGTAAGTGAAAGTTCCAGTTAAGGTTAAGCATTATCAATGTTCAATCCTATATCCGTGGTTTCACTAAGTATTTGTTATTTTTATGTTCACTATTGTTCTCCATAGACGATAGAAAATATGCAATTTTGAGCAAAAACCTCCACACAACAGAACCTAATAATTTGGTAAGTTCAGAGTCTAATACTTGGATAAATAGCATCTTATGCAGGCCCATAATTAGTTCACATGACAGCCTAGTAATCTGGTTAGTTCTGAGTCTAATAATTGGATAAATTGCACCTTACACAGGCCCATAATTCATTCACATCAACCTAGTAATCTGGGAGGCTCAGAATCTAATATACATTCGGTAATCTAAAGTATAAGAATTTGAAATGATAAAGGGAGCACCAAAATAGTGCTTTTGTGTAACGCTGATGAACAGAATAGGAAATCAATTTTATGTAGAATAGCCATATTAGAGCACCATGAGGCTACCTGTTACTAGTCATAATGAATAAGGTTAACTATAAAAAATATCTCAAACTTTGCTCGATTTTATAATTATAGTTCGAACTTTAAAAGGTGACAATAAAATGCTCAAACTTTCAATTTTTTCCAATTCTAACCTAACGTTAGTATTTCTATTAAGTTTGTTGACATGACTTATCACGTGTTCCAAAAATCTTAATTATTAATGCATGTCAATTAAAATTAATACAAAAAATGAAGATTAATGAAATGATATAGTTGTTTAAAATTAACCTAAATTAGATTATGCAGCCTCAACGACTTCACACTCTAATTTTAATTTTTCCATTCGTTTTCAGTTTATTCTCTCGAACCTCTCACCCTTTGATTTCATATTACGCAACCCCAACGCCATCACGATGAGGAAGTTGAAAAAACGAACTGAAAACAAAGAGCTTGTTGGTGCAGTATGCTACAATACAAGAGTAGTTTGGCACGTCATAAGAACAAACAAAAAATAAAACGCTGAGGGATGAAGGAGAACAAACAGATAACGAAATTGAGACTACATAAATTGATTTAGGGATTCTATTTTTAACAATAATATCGTTTCATTAATCTTCATTTGTTGTATAAATTTTATCTGACGTGTATTAATAGTCAAGGTTTCTGAAACACGAGACAAATCACATCAACAAATTTAACGTAAATATTAACGTCAAGCAAGAATTGAAAATTTAAAAAAATTGAGCATTTTATTCACTTTTTGAAATTTGGGCTAATGAATATATACGTATACAGTTAACTAAATTTATAGGTTTCCTCATTTTGAATTGTTTTGGTTTCAGATTTTTTTCCTAATTTCAATTTATTGATGAGGTTAATCTTCGGAAAGGACTTGGATTTGAGAAAATGTGTCGATATTATTTTTGACTAAACAAAGGACTTAGATTAGAAAAGAGGATCTCTTTTGCTTATATCCTTTCACAAGGAGTCGTTTCCTTCTTTGTATGATGGCAAATGTTTACGTAGAAATTTATTCATAACAAAAATCTAATATTTCAAAAATTAGATTGAAAATTAACGACAAATTAAGAGGTTTAAAATTTTAAAATTGAACTAGTACTAAACCATCATAAAATTGATATACAGTAAAGATTAAACAAAGATGAAATTTTTCAACTAAAATTAAAGAGGGAAACTATTGTTGATCATCTACAAGGTTTAAGTTTAATCAAAGAAAGAGATTGACAAATTAAAATCAACTATTTTACTATAGTTTATACAGTCAATTAGTTTAACAAATCACTCAATTTTTAATGATAAGAGTTATTATGGACATGAGCTGTTTGTACATATAGGAATTGTCAGCTAGATAAACATAGGAGCAATTTATAAAGGAAAATGAGTAATTATAGGAGTTTGTTATAATATTTCCTAGAACAAAATTCTTTCCAAGTGCAATCGTATCAACATATATTACCTCCGCATGAGAGAAGAACGATGCTACAATTTTTAGTCAAAAAGTATCACTGTTTGCATGGTATTAGAGCAGTGCCGAATTTAATTAAGCCTTGAAGTGAAACCCTTTCTCTTGCTCTAGCAACAACAAATAACACCCAACACAACCAATTATCATCCAATAAGACAATTCTACTTTTCCCATAAATATTATGCTCAATGAGACTAATTACACACTATGGTCTCAACTTATGGAGATGCAAATTGGAGCACGTAATAAGGTCAGATATCTCACTAGAGCAGTGAAAAAACTTGCACCTAAAAACCCTAATTTTGGGGCATGGATGAGTGAGAAGTTGGCTTATCGACTCAATGAGTCTGTCGCTAATGAAACGCTTTATTTATCTTTCTACAGCCAAAGAAATATGGGAGGTAGTGTCGAAAATTTTTATGATGGATCTAATGAAACTCGTCTTTTTCAATTGAATCATAAATCTTTTTTTACAAGGCAAGATGGTAGAACAATATCAACATACTACAATGAAATTATGGCTATTTTCAAGAAATTGATCAAAGTTCGACTTCTCAAGAAGGGACTATTGTAAATGTAATTCAGTTGCACTTAGCAGTGGCTAGGCTCAGAGTTCATATTTACCAAATGGACTTGATTCTGAATTTGATCTGATTCAAGGAGAGATCTTACACAAAGACCCAAAACTTGACTTGGCAAGCACATATGCATATGTCAATTTATAATCTCAACACCAGCTTTAAATCTAACACTTTAATCTCTGTTTGTAGTGACATAAGTCCCTTTTTATAACTTATGAATTAAAAATTATCACATTAATAAGGTCTACTAGAGGATCTCGCTCAATCTCTGAACATTCAGTGATGCTGACTAATCAAACCTAACAAGGATCATCATTTGGCTCGGGAAAGAATCGTAAAAATCAATCTACTAGAAAGTCTAATTGTTTTGTGTGTGCTTATTGTGGTGAATCAAATCACTTGAACCAACATCGTTACGAAATCATTGGCTATCTTGACTAGTGGGATTTTAAAAAAAAATCGAAAGACAACTATTAGAAAGGCTATGGTCACAACTATGAACAAAGTGGAGTCAAAAGTTGAGGAAAAATCAATGCCTATGGCAAATATTGCCCATTCAGATATTTTGGGTAAGGTGAATACTTTCTCTACAACTTCTAGAAAAATACATGAATTATTGATACAAGGACATCTAATAGTACATCTGATCATATCATTAGAGATTCTAGCCAATTACGATCTATTAGCCCATCCCTTCAATCCATTGTTTCCATAGCTGATGATAGTATGAGCTCTATTGTTGAGCAAGTATATGCTACTTTGTGTAATACTCTTACACTAAATTCAACCTTAGTTGTGTCATCCTTTGAATATCACCTCTTGTCTTCTTAAATGTATTGTAACTTTTTGGCCTTCATTATGTGATTTTTAGGATATTTTGACCCGAAGGACTCTTGGTTATGGTGTTAAATGAGACAAACTATATTACTTGGAATTAACAAAGAACGGAGGAAAAAAGTTCAATCATATATATCAGACATAATCTAGAAAAACTCCAGAAAATGTATTGTTATGGCATCAACAATTAGGTCATCTTTCGTTTGGATATCTTAGGAAATTACAGCCACATCTTTTTTCAAACTTAAGTGATTCAGATTTTTATAGTAATGTTTGTGAACTAGAAAAGAGCCATCATGTTCCTTATTTTCCTTGTTTAAATAAAAGTTCTAAACCATTTGTGGTTATACATTCAATTGCATGGGGAGTTACAAAAATTCCTTCATTATTTAAGACTAGACACTTTGTTACATTTATTGATGAATATACACATATGACTTAGATATCAATACTTCATAAAAAGAGTGATGTTTGTACATCATTTCAAGAATTTCACAAAATGGTGAGCACTCAATATCAAAAACAAATTCAGGTTTGGCAAACTGATAATGGTATGGAATTTATGGATGCCTCTCTTGGTTTTGAGTGAGAATGGAATTCAACATCAAACCTCGTGCATTATAGTTTGTAATAAAATAGCTCAGCTGAAAGGAGGAATAGACAAATATTAGAAATGGTTCGTGCTTCTCTCTTTGGGATGAACATGCCACAATTTTACTCGAGAGAGACATTAAAATTTGCAATTTATCTCATCAATCGATCACCATCTCAAGTTTTAGATTTTTAAACTCCTCAATAGAAAATGCAATCGTTAATTTTAATTCCTCACCTTCCCAACCTCGAGCCTCGAGCGTTTGGTTGTATAGTGTAGGATCTTATTCCCAAGACCTTAGGAGCTAAACTTGACCCTTATGCAAAGGGATGTGTGTTTTTTAGATGTTCAAATTTTCAAAAAGGGTGTCAGTGTCATGATCCTCAAACTAAAAATTTGCATGCAACTTTGGATGCCTCTTTTCAGGAGTCAGAACCATATTATTCAGGGGAAGCTTTGACATCTTCCCTTCAGGGGTGAGAATGAAGAGATGGAAGCCTTGCAAAGGAATACGTGGGAGCTTGTTTTATTACCTAAAGGACAGAAAACAATCAGATGTAGATGGGTATTTATTGTGAAACTTAAGGCTAATAGGAGCATTGATAGATATAAAGCAAGGCTAAGGGAGTTTCCCTTACGTGATCGACCAACCCCAATTTTATTTATTTCAACTACGATAAATGATCTTTCAAATTGATCAAGACTCCAATTCATGGTCACTTCTCTATGTTACCAGTTGTTGCTTTATTGAATTTGTTTCATTAATAAGCTCATGATTTGACTTTGATCATTATAGACTAGTACCAAGATAGAGTCCTAGACAGGTGGATTTAATTTTAACAGCCAGCACAGTAACTATGAAAATGGCTCCTTTAGTGTGATTATATGAACAAATGTTCGAACCCAAATATGTTTTTGCTATGGGAGCCTGTACAATTACATGGGGGATGTTTAGTATTGATTCTTATAATACTATTCGTGGAGTTGATAAGCTAATTCCTGTAGATGTCTATTTGCAGTAGTTGTAGATTCTTTTACACGGTATCAATAAGGAGGAGTCTTTCTTACTAGAATCTTCCCTACCACCGTAAAGTTCATCAAAGGATACCCATTCTACAACACTAGGAATGCTTACAAACGAATAATTAGTCTTGACTTCTTTTCCCAATGGAAGTTCCTCATTCTTTGACTTGAAAAAGGGGCTTGGGGGTTCAAGAATGAGATGTTATACAAAAGTATGGCGTAGATTTCTAAGAAACATTTGCACTAGTAGCAAGATATAGTCCGCATTCTCGTCTCTATAACAACAAATCAAGAATGGCCCCTTAAATAGTTCAATGTTAAGAATGTTTTCCTCAATGAGGATCTAGAAGAAGAGGTATACATTAAGCTGTCATTAGGTGTGAAACCTGGTTCGTCAAGCAGAAATAAAGTTTGCAAGTTGAAAAAGTTGTTGTATGAGCTCAAACAATCACTTAGAGCCTAGCTTGGGAGATTTTCCATGATAATGAAAGCTTTCGATTATAAACAAAGTGGTGGAAATTATACCTTGTTTATAAAACACAAAGGAGGAAAAGTAACAACTTTAATTATGTATGTTGATGATATTGTCTTAACAAGAGATGATTGTGAAGAAATGAAGCTTCTATAAGGATACTTAGCTATTGAATTTGAAATTAAGGACTTAGGACAACTTAAATACTTCCTAGGTATCAAAGTAGTAAGGATATATCAAGAAATTTCTCTTTCACAAAGAAAATATTAACTTGATCTCTTGACTGAGACTGGAATGCTTGCCTGCAAACTAGCCAAAATGCTTATAGAAATGAATCATAAGCTTGGAATCTTCCAAAATAAAATTCCAACAGATATGGGGTGCTATCAATAGTTAGTGGAGATGTTAATTTATCTATCTCATACTAGGCCAAAATATAACCTATGCGGTGAGTGTTGTTGGTCAATTTATACATCAGCTGAGTGAAGTACACATGGATGCAGTATACTAAATCTTGAGGTACTTGAAAGGCACTCTAGAAACATGTTTGCTCTTCTCAAAGAATAGTGTTTCTAAGATTGAAGGATACACAAAGCGGATTAGGCCAATGATTAAACAACTAGAAAATCTACATTTAGTTATTTTACATTTGTGGATGGAAATCTTGTAACGTAAAAAAAGTTGTTGCAAAATCAATTACAAAAATTAAGTTTCGAGCTATAGCTTATAGAATATGTGAATTATTATGGATTTAGTGAGTTCTATCATATTCGGGAATTGAGCATACAAAACTTGTGAATCTTTATTGTGATAATAAGGCTACAGTCGAGATTATACAGTTGCACAAAATCCTGTACAACATGATCATACCAAACATGTTGAAGTTAGCAAATATTTTATCAAGGAAAAGTTAGATTAAAAAATTATTCATTTTCCTTTTGTCAAGTCAAAAGATCAACTTCTTGATGTTCTTACAAAAACAATTTCAAAGAAAGCATTTCAAATGTGATTGGCAAGTTGGGCAGGTTAGACATTTATGCTCCAACTTGAGGGGAAGTGTAGGTATGAGCTATTTGTTTATACTAGTAAATATAGGAATTGTTGGCTAGATAAACATAGGTGCATTTTGTTAGGGAATGATTGAATAATTATAGGAATCTATTATAGTTTTTCTTGAATAGAATTCTTTCCAAAGTGTAATTATATTGGTATATATTACCTTCTTATTAGAGAAGAATGTTGCAATTTTTGCCCAAAAAGTATCATTGTTTACAATTATTAAAGTAGAATTGAAATTTTGACTCATTTAAAGTTTTTAACAAATTAATTCAGTTTTTTAATCATCGCAAAGATATACCTATACTAGTGCATTTTAGTAGTCATATTAAATAAAAGAACTATTTTAAAGTTTTATATTTTATTATTTATGATATTAATGGCCGTTGAAGTTTCTCAACTGACAGTTATATAACTTCTTCCGTTTAACAATTTATAGACCAACAAAATCTCCGAAAGTATCCTTACCAAATTCCCATGAAACATATGCTTGTCTTGAAATTTATCCAAATCCATCTTTTGAGCGGTTGAAGATGTAACTAATAGGCACAATTAAGTAAAGAACACAAAAGAACTATGACTTATCATCATCTCCGTGTAAATCCAACATGATCTGATTATAATTATCAATGCAAACTTTTTCTATGTACTTTCTAACATCTTAAAAATATATAAATGTTACTCTTTAATATAATAAAGCAACCATCTACTTCATCAATTACCTCTCTCAAGACCTTATCCTCCGAAGTTGACACTATTACACTTAGCGCCATCAACAAAGCAACTATCTGCTTCATCAGTTACCTCTCTCAAGACCTTATCCTCCAAAGTCGACACTATTACACTGTGCGCCCTCAACAAAATCTTTTCCTTTTACAAAATCTTCCATTCTACGAGAATGGCTCTTACCTTCACCTTCCATAGAATAAAATCATCTATTCATTGAATTTTCCAATCCAACTGGTGCAAAGATATCTTGACAACAAACTTTGAACTTCACGAAGACAATGTAGGCTTTAATTCTAATTATTGTCACTTCAATTGCTCTAATACCAGTATTATAATAACAATTACTCTGATATCAATTATCACACAAATAAAAACAATAAAATAATAAACAAGAAGGCAAAAGAACACAAAAAAAATTACGTTATTCGATCAATCTATGCGGCCAACGTTCACCAATAAGGAGATAATTTTTTCTTACTCTGAAAAAATAATACAAAAAAAAGTATGATAGTTACATCTTTAGATAAATACTATTTCCAGAAGTTATTTTTTGGATCTTATTTACAAAATCATTATTAAATTATTTATAAACAAAAATTATCTATAAGAAGTTAAAATCAAATGGAGCCTTATTACAACAAAAGTCTAATGTCAATAAAATCTTATTATCGCATATATCTAAAATCATTGTTTTACTTAAAATTACCAAAAGCTTAAGATTACTAAAATTTTATTTCAAAACATATTTCATAATATTTTTCATTTTAGTGGACCTCCAAGCTAGGAAAACTTACCGAAAGCACCAAAATATTTATCTATATAGTCCGCCTGCGAAGGCAAGTTATATTAATCGCCCGAGACCAGCTTGATAATAAGGGATGAGTGTAATTTTCCAGTGAGTTCCCGGGAAGCTTACGCGCAGAAATTTGTTTATTGACTTCATGAGATAGCTAAAAGAATATGTGTAGAAGGAAAGATGCAAATATTGAAAAGGGCTTTGATGACGAACTTAAATTTAGATGCTCAAGAATGATCTTTGGAAAGTCTTAAGATGCCAGATGATGTTTTACCAGTTTTCATTTGCTACAAAGGAGCATGATCATCCGTTTGTTGGTTCAATAATAAATCTAAAACCAAAAACGTTGATTGAGATCTAGAGGTAACCAAGAAAAGAACAAATGAATTGTCACTAGTTGAAAGAGCCAAACAACAGGTGATTTACGACACTAGACATCTGATTATCCTGTGACCCTTCAGTTACCAAACATCAGACGGCTCAAGAGAAGAGAACTTCTCCTAGAATATTATTGTTATTACATACACCTCTAACTTTCAATTTTTATAAGAAAAAAAAAGGAATAAAGATCGAGTTAAACGTTTTGCAACGGAAATGGAATCCAGACCAATAAACGTAAACTATTTTCAGAACCTTAAACGGACAAATTTGTAAAAAAAAAAATCAAGAATGTCAAAATTTGTTGAGTACTTGGATTTGCCCTTAGCAAAATAACAAATAATATATCAATTACCTTCCGCATAATTTTCTGGTCGCCAACTTTTAGAGTTTGACGATCTTTTTCCGTTAGAATTTTAGGAATCAATATTCATACGTATAAATGTTCATTATGTTAAAAACAAAGGATTTTCAAAGGAAAAATATGAACATAACGAAGTTGGGAAGCTTCGAATGTGAACCAAAACTAATAACATTGCGCCTGGTATGCATCGTGAACATATTCAATTTCTAATTGCTTCGTAAACTACTAATGGCATAGTGTACATAAGAATGGCATATATAGAAAGAACCTCTAAGATGGTGACAAAGGAAATTTTATAATACTAACAAAAGTTATGGTGCCTAATTTTGTTTGAACTGGAGATAAGTCTAATATTTGCATAATTGATTACAATACCAAGAAGTATTGGTATATAATTAAGATACCCTGGAATCCTTAGCTTCTAAGTTTAGTTATTTCTTGGCATGCTACATAAAAAGCGCTTTTCAAATTCACAAATACCAATTATTTAACACCGTTTATAGTTGTCTCGCTCAAGGCATTGCTACCCACTCAAAAAATTACAGTATATTACAATCGATGTGGACATGTAATTGAAACCTAGCACGCCATCGATCAACAGATGCCCTATATCACAATATTGGCGGAACCATGAGTCCAAAACTTGCAAATCTAAAGTAACTCCGTATTCATTTTGAGTTGATGTACCAGAAGCATACCATGGATACTTCTGTTGACATGATAAGGCTTAACCCTTAACTGATGTTGCGTACTGTTTAATGGAATTAGTTAGGAGCATTGGAAAACGAACAGAAATCATCTGCACTGTGTAATACAGTTGAAAAGGTCATTTATGACGGTTGACAAGTGCAGAGAATCAATATACGTATTCTTGCAAAGACACGTGGCGTGGTCACGTGCAACCGCATGATACGCCAAGGAAACCAACAATGATGAGTAACTGAGAAACCAACAAGAAAAGTGAATCAAGGATTTGACGGAGAGCCGGTCGTCAATTGACAAATGACAGTAGATGATCGGCGGAGTACTTCAAAGGCTTCTTAAGGAGTGCAATTGCAAAGTGAAAATATGAAAGGACAGCAACTGGATTCTCGAAACGGTACAATGAAATGAGGAAGGCAGAGCGAAGGTAAGCAGATATCCAAATAATGAAATTGAAGTGCGATTGATTACGAAGAAAAGACGGCGAGTCGTGACGAAATACTAAATCCCTAAAAATTAAGAAGGAAGAAAGAATACGTGTGTACGATGAACAGAAAAAACCAAAGTTCTAGCACTGTTAGTCAGCAGTCAGTAGGTTACCTAAGTAATATACGGGCGGCCAGCTAATCATAACCGACGTAGTTAGTATATAGCTAGCTAGCTAAAAGAGTATGCGACAAGATAGCTTAAAATAAGCATCAAAAGGAGGAACGAAGTTGTAAGTTCAATTGTTCAAGATAATTGCGCTAACAGAATTGAATACCTGAGCTAATAATACTCGAAAAGTAAAGGGCATGTACCTGTCGCCGTTAGAAAACTGATACAGCTTGCCGCGACTGGAGAAGACGAGGACAGCTACTTTGGCGTCGCAGAGAACAGAGAGTTCGAGAGCCTTCTTGATCAGTCCATTCCGTCGCTTCGAGAAGGTGACTTGACGGCTGCTCTTGTCTTCGATCCGCTTCATCTCCACTTTCCTCCGCCCCATTATTCGCCGGTCGGTGGGATTTTGCCGTAATTTTAGCTTCACAGTGAGCTTTCTGTGAGACACAAGAAAGTACGGGACTCGGGAAGAGAGAGTAGCTGAAAGCAAAGAAAAAACAGAGAGAGAAAGCTTTGTAAGGAGAGAAATTTGGACTGAAACTGTATTGAAGGGGCGAGTGAGTTTCTTTTGCGTGTCAATACAGAGAGAGAGAGAGAGTCGGTAGGTGTATGGTGGATAATATAGGATTTAAAGCAACGTGTTATATATTGACAAGTGGATTTTGTTCGACATCAATTATTATTTTACATGTATTTGATCCTGCCCTGAACTAAATCTCTATTATTCAAATAAATGTATTTTATTGACAAACGAAGACCGAGTCTCTTCAAAATATTAAATAATATTTTTATTATTTATTTCATTTATCTTAAATAATTAAAATATTTAGTTAATACAAAATTCAAGTATAATTCCGGACGATATTTTATAGATTTTAGAAGTAGGTATAATTTTATATTAATATAAATTACTGAGTTGGGATAAGTTATGGCTGGAGGTTGATTGCATCCTGCAGTAAGAAGGACACCTGGATGTAATTAAATATTTATTACTAGTTAGGGAACGCTTCAACGGCCGTGACTAACAAAAGTACTAAAAATAGAAAGCAGAGAGCGAGTGCCGCGCCTCCTTTTCCTTTGGGCCTGTCCGACTGGATAAGGAGAGGCCTTAGGGATGGATGGGTAGCGTTTATCTTAGAACGAAAATGGTCAGTACTCATTACTTATTGTCGTGTTGCTTTCAATCATTTCTCGCTCTCAGTGTTCGCACTGGATCTATCATAATCACTACCTAAATTCCTCCTTTTTACTCAAAAATATCTCGCTGCTCCTTCATCAAAAACCGAGACAACCGTTACACCCAGAGGAATCTAGTCGGATTTACTGAAATTTAACTGTTTTTAATACTATAATTAAATGTAATAAGATATACGATATACGAAGAGCTCTAATTCCTTTTAATCTAAATTCTATCAGATCGGCTATATTTTATAAGATAGAGTAATGGTTTACAAAAACAAATTTATAGTCATAAACTAATAGTAACATAAATGAAGATATTCTATTAAATATTCAACCTTACTAAAGAGAATAAGGTAAGAAATGTGATAATAAGGGACGAATTAAAAGTAGCTAATATTATAGATAAATTAAGAGAAATTAAACTTAAATAATTTTACCATATTAAAAGGAGACATTTAGATATATCAGTGAAAAGATGCGAGAGGATCGTACTTAAAGATTGTAAGAGACAAAATAAAGAGACCTAAGAAGAATTAAAGGGAGATGATAAAAAAAAAATATGACAATGTTAAAACTAATTGAGAATATAAACCATAATAGAAAACTTTGTCTTGCTAGAATTAAGGTAAAAAATTCCTCATAAAAAGATCATGATTATTTCTTATATTTTTAACTCTTATTTATTATAGTTAATTAAGTGATAATTACAAATTATTATTATTATTATTGTTACTGTTGTTGTTGTTTTTATTATATTTATCTTTATTATTAGCATTAGTGTTGTTATTATTATTGCTATGTTTATGAGTATAAATGGTAGTATGATTATTATTATTAAAAGTAGTATTTCTATTATTATTAGTGTTATTTTTATTTATATCTTCACTATTATTTATATATTAGTTATTCTTATTGTATTTTGTTATTATTATTATGTTTATCTATTTATTTTATTTTTTTATTTTAATTTTTTAGTTTTTAAAATTTTTAATTTATTAGTTTTTTACTTTTTATTTTTATTTATTCATGTAGATTTTTTGAAAACAACCTCTCTATTAATTAGATGTAAGATTATATACTACTAAACTTCTCAAAACCTCACATCTAGAATTTTTACTAAATGTATTGTTGTTGATGATATTGTTTAATTTTTAAAATAAAATTACAAAAATTTAACTTATTTATACGCGTCGTTGAATTCTGTTGGCAAAAAAACAATGTGCTCCAAGTTAGTAATTGGGCCAAGCAAAGAAATAGTGGCTTTGGTGTTTGGAGTTTAAGACGAAGAAGGACGTTTAGGTTAGGCCCATTTACTTACTAAACGGGTGACGGTTCAGACGCAGGCTTAGATCGAAGACAGGCAGCTGGAATCTGAGTCTTGCTGGGCTGATGTGATATCATGAGAACTGTTTTAGTTACAAAAGCCTTCAAATGGTTTAACATCGGATGCAAAGATGACAATTATTCTCCAAACACAACAGCACCTGAAAGAAGAAGAGCAGTGCTGGAATACATACACACAGAGACATATGAGTAGTCCCATGTTCTAAATAATAAATAACACATAATCTGCTACAGCACATAAATATATAGTTCCATATCCTGGAATGGCATTGGCATGCAAGAGATAAGTTTGGTGATTAGTTCTGAGAAAGCTTGCGTGCAGTCTTGCTTATGGTCATGGTAACCATCCGGTCATGTAATTATTCACACTTGGCCCAGCTGTGACTACTGCTATTTGATCAGCAGGCTGATACCTGCAATCAATCACATCAATATAACATAGTTAAACCATGTTTCCAACCAAAGATCTACGATGGCCTCAAGTTTTCATTTGGAAAAATGCATTCACAGATTATTATGCATACCCAATATGTAATGTGGGTTCACATTCCAGTGGATGGAAGAAACCATCTGCCTGAGGTTGACCTGGTGGGCGGCCATAACCTACGTCTTCTGCGCTTGGATTCAACTGGAGTGAACTTAGCTGGTATCCTTCCATCAACTGCCAAAACAAGAAACTGTCATGCTCTTGCTATAACCATGAAAATGCTATTTCAGTAGCCAATAAATTAATTTTTCCAGTCAAAGTTAGAGCCCTAACTTACCCTTTGTTTCAAGGTTTTATTTGCTTCATTCAGTAAGTGCTCCTGCTTATATGAGAATGTATATAAACTTTTGGTGAGGATTCAATGAAAACAGGTAAAAACTATGAAGATATCACCATTACCTTACGTTGAAGATCAGTAAGCTGATCCAGCATGTATTGTGTCTGCAACAAAAAAAATATAATGGAACTAAGATGTTCGCTGTTAACCTGATGGAATATTTCTTTCGAGCTTCGCTTGTCAAATATTTCACGATAAGTAGTAAAGAGTTTGCATTAGCAATATAAATAGCTAAGAATGTTTTCTATGTATGCTCATGTTTCTCGAGGAATTTCATTCTACTGTACAAAGATGTGATATCAAGTTTATCTTTTCTGGGCCATTATCAAATTACTGATAGTATCATCTGAAAAATCTCATCAGATGTTAATGGTTTTGAGGTGGTACCCGTGTTGATCTAATCTGTTTCAAGGAAGAATCAAGCTGTCTTTCAAGTGATTCAAGCTCCTTACTGCTTAGAGGGCCAAGATCTTCTCCCAACAGATTCCTAGAAGTAGTACTCATATTAGCACTATTCGTTTCTTCACTAAATAAGGACTCTTATTTGGAGAAGATCATGATTTCAAAATCATAATTGAAAGGATTATAGTTTACCTTTGTGATCTTTGGAGGGCTTCATATCGTGCTTTAAGCTTCAGATATTCCTGCTGGCTACTTAACTCCTGCTACATTCACATAAAAAACATTTACTAAAACCCGGATACCTAAAGCTTTGTAAGTGCCGCATAGTATGGTAGTTGCGTTTTCAACACCCTGATCAATTAACAGAATCCTTGATTTGGAATGCATCTTACTCTGGTTATCTTCATTCAGTTGGTCATCATATTCAACTGTATTAGATTTAGCTATAGTTAGATAAAAACCCTTCAACGACCATCAGACCATACGAATCAATGGTGGAGGGGGATTTTGTGGTTATTGGATCCTGGTTGAAATTCTTCTACAATTTGTGAGAACTTAAGGAAACTGTTGAAGTTTATCATCTACAGTCACGTTACGTTGAGAATAATGTTATGTACGTTAACAATAATGTTGACATGATTCAGATCATTCATATTTCATTTGCCAGGACTATTTAGATGAGGAAGGATCAAAATAGTCAACTAGGTGTGCTTTATCGAATTTCAAGTGATTAAAAAAAAAAATTGTGTTCGATGTGACCACTATTACAATCACAACAAATTAGAATAGCCTAATTACAGTTATAACAACCTTCAAAACCATTACACCAAAATTGTGGCTATGGACTCAATTTATAACTTTGATTAAGAAAGAACGAATACATATATATTCACAATATCAATATCATATATGGTGCATCAATTTTGATGACCAGTGTTTAAATGGTTCGAATCATCATTTATATGTAAAATGGTTTTACTAGATAATAGATATGGATTATCATTTGAAAGTTGACTTAGAAAAGGTAATAGGAAATAGGATGAATCTACCAGTGCCTCCCTTGCTGACACATTTGTCTCAGGTGCTCCATAGTTGCATTTTTGGTACCTCTCAAGAGTTTTGAGCATGCTACTTAAAAATAGAGAAAAACAGCTGTTGGTTAGTATAGTTACTTCAAATGAAGCACAAAGGTAAAAACATTAGGCAATCTTCACAAATTAATATAAACTCGTGCACGGTAAAGGAATTACGAGGAAGATTATAATTTAGAATTAATTAGCACTTCCATATAATTCTAACCACAAATTGCCCGGCCATCACAACTGAACCAAAATCTGATAATTTAAACATATCATATGAAACGAATTTTTTAATCAAGAAAGGGGTTTATCACGACTGCATTGTCCCCAAGTAAATGCGCTTTAAGTTGTGACATAATCTTCATGATTTCAAGGGATGTAACAACAATAGTCGAGCTAATTAAGGTTAGCTGCATTTTAGAAAATTGAAGAATTTTGTATGGAAAATAATAAATCTTGAAAAAGCACAATCAAATGCTTATGCATGTCAAGGAATATAATCTTGTGGTGGGAAATACCTGTTCTTTTAGTTAACGCCAAGATCTATACGAGGAAGCTCGAACAAGTTAAGGAAATTATAGTAATAGTTATTTCTTTAAATTAATCCGTGTTATGATTACCCATGAAGAGGACTTATGTCTTACGGATATTAGGGTCGATCGCTGCTAAACACAATTTAAAAGACACACTTAAAAACTTCAAAATCTATTGTGTTCAACTTCAAGTCAGATCTGAATGAAACAACAGTGTTTCAAACCTAGAGAGAGAGGGAGAGAGGAAACCCTAACTTCTTGGAATGACCAAAACCCTAAAATGTCTACCATCCCATCCACTTCAGTGATTGAAACACACTTTTTTCCGCATGTATTGTATGTCTCTGTGAGCGAGAGAGAGAGATCGATCCAATAGACGATTGGAAGTCATAAAGGACTTACCTGAGAAGAAAAATTGCAGTCTCATTCGCCATAATTGTTTCGGTAATAATTAAGAGAAAACCTTCTTTCTTTTGGGTTTGGAAAAAAATTGAGACTTGAACCAACTCTGATCTTCTGTCCGAGCTTAATTGACAATTTTATAACAGAGAATTCAAGGGTATAGAGTGACTTAGATAACACGACAGAAAACCCTAAAGAAGACATGAGATTTTAGATGTTAAGAGGGAATGCAGTATTCTTCAATAAAGTTGAAAAGAATCTATTTAGTGAACCAATTAGTAGGGGTCTTAGAAAGACAGTGACTTTTTAAAGGGTGACTACAATTTAACAAGATACAAATGGCCAATACTAGAGGAAGAGCCAAGTTCATGATTCCTGTAAAAGTAGTTGCGTTCAAAACCTGAAGAAAATGAGAGAAGAATGAAAAGGAAAAGAAAAGAAAGAGAAATCGTATAAAAGCCAAAGATTTTGCTTCAAAAAGAATCAAAACCAGGCTCTCAAGGCGAGTTCTTTTGCTGGATTAGTTAAGGAGAAGACTCCAAATGTGCTAGGAGCTGCATCAGCTCAAATGTCTAAAAGCCCTCGATCAGATCGATCACTTTTTCAACACGAAAAAATGGACACAAAAATGGAAAATTCAGGTATTTAGTAGAAAAGGAAAAGTAGATAAAAGGAAGATATATTGGGAACAAAAACAAGACAGAAATTTTAGAGTCCAATAAAACAGTGTGAGAACTACCTTCAATTAGGGTCTTTAGCTGCAGATCTAACATCAAAACCAACACTAACACACTCAACCTGCTATAAACACCGAGACATTCACCGAAACAGCAAGCCTTGACAGAGTTAAAAACCACTTTTGTATCTCTTTCTCTCTATATATATATCTTCTTCTAGGTTTCATTTTGTTTTATAAGTTTTTTCTTTGTGGGTACTCAAAACTGACAGTAGAAACAACAAAGATCAAATCTTTAAGTTCTTATAATCTAAGGGTCAGTCAGATTTCAGAACAAGAAAAGAGAAAGAAAAGAAAAAGAAGAAGAAGAAGAAGAGAGAGAGAATATGGCTAAGAGAAATTGGAGAAAGGAAAAGGGGGAGGCATTTTTTGTGTATTGGGGTACAAGGTTTGGTTGTTTTGGTGATACCTTGAACTACTGCAAAACTCGTACAGCTTTCCTCTATTGGAGAAGATGATGAGAGCAACCTCGGCATCGCAAAGAACAGAAAGCTCGTAGGCTTTCTTCAAAAGTCCATTTCTTCTCTTTGCAAAGGTCACTTGCCTGTTAATCTTGTTCTCAATCCTCTTCAACTCAACCCTGCCTCTTCCCATTTTCTTAAAAAGCAAAATTCTTTTGCAAACCCCAACAAATCTTCACTGATCAAAAAGCCTCTCTTGGTTTTGCACACTTTGTAGCTTCAAAACAAGCCCTTTTATTTATACCCTCTCTCTCTCCTCCACCGCCACCTCCACTCTCCTCCTCCTATCTATAGTGTATGCTTACGCTATGAAATTTATCAGAATCTTTCTCAACCACTGTTTAAAGCCAATAAAATTATGATCTTTTTTGTTTTGATTTCCTCTCTCCACCTATTTTTCGCGTAGGACACTTAACTATGACAAGTCGCTCTAAACAAAAAGCTTAAATTTGCTACTCCATGGTGTTGGGTTAGTCTCGAAATCAAAAGCGCTCTAGGACGTTGATGATGCAACTTGCTGGAGGATCGGACGGTGGATATAAGTTCCAGAATACACGAACGAGAGGAACCTTGAAAATGCGGCAAATGAGATGGTCATTGGTGGGAATAAATTGGAAGAGAACTTGCCACGTGTCGACATATAAAGTAAAATGCGTCAGGTAATCAACTTGACCATTTTTCGGGTTCGGGCAATCATGTGACCTAACCTTAAGAAGGTGAAACTATCGTTTGTTTTGCTTTGCTTTTACGATAATAGCCCTCTAATCCTTTATGCCGGAGCATAGTCTTGAGACTTGACCACGATGCCCTTGAATGTATTCTTGTTTTGACCTTGACTTTTGTTCTCGCGAAAGCAGATTAAGCTGCCTGACTCCCGCTTTGTTTCTATCTGAGCTAATATGCGTTGTATGGGCCAAGCATCAATATCAAAGCATGAACCTAACTTAGGTTGGAAAGTATCTCCCGGCATATTTTTTGAAAAAAATATATAAAAAATTAGAATAAATATATGTGTGTACGCGCGCACATACGTCTAAGAGAAAGATAGTGAGATGTAAAGTTTTCAACACTTAAAAATATTTTTTTTGAATTATTAGTTACTTATAGTAAGTTATATTTAAAAACATAAAATTGAATTTTATTTATTTCAAGAGTTTTGCATATAAAACATATTTTTAAGTTTAATATCATTTACTTAAAAGAAAATTATATTTAAAAATGTAAGAGTGAATTTTTTTTATTTCAAGAGTTGTACATATGATCAAATTCATTTTCTTATTTAATCATTTGATGTAAGTTCTGCTCACTTAAATTTGTTAATATTTTTTTTTGCTAACTTGTTAAAATCTTTAAGCAAAAATAAAAGGTTCAATGAGAAGCCATGTTTTCAAAATTGTCCAAAAAATTGGACTTCCTTATTCCACAAGGTTAGAATCTTTAAATGGAGAGATTAATTTGAGTTTTGACTTCTACTATAAGTAGTTATTGTTACAAAGGTCATCTTGGAGACTCGAACTTTCATCCGAAGTTTCTCGCTCACACCCTTTGCACGACAATCTCACTTAGATTCGTTAAAATAAGACTCAGCCTTTCCCAACCCTCGAAGTATTTACCTCGCACACACTCGAAGAAACAATGCGGAAGCAACAAAAATATAGGCAACAAGGAAAACATAGAGATATGGTCAAAAGACCAACTTTATATACTTTTCCTCAAAAGAATACAAAGAATGCTCTCTCTGAAAACTCACTCCGTCTGAATGAATGAATGAGAAGAGCAAAGCTCGAATGAGTTATAAATAGGCATCCTAGCTTAGAGTCACAAATTCTCATTAAATCTGAACTACCTAAGATCACATCTATCTCTATCAGATAAGATCTCCTAAACCAATTGGATGACACCCCCATCCAAATAAGATTCTAACTGATAAGATAGAATCTAACAAGATAACATAAAGATAGAGTTTACATTTATTTAGAACACTAACATCCTTACCCGCGAAGATCTCCACTATCTTCAGATGTTGAGTTTTACTATAACTCTAACTCCTAGTCATCGCCACATCATCCAAGATCTCCCCTCGATCTCTATCCGCTGATGATGCAGTGCAATCTCGCCGAAGCCCACTAGCGCATTGGCCTGATCCAATGCGTCCCACAACAAGTCCGCTAGTCATAGTCCATCCATTCGAGCGTGGCTAAGTCTTTTGTCCGTCAAGTCCTAGCCTGGGTCGAGTCAATCTTCACAAAGTCTGAAACTCTACCAAAATTCTTAAAAAGTCTGATCCCACTCGCCCATATTTGCCTTGGTGTTTTCACCACAGCCTATCCGCACGTAGGTCCATCAATGCACGTCCATGGATAAGTCCATCTTCCATGATCAAGCTCTCTCATGTTGCTGTCTCGTCGCTCCATGATTAAGTACAAGTCACAAACTGAGTTAGTATAAAATCTCGCACTATTCGCATACCTTCGACCTGCCTCACCGAAGTCAAGTGCTTAAGCGCTTCGTCCGCTCGTATGCCTTCGCGCATCCTAGCGGGGTCTTACATGCCTTTACGCCTTCTTGCGCACCCTCGAGTCTCGCATGACTTATTTTGCCAACTCTGCTCGGCCTCGCATCCGAATTTTACGACTCGGCGAAGATTTCTGCCAATACACACCCACGCGTGCCCACGCGTATCGAATCTCTCCTATTCTTGAGATTTTCCCCAATACTTCTAGCATCCCTCGCCCTCTTCGCAAGTTCCTCAGGTTTTGCTCACCAACTCTGAAGACTTTACCTTGTTTCCTCTTCTACACGCCTTTCTCGTGCCAACTTACATGCCAAGCATTGGTCAAGGCTCGCCAACACTCGCACAATCCCACAGTCTGGACTTAGGGGTCTAACAAACTACCCCCACTAGAAGAATTCGACGCCCTCGTCGAAATAATCTGTGGGCACTCCTCCCCTAGCGATACCCTCGAAGACTCCTTAGTCAGTTTTTAACGATGGTAGCATGTCTTCATGTCAATTGGTACTTCACCCACGTACCATTTTCCCAATCTATTGGGGTTGTCTTTGCGTCCACTTGGACTCGCCTTCTCATGGCTCACCGCGCCCACCAAAAATATGTTGAGAAGAGCTCCATCCGCTGAGCTTTCCCTATCACCTTGATCCCTCGCGATCTTGGCAATGATATGCTCCTTGCCTGCCTTCTGTTTCGGGTTTCCTCAAGCATAATTTGGCTCCTTTTCAATGATCATAGCTAACACTTGTGCTACCGGTGTTGTAATCTCTTTCGTCCCACCAATGAATCTACAACAATTAACAAATAAGGATTTTTCACCATGCATAACCATCATATCTCCCAAACTTAGGTACAACACCATCTTTGCTGCCTTAAGAAAAACGATCCCCAATATCATCTCAAAATCTTCAAGTGATACGACCATGCAATTCATCTTGGCATGCCAACTCCCTATGCTTATTGGGACATTGTAAGCAGCTCCCATCACTGCTTGTACGTTGCCCGCCAAAGCTTTTAACTTTATCGAGGTCTTGGAAACTCTAAGCCCCAACTTGCGCACCATCCTTTCCGCCACCAAGGAATGTGATGCACCCGTATCCACCATCGCGGTTACCTCTAACTCATTAACCTGTATTTTCACATACATCAATTCATCATAAGGATTAGGATCTTTACCAACCGCATTCAACAACACATTCGAATTCAGTGCTGCATCCTCCGAAGATTCTCCCTCTTCTTCGGCTATCAAGGCGTTTAGCTTCTCTTTTCTCGGACATTCTATTGCATAAAGTGATCCACCGCATAGATAATAAGCAATCTTGCCCTTCCTGGGGGACGTCACCCCACTCTCAAAACCACCATCTTGCTTGCTTTTCTCCTTGAAGTCTCCCTTTTTGGAATCCTTCTTCTTTTTCCCCTCGATATTCTCCTGTTGATCATGGCCTTTTCCCTTCGTAGAATTAGAGGAGTTTACCTTAGTTTTTTTCATCGCTCGAAAGTCCACCAAGGCATCAGCGGCCGCGATTGCACCAACCAAGTCCTTCAAATTTTGTCTCTGCAACTCCATTTGCGCCCACGGTTATAACCCGGACAAAAAGTTGAAGAGCTTGTCCTCGTCTGACATGTTTTCAATATCAAGTAATAGAGAACTAAAAGATTTCACATAATCTCTCGCCGATCCGTCCTGTTTTAGGTTCTTCAAGGCCTCCCTTGCAAGCCATTAAGTATTCATGGGAAGAAATTGATCCTTCAACTCTTTCTTCATGAGCTCCCATATATTCACAGGAGTTCTACATGCGTTGATCTCCGCAGAGGTCCTCGTCCTCCACCAGAGCTTGGCATCCCCATCCAAGTATATGGTCGTTACATTGATCTTTTTAGTATCGGATACCCTAGCGGCTGTAAAGTATTGCTCCATATCAAAACAAAAAGTTCTCCAACATCTTGGCGTCCCGCACGCATTCGAACACCCTAGGTTCACGTACCTTCACAGAAGAAAGTTATGGTGTTAAGCTTTCTCCTCGCTCGACATCTATCATTGCAACGACATGCCTCAGCATAGTAATCTCAAACTGGGCCTCCTCTTGTGCCTTCAACACATCCACTATCTGTTGTTGCAACTGTTGGATCCTCACCTCCAACATCTCAAAACGAATATTATGAGATGTGACTTCTTCATCCCCTTAAGGAAAAAGTCCAATGAGTGTCTCCAACTTAGACACTCGTTCCGTCAAGTTGCCTACAACTATTTCAAACTTTGGCTCTGATACCAGTTGTTACAAAGGTCACCTTGGAGACTCGAACTTTCACCCGAAGTTGCTTGCTCACACTCTTTACACGACAATCTCACTTAGATCCGTTAAAGTAAGACTCAACTTTTCCCAACCCTCGAAGTGTTTACTTCGCACACACTCGAAGAAATAATGCGGAAGCAACAAAAATATAGGCAACAAGGAAAACACAGAGATACGGTCAAAAGATCAGCTTTATATACTTTCCCTTAAAAGAATACAAAGAATGCTCTCTTTGAAAACTCACTCCGTCTCAATGAAGGAATGAGAAGAGCAAAGCTCGAATGAGCTATATATAAGCATCCTAGCTTAGAGTCACAGATTCTCACTAAATTTGAACTACCTAAGATCACGTGTATCTCTATCAGATAAGATCTCCTGAACCAATTGGATGACACTGTCATCTAAATAGGACTCTAACTGATAAGATAGAATCTAACAAGATAACTTAAAGATAGAGTTACATTTATCTAGAACACTAACATCCTTATCCGCGAAGATCTCCACTACCTTCAGATGTTGAGTTTTACTGTAACTCTAACTTCCAGTCATCGCCATATCATCCAAGATCTCCCCTCAATCTCTATCCGTTGATGATGCAGTGCGATCTTGTCGAAGTCCACTAACGCACTGACCTGATCCAATGCTTCCCACAACAAGTCCGTTAGTCGTAGTCCATCCTTCCGAGCGTGTCTAAGTCCTTTGTCTATCAAGTCCTAGTCTGGGTCGAGTCAATCTCCACAAGGTCCGAGACTCTACCAAAATTCGTACCAAGTCTGATCCCACTCGCCCATATTTGTCTTAGTATTTTCACCACAGCCTATCCGCACATAGGTCCATCAATGCATGTCCATGAATAAGTCTATCTTCCATGATCAAGCTCTCTCATGGTACAGTTTTGTCGCTCCATGATTAAGTACAAGTCACAAACTGAGTTAGCATAAAACCTCACACCGTTCACATACCTTCGACCTGTCTCGCCGAAGTCAAGTGCTTAAGCGTCTCATCGCGCTAGTATGCCTTTGTGCATCCTTACAGGGTCTTACATGCCTTTGCTCCTTCTCGCGTACCCTCAAGTCTCGTATGCCTTAGTTTGCCAACTCTGTGCCGCCTCGCATTCAAATTTTACATCTCGTATGCATGCCCACACGTATCGAATCTCGCCTACTCTCGAGATCTTCCCTGATACTTCCAGCATCCCTCGCCCTTATCTCAAGTTCCTCGGGTTTTGCTCGCCAACTCGCAAGACTTTACCTTGTTTCCTCGTCAACACACCTTTCTCATGCCAACTTGCATGCCAAACATTGGTCAAGGCTTGCCAACACTCGCTCGATCCCGCAGTCTGAACTTAGGGGTCTAACAAACCCCCTTTGAATTGGATGCCTAGGAATCAATTAATCAGGGATCAAACTACTGTTAAACTTTAATATCAATAACATCGTGCCATGCTAGGCATACCTAACCACTTCTATTTAGATGCTTATATTTGAGAAAAGATTTAATTACCAAAAGTCCAAACATAACCCTTTCCGCAGGAGATTTCAAGCTCGGTTAAAAACGAATATTACTCCTAAAAGATCAGACATGCTTTACTTGTATTGTTGGGTCATTTGCAGGTTAAAGGGTCTCTAGAGTCTGTTCAGGATGATCTTATTTTGTTTTACATGACTCGAATTAGAATGGGACTTTACACATATCAAGTGGTCTCGTACATGAAATGTATATCTTAATTTCATATTTTACATGACTTGTTCCAATTTATTCTCGTACATGAAATGTATATCTTAATTTCATATTTTACATGACTTGTTCCAATTTATGAATAAGTTATAGGTAATATTTATGTCTCTCACAATTAATAACAAAATATCTTAAATAAAATTTTTTATACGAATGTAAAATAAACTTATCCAACAGTTAAATCTGGTGTTTTGTGTTTGAATCCAATGTCTATAATCGGCCATTGTTTTCTTTGTTCGATAATGACGTTCATGTCATTCGGGCATTTATATGGCTTCTGTAACCTGTCGTTCAAATGTCAATTTCATCCTTGAGAAATTGTTAGCATTTAATAATTAGATGAAGATTTCATGAGACTACAGGTCATGTGTGACACGACATGACAAGAATACTATGAGGATGATAGAAGCATGTGGATGTCCACTAAAGACAACAATGAACTTCTGCTACTGATCTGCCAAAAGTACATGCTAATTAGATAATGAAACTTACCTTGAAATGTCTAGGATTGCTTTATTTCTTAGCCTTCATGCTTTCAAAACCTTCCACAAATAAGTCCACCAAGACCTTTCATACCCTCCAAGCTACGAGTTAGAGTCAATTACATAGAGCTCCCCTAATCCATCCAGCAAAATCAACATTATACATATGTATCAGAATCACGAGAATGAATTACTTCAAGATAAGAAGAAAAACTAGAGAGCAGACTTTATAAGATTTTTGCAAAAATTCAAAGAAACTTTTAGTGTTTTTATATTGTTAAAGTTAATATCTCTTCAGAAATTAATAATGACTTCATGAAGTTTCATATAACATAACGATGATATTGGCATCAAAAGAAAAACTTTAGAAAGTGGATAAATAAAATTTTGTGCATATCTAATAATAGAAAAGTTGAATGCGATAACATTAAAATGTTTAGGGTTTATCCATCAAAAAATAAAAATGATAAGAGCTTATTTATATTTTTTACCATTAATTACTTTTATTATCATGGGCGCAAACATGTGGAGGAACTTAAATCCTAGTGAAAACGATGTTAGAACACGGGTTTTTCCAATTCTTGCCAAAAGAGGAAGAAGAATTTCCAGCCAAGAGTTCATACGAGAGTCACCGTTGGTTAACTTGAAAGGTAGAAAAGAAATTCACATGCCCAAGTAAAATTTCCGCATGTTTAATGAGTGGGAAAAGGAAAATTTCGAAGGAAATTCTGCCAAACACCTTGGCCTGACTAATGTAGAGCTTTGATAGGTACATACAACTGAAGCTGATTGGATCCTTAAATTCGTAACTCTTACGTAACTGGGGTTCTGTCGAATGCGTGCGGATTAACCTCTTTCACTTCACAAAATCATAAGCAAAGCTCTCTCACAAGTTAGAGATCACCTCGTATTTAAATCGTTCTATCGTTTTCCTTAAAACTTAAATTTTAAACAATTTTCTCATACGTTTGCAGGTTATGATATATGATTCCAATTTCAATATTTGTTTTTATTATTTTTGTTTTATTTACTTAAAATAATAAACATTAAGCTAAAGAATTTGTTTCATTGAGCTAAATAAACATTTGTAGTAATTTTAAAAAAGATCATATATAAATTTTGATTTTTAAAAAAATTACAAAGTAAAATTATGCAACAAAAATCATCCATTAATTTATAAGAAGATATACCAGATTTAGGAATGATTTATTCTTATTAATAATACATCTAAAACTATTATTAGTCATTATTAAATTACATTTTGATGATTATAATATTTATCTACTAAATTTGAAATTAAAATATTATCTTTATTGTTCCTATAAATGAAACTTCAAACTTTTAGAAAAGATAATTGTTTATTATCCTCAATTGTTAGGGTGAGATTATGATTTTTAAGTTCAAATTAAATATTTGTTTTTTTTAATATTTAACTCATATCAAGAAAAATATCGCTTGATTTTAAGAATTTATTTAATTGAAATATGAATAAGTTAATCAAATTAGATTTGGTTAATAAATTTTTAAAAAAGTGTCATTGACCAACCAAAAATTCACCACACGGTGAACATAGTATCCATAAGTTTTGTTTCGAAAATAAAAGATTCAGGTTAAACATGTAATCAATTAGATAGGTTTTGCTGTTGCAAATCTAAAAATGAAAGAGTAAAATTCTTGTAGACTTGGTTATCACCGACCACATGTAGCCAACATGGGAAATTTATACTTTGGATATTATGCGTTTTGTTTTCAAAGTTCAATATGATATATGATTTTTTTTTCCATATAAGGCAAGCCTTGTAACTAAAAGATATGCACAATATGAGAATTGATTATGAAAAGACAATTTCACTAGTTATTGGGTTTTATTCAATCCGAGTAATACTAACATTAGTAACTGAGTTGAATCTTGAATTAAATTAAATAAATATAAAGATTATGTATTTAAATAGAGAATTAGAATAAGAAATCTATATGGAACAACATACATGTTTCTTTAAGACAGGCTAGTAGTATAAAGTGTTTTAATTGTTTGAATTAATTTATAGCCTAAAATAGTCATAAAGATAGTAATATATTCATTTTCATAGTGTATTTATTGTTATGGTTTTCATATGAACGTGTATATTTTAAAATATAATATAAATTTGAAATTTTATGTTTATATGTAGATAATATTGTGATTGCTTGTAATGATTGCAAGTTTATGAATCAAATTAAAAAATAGTTTTGATTTGAGTTGTTTAAAATGAAGGGCAGAGGTTAAGCTGCAAATGTTCTTAGACTTTAAACATTCTTCAAAGCGATCATTTTCTCTTTCACAAGCGACGTACTTTTATAAAGTTACTAAATAATTATGTGTATAAGCTTGCAAGATAATTGATTATACTATTACTAAAGGTGAAGATGTCAATCAAAAGTTTTATCTAATAATACTACATAGAACAAAATAAATGAAGAAAGTTCCCCATTATAGTGTGGTTGGAAGTCTCATATATGCAATGATGAGTATGTTGGTTTTTTGAATGACATATAAGAGTAAGGTGAATTGTGTGTGCTTACTTTTTGTCCTATTTTAACATTAATAATTTAAATGCTTGCTTTGATAAATGATTATGGCAATTTCATATAAGACAATCATAAAGTAGACACAACAATAGTAAAAGAAAGACATAATTGATTTATAATGGTTCGGCCAAATATTCACTGACCTATATCCGCTCTCTAAGTTTCACTTGAGAATTCAGCATCTTCAAATTTCAATAGGTGAAGAGCAATAAGAGGGGAGTAAATTGTGTGTGTTTACTTTTTTACCCATTTGAAAACAAATGTAATAAATTACTTAGTCTAATGAATGATTATAATGACTTCAAATAAAATAAATATAAAATAAATATAACAATGATAAAAGAAAGTAGAAAAAGAAAGATAAAATTGATTTATAATAGTTTGACTAAACAATCATCAGCCTACATCTACTCTACAATTTTCAATTGAGAATTCACTATCTTCTTCCTTTAATAGGCAAAGAGCAACCCTCTATACAGCGTCTTCTTTGACAAGAGTAAGGAGGAATTCTTATAGTCATCTTAGTTTGCACGTGTGAAAAATAAGCATTCACAAATCTTGTTTAAATTCAAAAGAAAACTCACAAAATATATCCTAATTAATTTTTCAAATGAAAACAAGTATAGAAAAAGAACTCGTTCTCTTGCTCATACCAATAAACAAAAGCTTAATATATGTTATATAATTCATGCATGTACTCCCCAACCTTTTAAGGCTTTTAAAAACTCTGTAATATGCCCAAGATACTTCTCAAAACTCGTACCTGATCTGTTTATATGTAAAATAATCCAAATTAGTTGTTAGAAACAAAAATAAGTCGTTATAATGGCTAGTAACGATAATAATGGTCGATTAATCTCGCACATTGGTAAGACCAAAGGGTCATATTAGTGACCAATGCATCAACTAATGCATATACAAACTCACAATGCATGAAAATTTTGCCTTTTAAAGTAAATTGTTCAATCATTGTATAGTATTGATCGACCAATATATCAACCAATTTACTAAGAAATTCAGGATACTCATTTATACTAACAATTAAGAGACATTAATTGACCACATTCATAGAGTGGTTGACCAATATGTCCAAAAATAAGAAATGTTAAAGATTAAAATACATTATTTTGATAGAAACTTAATTTTATATTATTTCAAAAGTTCCATGAAATTTTTTCTAAAGATTAAAAGGTTTTCTTTAAATATCAAAACAAATTTCTTCTTAACTATGAAAGGATTTTTTAAATTATATCTTATATGCAAATGATCATTCAATAATTGAGTCTGTAATTATTAAAATGACTAAGATAAGGTTACAAAAATGATTACGATGATTTCCTCAAATCTTGAAATGTTTGATCCCTATTTACTTTTAGTTCTTTACTTGAATTTCCTCAAAGTTCTCTTAAATTGCATATGTGCTCTATTTTACTCAATTTCTTAATCGTTTGATTGCTCAATTGATTCACTAGGCTCTTTCCTCACTTTTCCCTTTTTAAAACTTAATCTTTCACATATTAGCTTAATAATATACCAAGGATTAAAATATCAGTAGTAATATATTTTGTTATCATAAATACTATAGGTTGGAATCTCACTTAGTCCAATAATGTATAAGATCAGATATTTGTTACATTGTTATAATGGTAAGGAGATCTCAATTAAATCTAGGTCAAACACATTAGAAAGTAGCAAAAAGAATATTGAGGTATTTAAAAGGTATTGTTAATTACACATTATGTTATCAAGTCAATGATTTACATATGCAATATTATATGGATGTAGATTGGGGAGGAGATTTAGATAAGAGAAAATCTAAATCTAAATTTATTTTCTTACTTAATAATGATGCAGTATAGTAAAAAAGTATGAAATAATCTTCTATTGCTTTATCTATAATGGAAGCTAAACTCATGGCATTTTCAAATGTAGTACAATAAATTAATTGGTTTAGACATTTATTGATTCATTTCAAGTTACTAAAAGCAAAAATAATCTAGTGGTAATTAAATGTGATAGTCAAACATTAATTACTTATACAAAAGATCCCACATTTTATTGTAAAACCAATTATATGGATATAAAGTATAATTATGTGAAAGATCTAGTTACACAAGGTAAAGTGAATACGAAATATAATCTACATATAATATGATAGTAAATTCAATGAAAAAACTAATTCCAAAAGATACGTGCATTGAGCATGTGAATCTACTGGAATTTGCAGATATTGATATATTATTGATAAATATTTCCAAATGTATGTTCATTCATTATATTGTCATGTTTAAATGCAAAACATATGTTGAAATCATTGATTATGTGATTAGAATTATGTAACACTTGATTTTAAAGTAAGGTTTTTTGTGTGTGAAATGTTCTCTATGTATATAAGAGATTGGCCCCCTTATACCGAAAATTGCTTCTAGCATTTTTAATAAATGGAGATAATGTAGGTTTAAAGTTTATTGTCTAGGTTAATTGAGAGCAAGAAAGTTAAGCAATAATTATCGACTTAGAGAATAAAAATAAAAGAAAAATAGTTTGATTGATTAAAAGCTACTATATCTATCTTAAGCCGCCAAATGTAAGGTCTCAAAAAGATTAATTTTGTAGTAGAATTTAAGTTAAACATTAAATATATTTACACTAACATTTATATAGTAAAAATTCATGAATAGAAGTCATCTATATAAATGAAAAGATGTTAATATTGTAATGCCAGACTTTTATAAAATCAATTAGAAAATGGGTTAATACAAGTTGCAAGATCTCAAATTATATTATGTGAGACCCTAAAGGTTAAATAAGCCTCATAACAGACCTTTATAACTCTTATCTCATTCTTAATAATTATATTTAAGATTTGTTGCTTTATAATATTATCAAAGGATCATATGTGTGGGATAGTTCTAAGAAAGTAAATTTAATTTAATTCAAGAGAATTTAGAATGAGGGAAGGTTATTTTAGTTGGTAACTTAAAAAGATATATATCAAAGGTGATTCTTGTCACTTAATGAAATAATTGAATGCAATTACGTTCTAATGAAATAAATAAAATCAAAGAAAGATAAAGTAGATGTGACTTAAGGTTTAGTATACAAATTTACTAAGTAATCAATCTAATGAAATAAATAAAATTAAAGAAAGAAAAAGTAGATATGACTTAGGGTTTAGTATACAAATTTACTCAATAATCACTTTATTAGTCCAAATCTCGTATATTTCTAACAAATATATGATAATAAACTCTTGTTATATACTGGTCACATAGGTTATTGATCAGATATAAGAATTACATAATTCTAATTTATTAATCTCATTATATATATAATATGAAAAATATGAACACCCGTAGCAAATGGATATTCGTTTACATATGATATTAATTATATTGCTCAAATCCCAAGGCAGTTACAGCAATTTCAAAAACTATTTCGTATATTTGATTTTTTAAAATCAAAAATAAGAAAGAAAAAAGATAGTAGATGGGAATTACACAACAAAGTTCGTCCTTTAACATACGGGAAAAGAGAAATCAGTAACGCTTATTTTATATCTAACTATGTAAAAGAGACAATTACGTTTTTTTTTTAATCATTAGACAACCAGTTTACATGCAAGTGCCTTCCGCTTGTCTTAAATTTCAAAGGAACATATATTACACCATCTCAAGCTTTCAAATTGTAGATTGTGAATTGTGAAATGATAATTATGATATTGTAAATGATGCATGCACAATTGCAAATAATATAAATGTAATTGTCATAATCATATATATTGTAACTGTAAATATTTCCGTCAGTAATTTAAAACTTTGGAGAGTTCTAAAACGAAAACTTGAATACTTATACATACATGATTTTGGTGGAGTGATGTGAACCTATTGAACAACAAAGTTGAATTGTATTTTATGTGAAGAAAAATATCAGGAAACCATTATTTTATGTGACTTTTTATAATAATAACTATCGTTTAGAACGTGCTCTGTGTACTTGTTCTTTCCAACTGCTCACTCTACTGTCGCCGAAAAAGTTGAACTGAAGGTTATCTGGGCATAATCCAAAGGCAGGATCGATATTCATCAGATTACACATTCGTGTATTTGTAAGTTTTGCTTTGGTGGGACAGGTGCAGCACTGTTGTTGCAACTTGCAAGTACAGTAGCTATGTATCTTTTTACAAATTCCATAATGCTTTGAAAATTGTTCTGCGCAGACTCGGAGGTCTCAATATATATTGTGGCAGGATGAGGGTATCAAATGAATTAATGGGTTTACATATGTATGCATGTATGTAGAACAACAGTGGAAGGTAAAAATCCAACGAGTATAGTTGTAATGTTGGTGGGGGACCGATGATAGCACATCAAGTACATTTAAACAAAAATCAAACCCCACATGGATTCACGGAGAAAGCTAAGCATAGAGCACAGCATTTGTGGTCCAACCATTTAGGACTTGACTTGCTGGTGGAGGCTTGCCATGTTTGTCCATCAGCCAGGTGATGGTTAAGTGTAGATTGTCTCATCCCGAAGAAAAAGCTGGGCAAGGGAGTGATTGTGTTGACATTTTTAGTTTTCAACTTGGTGAGTTTTCGTGTAATTTTTAGCCCACCACCTCTGTAAACAGACCGTGAGAAATGAGAGAATGAGACATGACACAAAATCATACATATATGAGTTACATCTAAGCCACTGCACTGCATAAGTTTCCTGCACTAGCACAGGATGGATAAATGCAAATGAAAAAGATGACAAAGAAGTACACCATACATGAAAAGTGACACACACTCGAACTTTGAAGAATGTGATAATAGTGCACTAAATAGGTGGAGAGGTAAGGTACCAAAAGTTGGATAAAAAATGAGGTAATCTTAGACACTAAAAGGAGGTATTTCCAGTAATGACTTAAGCTTCTACTACATGTCACTTTCTCATTTGATTGCGACTACCGACCACGTCTCTATGTCTTTCATTTCAAGCCCTTCAATCATCAACCTCTTTGTGGGGCACTCTGCATATGGCTTTAGTAAAGACTTTTAAGTCAATCTAATGAAGGCACAACACAAAATATTGAACCAATGTCGAGCGTGAAAAACAATATTGGGCGACAGTAATTGCTCCCCATAAATAACTTTGTGCAGTCAGTTTCCAATATGTTTCTCCATGTTATCCATCTTCGGTTTCTAACCAAATTTGCCAGCTATTTTTTGTGGTATGGTACATAGAAACTGGCATTGGTTGTCTGCTTTCTTTCTTTTTTCCTCTTCTGTAGTTTGAGCAAAGTGGTCAATAACATTAGTAGAAGTTTCAATCCCAAAAAAATAAAGTTGCTTTAACTCATCATCTCTGTGAATTAATAGAAACACTAGTTTGATTTCAAGGTTTAAACTAAAAGCTCAAAAAGGATACGCCATCTACTTTCAGCTTCTTGTGACCTCATATGACTAAGTCCATCAACAGATAGAATTGGCCAACGTTACCCTCCAAATTTACTCATCTTGAATGTCAAATTTTAAACTATTCCATCTCTGCAGTGCTTATACAAGTTACGAATTTGTAAGTTTGGAATAAGAGTCCTGGCTCTTGCATTGAATAGCAATAAATAAATTCTTCAGTTCATAATGTATCCATTTGAGATAAACAATAAAATTAACTCAAGTAGTAGTTATTTTTTAAATACGTAATAATGAAAATTTTGAGTATGTAAAATAATTCATAAGTTTGTATTTTAAATAAATTATATGATAAGTTATTAATTCAAAATTAAACAACTAGTAATAGACTATGACAAAATAAATTCCAGAAAACTTGGAAATCAATTGTTAGAAGTTCATTGGGGAATCCCGTCACTTGAGCTAACCCTTGACCCTTGCGTGTACAGTTTACCTTCATGGACATCGATGCATAACGTTGAGGTAGGTCGGCCACGGAAAGCAGTTGGCTATCCATTTTTCTCTGGTCCCTTTTGGTGACTCATAATTCTCCTGAAAGAAGCAACTTCAGTTGAAGACTAAACTTAAGAACCATTTGTTTTCTGAAGAAGACTGATGAATTGCTAACCTTGGGAACTCTCAAAACTGAGTTACCAAGAATTACCAGACTAAGAAACTCTAGTCATGCTTTGTCTGCAAGCCTTTAACTTAAGTCATGCCATTTATTAAAGACGATAGTTTGGGATAGTAACGTAAGGTGGCTCGTTGGGGACCATCAAGTTTGATGGAAAATTGATGGGCCTAGTAAAGAAGGGGATTGAATGAAGTGGGTCCATCCTCTACTTAGCACTGTCAGATTTCTTTCCATTTTAAGGCAAACAACAATCAACGTCACCCATTATGACACGTGGACCTTATACTAATTTTGGGTACTTTTCTTTAAAGAAGTCACGTCTTTGTGGGCCTCTTTATTGGCCCTGCAAGTTGCAACTCTAATCCCCTTTGTCAACTTTCTCTCCTTTCTTTCGGCTTACCCACGTTTAAAGTCTCTTTTCATAATACATTCTTTCTTTTTGCTGGATAGTTTGTGTCGATCTCTTTTAGCGCATGTTTACTAA
>JAOTAX010000003.1:8113248-8134344 GCA_025629825.1 Erythroxylum guanchezii | reverse complement strand
TATTAGAAAGTGCCTTTTGGGGGTGAAAGGCACTTTCTAACATGCCCCCGAAAGGCACTTTCTAACATGGTATCAGAGCCAGTTTGTCTCGATGGTTTGGGGCGGTGTCCGGTTATGTCCCTTTGTCCAATATGTCCATCAGATGTCCAGTCCTGCTCTGGACTGAGAGGGGTGTGTCAGGAATCCCATATCGGACAAGTATGAAGGCATTTAACAATTTATAATAATGAGCAAACCTCCCTCTCTTGAACTAACTTTTGGGGGTGAGTTAGGCACTTCCTAACACACCATCTTCTTCTTCGTCTGTTTTTGGCAGACATGCACACAGGTTCGTTGACAAGATTAGAGGAAGAAAAGCTGAAAGTTTAACAAGTTCATCGTTACCTAATGAACTAGATTTCCACTTGCTTGAACTAACCAGCCTCATTATATCGAATCATTTACAGTCTTCATGTATCATGTTTTAAGTAAAGTATATGCAGGTTACATGAAACCATGAGAAACTGTTAATTATCTAGAAAACAGTCAGAAAATTGGGGATAGACAAACGAGGAAAATCTACTGATATAAGCCATAAAGAGAAACAATATACCAGGAACATATTATTTGTATTATTTAGTACTGTTTCTACTCAACTGACAGCCAAAACAAGTTTTCGCCAACATAATCTAGATGATCACGAACTCTGAAACTTCGAAGCAGGCCCAGTCCTGTGCTATGGCTAATCAAGTTTCCTTGCCTACGGATCAAGCCTCTCGAGGTTAAATCGCTCACGAACATAGGCAATGTAAGTTGTAGCCTTCATGTCCACATTTTCATCGCCACCAGGATCACGAAAACTTCTGTGACTGAAACTTACGGCCGTTTGCTGTGGCACTATACAGCTGTGGCTGGTGCGAAATTCTCCTAAACCATTTGGATTATATGGGGTAGCACTCACTTTGTTGCCACATTGCATTGGTATAGAAGCTTTATTGGCTTTAAACAACGACTTTGCTAGCTTGCTTCTCATTAGACCTCCTTTCTTGTAGTTTTTCTCCATACCTGAATAAAGGTTTGCTGTTGTCAGTTACTGAAACTTGTGCCTGTGCCCATTTCTGGAGCCACTTCAGCTCTTATATAGAAGTTGATGTCCCGTGCTACACTGCCATGCCAGGAACAAAATAATTAATACGATATTATTAAGGTCATGTGGAGACTTTTGATTGGGTGGTTTGAATGATAATAACATTCTGGAGGCAATTATGTGACGTGTGGATAAGTCTATTAAGTATAGAAGAAACTTTTTGTCGGCCCACAGCCCTTTTGATCCCATCCCAGGTCGTGTATGGTTTAGGATATAATATTCCCGTCTCTGTCTCTTCAAACTTTTTAACTTCTTGCTAAGATATGGATTATGGAGAACTTTTGCTGTACTTAGGCATCAATCCATAACAGATACGGGTTTTCTTTTCCTTTGGAAGTTCTGAAATTTAAATCTTCATTTACTTAACCCTTTATACTCCTTGTAAAGTTGAATTGTCATTTCCATTCTTCGCAGATATTCTAACTCCTTGTTGTGTGAACAGCATATAACCATATTGGATAGCCACCCCAGAAGGCCAACAGCCGGTTTGAACATCAAACAACAATGTCAAGATTGTGCGTGATCTCCAGTTTGGAAAACATAGAGTTCTTTCTCTAGATCTCTGAGACAACTGCTACTTTTGTGTGACAAAACAAAAGGACAAGAAACCGAAAGTGAAGAGAAGGATAAGACCTAAGTTAAAACCGAAAGAGAGTGTCAAATAGTGGTTTAGAAAATCAAGTATTCATGGTCTTTTCTGAGTACTTTCTACAGGGCATCAACCATTATCTCTGTCAGTCACTCATGTAAGGCGATTATCTTCACCTACCTGATTTGTGCGAATATGCGATGAAAAGATCAGACATTATCCTATGTATTGCCTCCAAATTTGATTCTATTTCGATCTAATTTGGGAAATAAAACAATGTTCTGTGAAATTTAATCTAACTGCTCGATAGCTGAGCATACGCGAGGATAAATATTTCCCATGTTTTATTTGAATTAGAATGAATACAATTAAGGCTGCAAACTAGTATTTGTCGTATTTGCACTCGTATTGTCTGCAAAACATGAGTTATGTTTCAAATCAAATCCGTACGAATAAGCATATCCTTTGTCACATCCCACCTTTTTTCCTCCAACCTATTAGTTCTCCCTAAGATTGGAATCTAGCTTACAGCCATAAAACATGAGGAGAATTTCAAAAATAATATCATCTGGTAAAAACGTAGGTTACCAGTTTGATGTTAGAAGTCGTGTAATAATTAATCTCAATGTAACAATGTCGCCATCGGAACAACTTACTTCATACTCCAAAACTCTTATCTTTTGTTTTGTACAATTTTGAGCAGACACCAGGATAGAACAAATAGGAATTGGTATTCATCATTTCTATCAGACTAACCTTATCCTTTTCTAGTGAATAATTTTCTTCTTCGGATTTATTATACCAGTCGGAGAGTGCTTCGTAGTTAGTACATTTTTGGGTATAAGACAAGCAGGATAAGGGAATGAAGTATAACAAATAAAGATAAGTTCAAAAGGGTACAAGCCTACAAGGACATTGTGTCTCAAGATCCTTCTAAATCCAAAATTTTGTCAGGTAGTAATTAAATTAAATCAGTTAAAATATGTTTTAATCAGTAAACTTTAATTAAAATGCTAAAAATATTCACTTCAACTTATTTTAAAAGATGGTTTAGTTTAATGTCTGAAGTAATATATGAAAATTGAAGTATAATCTAGTTGAAAGCTTACAGAACTATGTAGCACGGACACGGCAAAATGGAATCGTGTTTGTATGTCGGACACGTGTCCGACATGGACACCCACCTAACACGTGGTGAACACATGTCCGACACGTGTCTGTACGTGTTGGCATTAAAAAATAATTTTTTCAGCTCGGACACAGCTCGAACACCTCTTGAGACGACTCGGACACGGCAAGAAACACATCTTGAAACGGCTTGGACACGCCAGTGGACTTTTCATTTTCATATGAAATAATAACATTGCGTCAAGACTTTTCACCTTCCATCTGCTCTTCATACGACGATTTTGACGTCTAGCTTCCATCTGCGCTGCTTCTTTTCTTCACCTTCCATCTGCGCTGGTTTTTCACCTTCCATCTTCCTTTCTCCTTTGTAGTGCTGCCCTACTTGGATAACCTTCCATTTGCCCTGCTTTGTGGTGCTGCCCTGCTTCACGTATGCCCTGCTTCGTACATTAATATTTTATGAATTGTTGGTGTGTTTCTATGTTTGTATCCATGTCGTGTCGTGTGTCTATGTCTGTATTTGTGCTTCTTAATTACAGAATAAAACATAACAAGATAACTGTCGGCTATTAAAATATTAAATAAAGAAAATTTTATTTATTAAAATAATATTTTCCTATATGAGGAATAATCTATAATTGAGGAGAAAAAATAAACAAGAGAAGAAAAAGAGGAAAAGCTGAAGCACGAATTAGTAGCTTAGTTACTTGAAAGAGTTTTTATGCAGCAGATAATAGTAGCTTAAAGTGTGTGGAGATTTTAGCAGAAGGGGGGTCAGCCAGGTCAAGCGTTATGTCTTGAAACCTGAAGCAAAGTACTGCAATGGAACGTGCATGCGGTAGGCGAAAACAAAAGCAGAGACATAGTTATCAGAAAAACGCTACAAGTGCACTTGAAGCTGTACAACGGCCAATGCGTCCAAATCCAAAACCACATGATGCAACACTTGACCGACAGATAAGCTACTAGACAACCATTTTTGTGGTTGCGGTTGAAAGAAAGTCAAGTGCGTTGTGGTGGTCAAAGATGCCCTTCAAGCTTACGCATATCTGGTTGGAAGTTAGAAGATGGAATTTATGCTTCTCTAGCACAGAGCATCAAATTAGGTGGTGAACAACTTGGTTGATCTCAGAATTAGGTAAGTCTCTTTTCATATCCCTTTTTTTTATCCGCCGAATATCAGAATACTGAACTGGGATTTATATGCCTAATTTGAGTATCGTCTTTATCAACAAACTTAAGAGTTCAGGAAAATAAATTGTCTTATTTTAACCAGTGGAGCCATGTCTGGACGAGAGAGAACAGCCAACATGAGTACTACTCCCATGAGAACGAAAGCATGTGATGAGATCCAGTGACCGATGACCCATCAGCTCCAATCTGAAACGTACTTTGGCCATGGATATCAGAGCTACTGCCTCCATCAAAGACCAGCATAGATCCTGCCGTCTGACTTTTCCGTCCAAGACCATCATAGTGAAGACTCGAGAGCAAGGGCAGTGCTTGGGGATTCATTACAGGCTGCATAAGGTGGCTCAAACCAATCTCCGGCGGTGTGTCAGCTGATGGCGGAGATGACAGAAGAGAGAGAGCACGGTTGGAGTTGATGACTGGTATCAACCCATCAGAGAACATTTTCTGGCCACTACTACTATTGGTGGCTATTGTGCAACTGGTATCGGGTTGAGGGACAGAATCTCCAGGATCCAAGGAACTAGTTCCCTGTAAAAAAGGAAACTGTTTTTCTCCTTTATGGCTGAAGGACAAGGGTTCAGAAAATGGGGTTTTTCCTGGATTGAAGTTTGATGAGTGACTCGTACAAAACGCTGTCTCACTCTCAGTTTCGATAGTCCCAACCCAAGCTGAGCTTGCGGTGGTGGAAAGTGCTTGGGAACTACCAAAATGCAAGTATTTTGTACCTGGGAAAAACATGTTTTAAACATGTGCACTTAAACGTAAGGTCAACAGTCATGAAAATGAAGGAAAAAGTTCCCGACTGATAAGGGAAAGAGAGAGAAATACCAAACCCGAATTTGTCCAGTTCACAAATCGAACCTTGGTGATGTGAAAATAACAAAGCAGGATTTCTGGACATAGAATCTGGCTGAGGTTTCCTTCGACGCCTGTTGTGTCCATCAAGACGTTTTCTGCAGCTTCGTTTTCCTTCATCAAACTCGGTTAACGAATGGAACCTACCAAAGTGGATTTTGAGTTAGTATTCGTGAGGATAATCACTACAACAAAATCCTGTCCGTCCTACCATGAATCTCACAAGGTAAAAAGCAAAGCAAAGAATAATCCATGCCTAAAGGGAACTATTGAAGGCAGAAGAGCATGTGACTAAAGATCTATTGATAACCACTTGGAGAAAAGTAATATTTTTCATGCAAGCGTTCGTTTCACAACAGTTAACAAAGCATATAGTTCGAAGAAGCTTATTTATCTTGATTCTATGTTTATTGTTCTTGCCTTAAGCCGAAATGCAATTGCAAGACATGCATGACACGCACGTAGATTAAAGTCCTGTACTCGAGTCGAGATGAAAACATTTCACAGAAACCTCTATCAAAAAACTCGAATCAACCTATTTTATATCTATCAAACAGCAGAGAATGTTCAATTTTAACAATTGAGTCAAGGAAAAAGATTCCAACAGTGATACGCAGCTTCCTGAATGCTTGCAGATGGTAATTGGAACGCTGAGGCCCCAGCAGAACTTCATCTACAGAACTCATAAGTGGCCAAACCAAGATCTTAGTGCTAAATTTAGATGCTAAACGCCTAAAATTCATGAGCCTAAGAGAAAGTATTGAGGCCAGGTAACTAAGCGTATAAGCAATTAAGTTTTTAACGCTGAACCTTGGTTCAATCAGTTTCTCAAATACGTCTACATAAGAAAAAGATAGAAAAGAAGCCCCCCTAACACATGCTCTACTTCTCACCTGCTGCACTGCTGACAGAAGCGTTGCTCCAGACCTCTGATAAAAACCCTTGCAGTCTTGGAGTGAAGTTCACATACTTTATGTCGACGATGATAGTCCCTGCATTTGCTAAGATCAAAGGTGCATCCATCAACCAAGCACGAAGGCACTTGTGTTCCATTGCTAGGAATCCGAGCTCTCTTAGATGATCCTGATGATGATGAATCCATCAAAAAACCCCTCAGAAGATTTAAGCTTTATGTTATTTTGCCCTCCAAATCACCTAAAAGTTCCAAGTTTGAAGTCTACAGAAAAATGTCCAGTCAATTGACAGCCACCAAAACTACCAGGCACTACACTTTGAGCAATCTGAGGGATACTTTCAGCTCAACTGCCTTACGTTCCATGGTGCTTTAAAATTATAGCCCATAGTGCACCCTTCTTTCTTTATATAATCCTCTGCTCTCCCCAGCCGTCTCTCTCTAAGTGGTCAATCAAGTCAATTTCAAGAAAGCAATCTGAAATAGCACCGTATAACAAAGATAAAGCTACAAAGATGAGTTATGACACAGTAAACAAGATGACAATTGATGGGTTAACAAGATAAGTTTAAACTTTGACCTTGTCTCCAAGAAAGATGACAGAATGCTCAAACAAATGAACTCGTAGCAGTCAATTGGGTAAGCAGCAAATTCGCGGAGAAATATCAGAAGCAAATGAAAGGGCCATATTAGTAAATTACATTCTAGTAGTAAAATATTAGTTTAGTCCAGATGTTCAAACAAGTCACATCGTGGTAATCAGCACTCTAATCCCAGCCACAGTAGAGGCCTTGAAGAACGACGATATTTCTTTTCATGGAAAATTATATCAGGCAGAAAAAGTGAGCCCTTTGCAGATAAAATAACCTGTGAAACAATTTAATTTTTGGACAGGATGAATGTATCCAAAGGTGTTTCAAAGCAATTTGTGTACTACTATACTTCAAATCTCTTCACTAATTCATAAGTGGAGCTATTTTTCTTCGGAAAAAGTTGCCACAAACTTTGTTGAAGAGATATAAAAGGAAAGTCACCTGCATCACTTAAAAAGAGTCATTCATTGAACTTACTTTACACTCTGTCTTCTCTTTTAGAAAATTCAGTCTACATTGCAAGCTACAGGATATATATAAGGAAACAAGATCTGACCAAGCTTTTGGAGCAGTAACTAGCATTTACAAGTAAAATAATAAAGAGAACATGTTTTAATGACGGGTACCTTGCAAAAACCAGTCTTTGATATCTCCAAGAAGTTGAAAAATCTTGGGGGAAAAATGGTGACAAATGGAGCAAACTGCAGGTTGGTATACAGGCAAGCAAAAGTTGAAGATCTAAAACAGTGGAAAAGTCGTGACAAACCAATTCCAGAGAGTGAACAAGAGAAACAAGAGGACTACTCCAGGCTTGATAACTCTGAAAAAACAGTTCAGAGATAAGAGTTGGCTGTCTCTGGCAATAACCCAAAAGCAGGCAAGGAGAAGGAAAGTGACTGACTTGGGGTTGTATGTTGTGAGAATTGCTGCCAACTGAAAGCGGAAAGTGGATAATGTATTCAACTTTGGAGGTAAATAGAAAGTATGCAAGAAAGAGAGAGAGAGAGCTAATTTAGATGGAAGATTTTTGGAAAGTAGATAACTATGAGGAGTAAGGAGTTGAGTCTCTCAAAGTCTCCGTCCCTTCCTTTTTAGGCTTCATGGTCATGGCGATGAGGGAAGGCAAAGTTATAAAATAATGTAAAGCAAGGAAATATAGAAAGAAAAACAAATAAAGAATTTGAAAAAGACCCAAGAATGAGTGGCGAGGAGAGGGAGAGAGTGCAGCAGTTGCTTTCAACTTTCTAGAGAGAGCGAGAGAGAGAGATGTCGAGTTTCTTGTGTTTCACATGCCATGATGTTTCTTATTGGGGTTGTAGCAAGTGCGGAGTTCTGCTGTGATGAGAAGTCCCCCACCGCAACTGCTTGAGGAAGCTATCCTCCAATTCCTTGGATGTATTGACTTTTCACTAACCATCTCAGGACGATTCATGTATGGTTCCCTTTTTTTACAATCACAACTATTTAATTGCATAATGAATAAACACTCTCTATTAAAGATAACATAAAAAAAGAATCAATTATTAATTTAGTTGTTTTTATGGTTATTATAACTAAAAATATAATAATAATAATCATTAAAATCACCGAATTATGTCCCAAACTTTTTCCACTTACAAGTATGTTGGATAATGACCCAGAACTGGTCGAATCAAATAACAAATAAAAAGCTCTTGACCGAGTCTAACTCAATACATAGTGCAGATGCAGAACGCACAAGCAAAAGGTTTTAACTTTTTAGAGAGAGGCGTGTCTGTGCTTGGTTCGTGGGACAGTGTGGATCAAACGGAAACGAAAATGGAAATGGAAATGATGGACAAATCGGCCAAAGAATCATTATGGGCACAATCGCGTAAAACCATCATTGGCTCTTGATCCTCCACAAGATTTTCATTTATGGAAACAAATGTTTCTTTGTGAACAGTCATAAACTAACAGAAAGAGATGTTACCTTCAATTTTATTTACCTTTAGCTATCTGTCGCCATGATTGACTTTAAAATAGTTTGAAGTGACTTTTATTTTACAGATATGTTGATGAGGTAAGTTACTAAACCAAGATACATAATCTTAATTAGTGAAAACCATTTTCAAATGAGAATATTGGCAATTTTTTTACATATATGAATGGCTTCTTCATCTCAATATGTTAATATGATAAGACCCTTTTGCGTGATAATAAAATCGATCCACATAAAAGGCATTATCTTAAGATAAGAAGACCTCGTGGGGAAAGATTACTAGGGCAAAAAAAACACAAAAACTGGAAGGCCTGTCCTAAAGTGGCAGATGCTAATAATTTGAACTAGAGAAAAGGATATATATGGACGAGATTTGGCTTCAGTGTAACAACTACCAACTTCTTATGATAAAGATCCAAAAACATGGAACCGAGAGGCTTAGCGAATGAATTTTGAAAGAAAAGGCTTTTGATTAAATAAAAACGACAATCATCCTCCTCCGGACCACAAGTTACATAAGTGGCCCCACAGAGGTGCTTCACAAATATAATGCCGCCGCCCATTTTCTTTAGCCTGTTGAGGAATCTTCCATTCGTATTTTCCTTTCGCCTTCTCACCCTCAAAATTCTATTTTCACGTTCAGCACATTAAAATAGAAGTAAAGAAAAGAAAGTTGCATACATTATATCACATAAATTTCTGAAATAAAATATTATTTTAAAATAAATTTAGCATAGGTATCTACTACGATAGTTATTTGTATGAATAAAAGATTTTTAAAAATTTATCATTGATTAACACAACAGAGTTCATATTAATTATTTAACTTTGAAGCTAAGTGCACATTAATTTTTAAAATTTTATTTTTATTAAATTAATCTCAAACTTCTTTAAATTTTTTCTTGGCATAAAACGATTGTGTTATGGCTCCACTTATGTGGTGTCGGATTCATTATAAGTAAGAACCACATGGGTAATTTCATAATTTTGTTAGCTAAATAAACAAAGTCAAGATCTCAAAATGTTTCCTCCATCCCTCAAAAATTTTGAAAACAATTCTTCATTTCTTGTTGATGTTGTTATTGCTGCTATATTCATCTTTCTCTCTTTACCTCTACTGTTCATAGGTTATCTTTGTCCCAAGCTAATTGTCATGCTCTATCTCTTATAGCGCCCTTCAAATATTAATTTTGTAGTGATCAACTTTGTTGAAACCTTTGGAGACATTCTGATTGTCCTTCTGCAAATGATGACTGATCTTATTATTAGATTCATTTTAAAAAGGATTTTCTTTTTTCTTTTTATTGGCTTTGGCTTATGTTATAGTTATGTGTAATGTACATTTGTTGGAATTCAAACATTTGCAATGTTTAAAAGAATATATTATAAACGCCATAAGGGAAGAAATACAAAAAAGAAATTGCATTTATTGAAGGCATGTAGAAAGAAGATGATTTATGTTTTAACAGAGAAATAGAAACTTATTGTTGTTGTTGTTATTGTTTTCAGCTCACTTTACTTAACTTGGATTTTAGCATCATCACATACCATATTAGTTTTTGCCTAAAGAGGGAGAGACATCTTGTATATTGATATACACTTTTGTTTGGTAGATATTTGATTCCATTAACTTTATTCTGCCTTCAAAAATATTCATGGTTATAAGAAAATTGATTTTTGCAATATTGACATTAGTCTCAATCATAAAAATAGACACTAATGTTTGATATTTGATTGATATAGATTTTTATCGATTATAATAGATGGTAAATCTTTTAAACAAACTAAAATGAATCACAACCAAAAGCACTATAATGAGAAGCTTTTTTTTGTTGATGTTGATGTTGATGTTGAAGTTGAAGTCCTTTGGTGATTTCTTGAACCAATGACAATATTAAAAAAAGATTATATGAATGCCCTTATTATGAGGTACATTAATTAATAATAATAAAGTAGTTGCTATTTGATAAAGTAGTTACTATTTGATAATAAATAATACATGTCACATTATTGTAGGAAAGAGATAATTTTCTTAGAAGGGTGAATGAAAAATTTAATGAAAAGGAAAAATCTATTATAAATAAACTAATAGGTGAGAATAAAATACCAAATTTTAAGAATAAAAAATTAAAAGATGATAAGTGCATGGTTAACATGCATGAGTTACATGTTAAATTAATATAAGTGTAAGTGGAGTTGAAATATATAGTATATAACACAAAAATATCGTAAAAGATGATATTTAATTATAAAATATGTTTTGTAATATCTGTAGCTAAATTTGTAATCCTATTTATTAAAAGGATAAAGAATATGAATTTTATCAACTTTGGTGTTGCGCCATGATAATTTATTAGGAATATTTTGCTAATTTAAAATTACTTGCAAGTTATATGGACGAATATATTGCTGGTTTTGATGGTACTCTTTATATTTGTTTGTGAATCAACCGAATATAGGATCTAATTTTGTAAATCAACTCAAAACTCTAAACATAATTCTTTCCTTGTAAATTAACAATATCTTATATAAAATGATGTCCCTTCTTAACTGAACAAGTAATTTATCTCAAAGAGATAATCATCATGATCCATCATTTTAATCATGTACAAAAGGCTACAAGAAAATGTAAAGTTTTAAGCTAATTTCAATACCATCCAATACCGTTAACCAACTTTAAAATGTCACAAGTAATAACAAAAATTCAAACAAAGGATACAAGGAAATGAAAAATTGTAATTGTAAACTAAGTCTAATGCTAATCAACTTCCATTTAATCAAGTCCAAACTGGAATAAGTAATAACATAATTTATAACAAGTTTAAAAATCAAGTTTAACTTAAGCTCAAAGTTGGATCTAAAAGTATTCTTCTCTTTGAGTCCCTTTTATTACATAAGGTAGATGAAGTGACGTTTTCCATGTTATTCCATTGAAATTTTTTATTTGAAAGTCAATTGCTAAGTATTAAATTCTGCAATAATGAATCTTTACGAGTTATCTGACCTTATTATCTGAACATTTTCTCTTTTTGTTTATATATGACAATAACAACAATTATTTAGTGTTTCTATACTTTCAAAGAATATACATTATTATTTAGTGTTTGCCTAACCTTATTATTTGACTAATTAGTTCTATGTATAAATTATGACACATCCCTGTCCTGAAATGACTAGTTGACTTGCCTAGTACCTCACGGTGATCTTCCGGTTGATATCCAATAAAATTAGAAAGTTCCCGCGGAACTAAACCTATTTCCTTTTTAATCGAAAAACTTTAACGCATCATAAAAAGATATAAGCAGTGGAGTTTTTAAAAATGATTTTTGTTAAAAATTTCGGCAGCACAATGACTGTATTTTGACCTTCCCAAAATTTTCAAATCTCTGTAAAAGTTAAAAAATACTTCTATAATCATCTCAAAATCCCCACTACAAATTTTGGACTTTAAGTTCATTCATAAGAAATCTCAATAATCACTTCAATAATCTTAAAAATAAACTCAGACATGTTCATGCGTTTAACTTTAAAACATTCATATACATGGATCTTTTATACAAAATATAGTACAAAACATATTCACAAAAATGAAATTGTTCCCAAAAACATTTACATCGTAAAAATGCCTACACATCAGCACGTGACGAAGTTGACTAGTCGTGAGGTGAAGTCTTTGCTGCTGAGGCCTTTGAGTGTGCACTTGGGAGGTTTCATTTAAAAACAGAAAATAGAGTGTGAGCTAAACGAGCTCAGTGAGTGATAGAATTTCTATTCAAATCATATTTAACTATCTAAATCTCCTTAAAATAAATTCATCACAATTCGTATAATTCAATATTTAATATAAAACATATATACTTCCATAAATTAAGTTTCTCAAATTGCTTTTCAAATAAATAGTGGCAGCATTAAAAATGTTATGAATTTCTTACATGACATAGTCTATCACTAACTTCTTTGCTATAGGTATCCTCAGGTATAAAGTCATGAAGTTGGTTCTGTAACGCTTACTTGCAATTGGTTACCCACTAGTTACGGAACTGGTTTTACATCACTTATCCGCACTAGGATAACCGCTATATATTGATAGTTACGGAATTGGTTCTGCATCGCTTACCTACAACTGGTTAACCACTAGTTACAGAGCTGGTTTTACATCACTTACTTGTACTAGGTTAACTGTTATATATTAGTAGTTACAGAGTTGATTCTACATTGCTTACCCATAATTAGTTAGCCACTAGTTACAGAGCTGGTTCTACATGATTTACTCGTACTAAGTTAACCATTATACACCGATATAATAATATGTTTTATCGGTACACCATAGGCTAAAAAAACCATTTCCTTTTTATCAACCAATAACATCATCTCAATTTAAACTCAAATCATATAAGATTTAACTTTCAAACTCAATTCATATATTGCTAAAACATGAAATTATCCTAGCAATATTCACTTATAATGCTTCATTCGCATAAAACTCATAATCCACATTCACTTCATGATAGGATATAAATCATTTTCATAAAATACATTTAAAATGCACTCACCCTTAAGCAACTTTATTGTCAAGCACACTCACGCATTCTGTGCCTTTGTTTTACCTACACAAGCGAATTTCACTTAGGCATTTATTTCCAAATTTGGAAATAAGACATTAACATTATTTCGGTCTAACCAAATTCAAGATTAGTATTTAATTGCGTAACACTTAGGCTAATCATAATTCCGTTTACTACCGTAAGCTAACTTATTGTTCTTTGTTTCTAATTCTAACTTCAAAAGTAACTTAAAACCATATTTTACCCATTCTAACTTATCAATTTCTTCAAAATACTATCTCATTCAATTTAATTCACCATATCATGATAATACATGATGAGTCACAGTTATGACCTATGTCTAAAATCCATACCTCCATTTGTTCCTTACTTTTCTCATAGCAAACATTCAAATTAGCTTTGAGGTCTTATAGACATTTGTTCCCCTAAGTCTCTAGATAAAAAATCATATCAGTTCAACTTCTAAATCATGCAAAATGTACCAAATATTGCAATCTGTTTCAACAAAGGGTTAGTATCAGGTTATCATTTTCAATCTCAAACTTCGATATCATTAATCCAGAATTAGGTCTAAGTTTATTCTAGAGATTTTTAGTATTATGTATTAGGTTTCATCTCCAATTGTAATCATTGAATTTGGAGGTCTGTAGGCTGATTTATGGCCAAAAAATGGGACTTGTTCAAACTAAACCAAGATAGAATTCTACTACACGTTCCTCTCTTGTTATATTTAATCAATTTTATATTTAAAAAAACACCACAAAAACACCAAGAAAGCACTGATCTTAAACATATCCTTCTCACTCAAAACAAATCCATAAAAATCAAAAATTTAGGTTAAGAAAACTTATCACTTTCTTTCTCCAATCTTTTGGGTAAATGATGAAAACTTAAGTTTGATCAAGATTTCTTCAAATCTCCATCAAAACCCATCAATCATGGAAACCCTCTTCTTCCTTTCTACTTGGACAACCTTCAACCTTGCTTCTCTTCTTTTCACTTTTGTTTTTTCTCTTTCACGTTTACCCTATCAAACACTCTCACGATTATGTTCAAATGAAGCCAAAAGTCTTGCTTTATTCTTTTTATATTTACTTACACATGTCAATGTCTTAATGGATGTCTCTAATGACTAATTATTCATTTAATAAATGATGCTTAACCCTTAAGAAAGCATTTAATTGGTCATTAGGTGTAACTCACCAATCCACTCACACCATTATACACAAAAAGACCAAAATGTCCCTTTAATGAGTTTAATTCACCAACTAATTAAACTACATTATGAAAATATTCTACAATCGTCTTATCATCAAATTGACCATGAAATTTTCTAATTAGGGTCATTACTTATTGATTGGATGCTTTAAAAATTTTCGAATGGGTTTAAAATCATTAATGTTCAGTACTTTCCAAAAAGGGCATTTTTGTTCTAAACTTTTGAAACTCCCAAAATCCATCATATTGGATTTATTTTTTATTCATTTCATTGTCATTTAAATCTAAAACTTATTCTGAATATTTTTCATTATTTTGAGGTTAGGTCCCACAAAAATTTACTATTCATCCGAAAATAAAATTTTTATTCAATGAAAGGAAAGGTTCGGGGTTTTACAAATTAAATTACAAGGTATTCAATTAAGACACTTGACTCTTTGAAAAGTAATCCATATCCACTAACTTTTCTCCCTATGCCCTTGCCTCTACCTTTTCCTCTCATTGCCTCTTCATCTTCCTCCAGCCATTGTTTGTAAACTTCCTATAAACATTTTCTAAATATTGAATCATTAGTAAGAAAATGATAATACCAAAATAAATTTCATAACTAATATGAAATTCCTTATGTTAGTTATGCTTTTGCTTGATCTTTGGCTACTGTCTTATTGTCCACATTGGTGTTAGTCATTTTTCTTCCATGCTTGGCACCTTTTCTTATTTTTAACTGCTCAAGTTTCTCTTTCTTTTCTCATTTTTTAGGCTGACCAGACATTTTTCTTATTATTAGCGGTTCATTGACTTCACATTGAGGCTAAAATCTTCATCTATTAAGTAGCTCAAAGGAATACCTGTATGTTTATATATACCTCTATTTGATATAACATTTATTATCCGATCGACTAGACTCTGATGATTATGGTATATAGCAGCCACAAAGTGAGGAGATGGAATCCTTATCAGATCCTAACATCTATAAGTATAAGTACAATTACTAATTTGTATTACTAATTCTCATACAAATTTGGTCTAATCCATTCTCAACTTCATACACGTCAACTCCCTTTTAGTTAATAAAAAAATTAAAGCTTTCTCTCTTATTCTCCTCTAATATAGCCAGAACTTATGGTAATATGTTATTATCCCATTTCTCCTCAAAACTCCTTTTTATGTGCATCTTCTTTATCACCATCTTCCTAATATGCTCTAATATGCAAATAATAGGCTTTACCATAAACTCAAAAATCCAATCATTAAAAGTCTCACTTATGATATTATCTATAAGAATCACATTTAACATTGACATTGAAATATGCATCATATCATGTCTCACTATATTATTCAAATAGATATATTATTTTAGCACATCCACATGATTATTGAAATCAGGTACAAAGGTTGCCTTAGTTGTCTTCTAGAGTTAAACTTTAGATCATCTTCATTATATCTTTGTCTCCAATTAGCATAAATATACCTTGCATATATTTTATGCTTAACATTCAAGAACCATGCGTAGTTTATTTAAGAGGACCATAAATAAAAATATAAATCAATAAGAATTTATAGTAAGTTCATTTAAACAAACGTATATATTAGTAACAATATGAGAACATACTTTTTGCATATTAGATATAAATATCAAAGCCACTGTCATCTTCAAGTTATAGATTTAAAATAAGAGGCTCTAGAAACTACTTCCATGTTTATGTAAATTCAACATCAACTACAATTTAAGCAATATAAAAAATCGAATTGTTTTCATTCCTTCCAACATTAGCTAATAATTATCTTTTACATATCCTCTTTGGAAAATATCCATCTAGTCTTATTATTGGTTCATAACTTTCAATCCAAGCTTTTTTACAAGCATTTAAGCAAACATACCATCTTCTAAATACAATTTTACCATCAATATTAATATTTGTTCTTATTGCATATATCATACTGGGGTTCTTATTCTTTACCTCCTCATTATATCCCAATTGCTTAACAAAATCTTCCATATGACACCTTTGCATTATTGTAATGATAGTTAACTTTACTCTCTTGTAAGTGTTGAAACTCACATCTACTTTTAACTTTTTCCTTAATAAAGCATTTAAGTTGGTGATGTGAGCAGGAGCAAGGACCACCATGGAGATCACATGTGTGATGGGGTTGAGTTTGTCATTCCAGTTGGACCTATGTCCAGAGCTAGGGCCGAGAGATTCAATGAAGCTCTCTATGTGCATGTGGGCCAATTTGTGGAGAGGATGGAGTGCACCAGGCCTATTAGAGGAGAGCTATCTGAATCATTGCCCAAATTGATTCATTTATCTCAAATCCTTGGATTGGACTCTCTTAGGACTTGAAGACCATTGTATTGGATTGCGCATCGTCACTTAAGCCCAAAAGGAGAGGCGTGCCTATGATTAGACTTTGGGGCGCATTGGATTAAGCCTAGGTCTGTTTTTATTATTCTATTTTGGACTTGTTTTAAGTTATATTTATTTTAGGCTTCCATATATTATTTTGCCCAAATCTTTTATTATTTGACCGAGGTATAAATACCCTCTTTAGGATTAGAGAAAGACAACTTTGAGATCAAATTATTCTTGTGTTGCTGTCAGCCACAAAGTGAGCGTTTCACCTCTTGTTCTTGTTACATTAGGAATTAACAATTCACTTATCAATTTCGTCAAATTTGTGGCGTGTTTGTTTGGTTCAATTTCTTGGAATTAATTCCCATCGTCTAGGTTGCTTGGAATGGGTTTCCCTAAGGTCTAGTAGGAGCAAATTCCTTACGTATCCCTTTCTTTTCAATTGCGTTAATTCTATCCTATTGAAGAACATCGTAGCCGAACGAAAAGAATCAAGAAATCTTCATCATTCTACAAAGTCAATGCATCTTCATTCATCCAAAGAGTCACGAACTGACCATCATCAATCCACGATCTCTATCGCTCGCGTTATCTTGGTATCAGAGCTACGACTTAAGGTAAATTCCTATTTACCTCTTTTCACAATTAGGGATTGTTCATCGTTGTTCATCGTTCTTCTTTGATACCATCGGCTGTTCAACTAGACCTAGGGTGTGAAAATTTCGACCTAAGGTTTCTTGGATTCCTGATTTATTTATCTCCTTGTAATCAGTCAAAAAAAAACAAAAAAATGAAAACGACGACTAACAGAATATAAAAAAAGAAAAAGGAAAAAAGGAAAAAAGAAAAGAAAATAATGTCATAAGTATATAAAAAAAGGGGCCTTAAAACTCGATTGTTACTTGCTTGATTTAGATTGAATTCTACATTGTCTTATCTCAACTTAGTGTGTTACGCATTGAGATCATTAGTTGTGGATTACATGTTGATTCATTAATATTGTGGGGTACGAATAGAGCTTGAATTTATTGGCTAATTTGTGTTTTACCTTCTATTCAAGATTGGACAAATTTGGGCAATCTATTATGATCATTACTTAGGAATATTTTTGTTTGTTAAATTCAAACTTGCATTCCACATTTTGGGTTATTGATCAGTTGATGCTTGAATTCTGAAGTGTAACTTGTATTTCAGAGGAGATTGAGAGGTAAAAGGTAGTGTGTGTGAGTTTATTTGAGGGTGTCATTGTCGTGACTTAAAACACGAGGGGAGTTACCTCATTTGAGTGAAACACGTGAGGGAGTGTGTGAGGCTGTTTTATTGCTAACAATTGTTTTGTAGGAAACTAGCCATTAAAATGTCTCAAGAAGGATCGCAGGAGGGTAACCAAGGAGCGGAGTTGAATGCTTTCACTTTGAAAGCTATGCAACAACATTTCGAGAGAATGGATATGAGATTCAATGAATTGAGGGAGGATTTGGCGAGACACGACCAAGAGCTTGCAGAGACTAGGCGTGGAGGGCGAGGAGAGCCCCAAGGAAGGTGTGATGGGCGACGTTAACACCCCTTCCCCCACCACCTCATCATCAACCACCTAGGTATGAGTATGAGGATGGTGTGTATGATGATGAGGAGGAGGAACCAGAGGTGTGCATGTTTAGGAGAGCACAGGAAGCTGAGCCACATGATAGGCGAGATGGAGACCTCAAATCTATCAAGATGCAAATTCCAACCTTCAGGGGTAGGAATGATGTCGAGGCTTACCTGGAGTGGGAAAAGAGGGTGGACTCGATTTTTGAGTGCCACAATTTCTCAAAGGAAAAAAATGTAAAGCTTGCTGCTATTGAGTTTTCTGACTATGCATTAATATGGTGGGACCAGTTGGTGACTTCCAGGAGGTGAAATGGGGAGAGACTGATTACTACTTAGGCAGGCATGAAGGCTTACATGAGGAAGCGGTTTGTACCATCATACTATTATAGGGAGATGCATCAGAAACTTCAGAGACTCACTCAGGGGTCCAAATCAGTAGAGGATTACCACAAGGAGATGGAGATAGCTATGATCCGAGCCAACATAGAGGAGGACTCGGAGGTAACCATGGCACTATTCTTGAGTGGTTTGAATAGGGAGATAGCTAATGTGGTAGAATTACAACAATACGTTGAGATTGAGGACATGGTAAACATGGCCATGAAGGTGGAGAAGCAAATCAAAGCTAGAGTGGCAGTAAGGAGTGGTGCAAATTCTAACCAATCATGGAGTTCAAAATGGCCCAAGAGAGAGGAGAAGTCGAAAGACAGGGGGCTGGACTTCAAGGAGACACCCAAAAAGTCGAATGTAGGGTTTAACCCTAAAGGTACACCTAACACCCAAGTTTCTTCTAGTAAGCATTCTAACATTAAATGTTTTAGGTGTTTGGCTACTGGCCATATTGCATCTCAATGTCTAAATAAGAAAGTCATGATTATGAGGGATAATGGGATGATTGATTCAGAGGATAGTGGTAGTGAAGCTGAGCTTCTTGTTGATAACGATTTTGAGGATGATAGTTGATTTGAGAGAGCTATTACAGGGGAAGCACTAGTAGTTAGGAGGGCACTGACTGCTAGGCCACATATGAGGTTATAGATCAAAGAGAGAATCTTTTCCATACGAGGTGTTTAGTTGGTGGGAAAGTATGCAATTTGATCATTGATGGGGATAGTTGCACTAATGCAGCTAGTTAGATTATGGTACAAAAATTGAGTTTGACATATAGGAAACATCCAGAGCTATACAATTTACAGTGGTTCAATGATAGTGCTGGTGTGAAGGTGACTAGGCAGGTTGTAGTGCCATTTTCAGTAGGGAGATATGAGGATGAGGTGTTGTGTGATATGGTATCAATAGAGGCTGGTCATATATTACTTGGGAGACCTTGGCAGTTTGATAGGAGGGTAGCACATGATGGGTATACCAATAGGTACTCTTTTAAGTTTATGGGTAGGAATTTCATTATTGTACCTTTATCACGTCATGAATTATACCTGGACCAGTTAAAAGCAAGTAAAAGTGAGGAGGGATCGGGTAGTGAACTTAAAAAAATTGAAGAGAGAAAAGAGGCCCAAAAGAAAAATGAGATAGGTCCAAAGGGGACTGGCTGCATAGGTGAGGAAAAGAAAGTGGGATGTGCAGGAGAGAAGAGCTCAGTGAGTGAAAAGAAGAGTGGAAAGAAAGGGAGAAAAGTGAGCTTGTTTGCCAAAGGAAGAGATTTGCGAATAGTAACTGGATAAAAAAGAGCATTAATAGTTGTGAGATACAGAGAGTGTTTGGTTTCTGAAACTAACCCTCTTGATGCTTTGCCTAGTGTTTTTTCTTCTCTTTTGCAGGATTATTCAGATGTCTTTCCTGAGGAGATGCCCAAGGGACTGCCACCCTTGAGAGGCATCGAGCATCAGATTGATTTTGTGCCTGAAGCTCAAATTTCAAACCGCCCAGCTTTTAGGAGTAATCCTGAGGAGACAAAAGAGCTTCAAAAGCAGGTGGATGAGTTACTAGAAAAGGGACATGTGAGGGAGAGCTTGAACCTGTATGCGGTGCCTGTGTTGCTGGTGCCAAAAAAAGGTGGGACCTGGAAGATTTGTGTAGACTGCAAATCTGTCAACAAAACATTGTAAAGTATCGCCATCTTATTCCTAGGTTAGATGATATGCTTGATGAATTGCATGGTGCATGTGTCTTTACCAAAATTGATTTGAAAAGTGGATACCACTAGATTAGAATAAAACCAAGAGATGAATAGAAAACTACTTTTAAAACTAAATATGGGTTGTATGAGTGGTTAGTTATTCCATTTGGTTTAACTAATGCACCCAACACTTTTATGAGGTTGATGAATCATGTGTTGCGTGCATTTCTTGAAAATTTTGTAGTTATTTACTTTGATGACATCTTGATATATAGCACTAATCTTGATGAGCATGTCATAAATGTGAGATATGTTTTGGATGTATTGAGATAAGAGAAGCTATATGTGAACCTTAAAAAGTGTATTTTTTTGCATTGATAGGCTTGTATTTTTGGGGTTTGTAGTCAGTTCTAAGGGAGTTGAGGTTGATGAGGAGAAGGTGAAGGCTATCCAGGAATGGTCGACACCTAAGAGTGCTAGTGAGGTGAGGAGTTTTCATGGACTTGTTAGTTTCTATAGGAGGTTTGTGAAAGATTTCTCTACCATTGCTACTCCTTTGATTGAAATAATCAAGAAGGAGAAAGGGTTTATATGGGGTGAGGAACAAAAGTATGCATTTAATTTGTTGAAAGCAAAATTGTGTTCGGCTCCTATTCTATGTTTACCTGACTTTGAGAAAGCTTTTGAGGTTGAATGTGATGCTTCTGGTATTGGTATAGGTGTTATGCTTTTACAGGAAAACAAACCAGTAGCTTATTTTAGTGAAAAACTGAGTGGTGCACAACTCAATTATCAGACCTATGACAATGAGTTTTATTGTAGAGCCCGGCCTCTACCACTAGCACTCCAGATATTGTCCTCTTTGGTTACCTGGGTGAGCCACTGCTCGAACCCAGGACCTCAAGGTTTTGTTCCACTTTAAGTGGAC
>JAOTAX010000003.1:8078663-8101645 GCA_025629825.1 Erythroxylum guanchezii | reverse complement strand
ATGCTTTTCTTACCTTCTCTACTCTTCTTTGTTTTTCTTTTCAGTAATGGACATTCTGACTTGTAATGTCCTGGTTTATTACACTCATAGCATATGACGGATGTCTTCTCAATCTTTTCATCAACTTTGATATTTTTCTTAAAGGATGGATTTCCTTTAGCCTTTTTCTTCCACATACGTCTGAGCTTTCTTAAAATGAAAGATAACTCATCATCTTCATCGCTCGAATCCTGATCTGATTCACTAGAATTATCATTCTTGGATTCTTCAATCTTCAGTTCTTTTGACGATGAATTCTTCTTTCTTTGAATCTTATGATTCTTCTGTCCGGCCTTCAATGCTATCAATTTGTCCCGTCTGGGCTTGTCTTCAGCATCGAGCTCAACTTCATGTATTTTCAGCGATCTAAGCAATTCATCAAGCTTTAGTACGCTTAAATCCTTGGCTTCTTGAATAGCTGTAACTTTCGGTCTCCATTTCTTTGGTAGACTTCTTAAGATCTTACGAACATGGTCTTGATTATCGTAAGTCCTGCCGAGAGCTTTAAGTCCATTAATGATTGTTTGAAATCTTCCAAACATATGATCAATAGATTCTTCGTCTTTCATTTTGAACAGCTCATATTGATGTACAAGAATGCTTATCTTGGACTCCTTGACTTAATTTGCACCTTCGTATGCGATGAATAACATATCCCACATCTCCTTTGCAGTATTGCATCCGTGGACTTTATCGTACTCACTTCTGCTTAAGGCATAACTCAAAAAGATTGCGCCTTCCGTCTCACTTTCCATCGTCTAACTTTTATCTTTGCGCTTCCATCTGATTTTGTATCGTCTGACCTTTATCTTTGCGCTTTCGTCTGATATTTGCTTTGCTTCTTCCATCTAATTTTTGCTTTGCTTCTTCCGTCTGATTTTTGCTTTGCTTCTTCCGTCTCATATTCTTCTGCTTCCGTCTTACTTTCTTCTTTCATTATTATTTGTTTTTCATCAAAATCATTTACGTGAAGTCATTTTGACTTATCAAGGTGAAGTATGATTTATGCACTAGGGAGATAAACACATTAGATTTAGAGATAGAAATGTAATAAACTAGTGTGATAACTTGTGGTTGGTTGTTCTTAACCAAATTGACTAGTTAGGTTTCACATTGAGAGATGGTAATCAACTAGTTAGGTATTCTTATATGTATTAGGAGAGCATATGAGTAAAGTTCTGCAATTGTTATTATAACCTGTCATTCAATCAATTTCGTAATTTATTGATCAATCTTTTGAATTGATGAACCCCAAAGCCCTAAGTCTAAATCATCAAATTACCCTTATTTGTTATTTCCAGTATTTACAATTTATTGTCTACCCAATTCCAATCATCTTTTAAGTTTATTGTCACTTTTGTTCAAGTAATTAAGATTAATTCAGTAGTGAGTATCTTAGTCCTTGTGGGAGACGACCTTGGAATACTTGATTTGTAAGTACTAAGAACGACTCTGTGCATTTACAGATTATTTCGACCAAGTTTTTGGAGCCGTTACCGGGAACTAATTTATATTTGGTACCATTAATTCTAGTTATATATTTTTTTTCTTTTTTTTACTACTTTAAATTTTCTTCCATTAATTAATTTTGAACCCTTTCTTTTTGTTTGATTTCAGAAGCTGCATGCACTTAAGGCATTCAAGGAATTTGAAAAACGATCAACTGATTGAATTAAATCCTAAAATTGAACGCACTTATAGAAGGAATAATGCCTAAAAGAGAAGAGAGATGGCCAACAATAATCAAAATCCAATTCTGCATGAGGAACAAGATATGGGGAACGAACAATTCCATGAAGGAAATCAAGCTGAACCGGTTACTGTTAATCATGCAGCAAGAAGAATTCGAGATTATCAAATCCTATTTATTGCTGACAACCCCTCCTGCATTCGATTGACTGCAGCAGCAAGGAATTATGAGGTAAAGCAGATTCATCTATCCATGTTGCCACAATTTAATGGGATGCCGAGTGAAGATGCTTTAGCCTTCATGAGAGATTTCTATGCGATAGTTCAATCTCTTCCATTGTATGGATTGTTTGAAGTTGAGTTAAGGCTAATGTGTTTTCCCTATTGCATGAAGGGATTAGCAAGAAATTGGTTATTGAGTTCGGAGGTAGATTCCATTGATACTTGGGACAAGGTAATGGGGACTTTCATATTCAAGTGGTACCCAACCCACAAAACTCTCGAACTCAGGAAGATGATACATTGGTTCTCGCAGAAAGAAGGAAAAAATTTTCATGAAACATGGGAGCGATTTAATGATCTCCTTAACCAATGCTCCCACCATGGATTCGATACATACTCATTAACCCAGTTCTTCTACTATGGTCTTACTGATCACAATCAAGCTTTGATGGATTTAAACGTTGCTGAGAACATTAGTAACCTAAGTTCCCAATAATTATGGAACATTTTCAAAAAGGTTGTGGAGAATTCACATTGTAAGGTGAGTAGGAGCAAAGCTGCGACTCTTAATGAAGTGGGTTCTAAACCTAACATGGCCTACCAAGTTGCCGAGATCAGTAATAAGTTGAATATGTTGATGAACGACAACAAGTCTAGTAGGGATCCTTGTACTCTTTGTGGTAGATTTGGGCATACTATAGCTGGTTGTATGAACATTGAGGCAACAACGATAGAGGAAGAGGTGAACTGCGTAAACAATGGTGGACAAGGTTAGAGATTTGATCCCTTCTCGAACACCTACAATGAATGTTGGAAGTTTCATCCGAATGTTTCATAGAAAAATCAAGGGGCAACAAAAACAATGGGACCACTTGGGTTCCAAGCACCAACAAAACCACAGTATTCACCTCCTTCATCTTCTACACAGCAACAATTCACTTCCCCTTAGGAGAAAAAAGTAGATAGGCTTGAAGATATGTTTACTCAACTTATGAGCAAGATGAATCAAAGTGCCTAAGCTAGCTCTCAAGCCCTGAATAGAATGGAGTAGAACATTCAGTCCAACCAATCTGCCATCAGATATTTAGAGGTGCAAATCAGTCAAGTGGCGAAAGAGGTGAGTGAAAGGGGTAAAGGGAAGTTACCCAGCAACCCAATTGAATCCAAAACAAGATTGTATGGCAGTCATTCTAAAGAGTGGTAAGGGGTAGAATGTGTGGTTCCTAAAAAAAAGGAAGCTAAAGAAAATGAAGCCAAGGATGCTAAAAGTGTGAATTTGGGTGAAAACGAAGAGCTAAAAGAAACCACACTAACGAAAGAGTCTTTACCAAATTTAGAATTTTCCTTTGTACCACCCATAACATACCCTCAAAGAGTCAAGAAGAAGCATGATGATTCCAAATTTCAGAAATTCCTTGACCTTTTCAAGAAGATCCAAACCAACATCCCTTTTGCTGAAGCCCTCGCTGAGATGCCTGCTTACACCAAGTTCTTGAAGGAAATCATCATCAACAAAAAGAAGCTTGATAATTTTGCTACGCTAGCCTTAACTGAGGACTGTAGTTCTATTTTACAGAATAAACTACTCCCTAAGTTAAAGGATCCAGGAAGTTTCACTATTCCTTGTCACGTTGGTGAATCTAACGTTTTTCAATGCTTATGTGACGTAGGTGCCAGCATTAATCTTATTCCCTTGTCTCTTTATAACAGGCTTGGAATTGGTGAACTCAAACCAACAATTTCATTGTAACTCGCTGATAGATCAATTCGATACCCTATTGGTATAGTTGAGGACTTACTGGTGAAAGTTGGTAAGTTTATAATTCCATCTGATTTTGTTGTGCTAGAGATGGAGTTTGATATGTAGGTTCCTATAATTTTAGGAAGACCATTTTTATCCATTGTTGGAGCATTGATTGATGTTCTTGATGGTAAGTTGACCTTGAGAGTTAGTGAGGAGGAAGAAGTGTTTAACATTTTCAAGGTTTTAAAGGGTCCCTCTTTCGTTGAAGTCATCTATAGGACAGATGTAATTGATTCTCTTACATTTGAATCTATTCCAAAATTAATGTGTGATGATGCCTTAGAAACATGCCTAGCTTTAAGAATAGATGAGAACGAATTGGATGATGAGCTAGTGGACTATGCATTTAGATTGCAAGGTAACAGTTGTAGGTATAGAGCCTAAATTAAAGAATTGGGCCCTCCTAAACCTAAATTGTTACCTTCCATATTAAGCCCACCGAAACCTGAATGAATACAACTTCCAATTCATTTGAGATATGCATTCTTGGGAGAATCAAACAAATATCTAGTTATTGTTTCTTCTTCTTTGGATTCCTTACAGGAAAAGAAGTTATTAAGGCCTTGTTTGGTTGGATGTTAATTAATGGAACAGAATGAAATGGAATAAAACGGAACGGAACGGTTTATAATAGAATGGAATGTAATATAGTGAAAAGTTGTTTAAGAAGGATGGAAGGGTTCATAATATAATGTAGTGACCTGTTGTTTGGAAGATATATGGAATGAAATGTAATGTATAATAAATGACTTTTATATCCCTTATATTAAAATGGTAGTTTCAGGAGGTTTATTATTTTATTATTAATTATATAAAAATATTATTATTAATTATTTAATTTAATTTATTCTATATGATTTATATATAAAAGTAATTTATTTTTATTTTTATTTATATAGAAATATATACAAACAATTAAAGAATAATTTTTAAATATATTTTCTATTTTTCATTAATAAAAATTTTATTTACTTTTTATTAATTATATACAATTTATTATTAATTATATAAAGATATTATTATTAATTATTTAATAAATTTTATTATATTAAATTTTGATTTATATTTAAAAATAATTTGTTTATATTTCTATTTATATAGAAAATATACAAATAAGAATAATTTTTAATATATTTTTTATTATTTAATTGTTTGTATATATTTCTATATAAATATGTAAATAAATAATTATTTTGTAAATATAACATTTTTATTTTATTATTAAATATATATAATTTATTATATATAATATAAAACATTATTATTCATTATTTACTAAATATTATTATATTAAATATTATCATATTCTATTTAATATATTAATATTATGATTTGTTCAGAGTTGGTATTAAGAAGAATTATTGAGGGTATATTAGATAGTATGTATTTATTAGTTTACGTTCCATCCTAAACCCTCCGAATCGGAGGTTTCTTATTTTCACTATTTAGGATGGAATGACACATAACATGAAACCCTCCGCTTCCATCCCATTTCATTCCATTCCATTATGAAACCCTCAAACAAACGATGGAAGTGTGCTACGTTCGATCCCCTTTCATTCCTTACCCTTCAACCAAACAGAGCATAAGGGTGTTACGTGAACATAAATTGGCTATTGCTTGGAATATCGCTGACATAAAGGGAATTAGCCCTTCTATTTATGTTCACAGAATTTTAATGGAGGAAAGCCACAAACCTAGTCTGAAAAACCAGAGGAGACTCAATCCTAACATGAAGGAAGTTGTGCGATCTGAGGTAATTAAATTACTTTATACAGGAACTATCTATCCTATTTGTTATAGCTCTTGGATAAGTCCTGTGTAGGTGGTGCCAAAGAAAGGTGGCATCACTATCATATCTAATGATAGTAATAAGTTAATTTCCACTAGGGTTGTGACAGAGTGGAGGGTTTGTATAGATTATAGGAAATTAAATGTAACAACTCGAAAAGGTAACTTCTCTCTCCCCTTTATTAATCAAATGTTGGAAAGATTAGCGGGGCATGATTATTATTACTTTTTAGATGGTTATTCCGGGTATAACCAAATTTCGATAGCCCTAGAGGATCAGAAGAAAACCACCTTCACTTGTCCTTATGGTACATTTGCGTATCGTAGAATGCCCTTTGGGTTATGCAATGCTCCTGCCACTTTCCAACACTACATGATGTCCATATTCTCCTACATGGTGGAGAATATAATTGAGGTATTTATGGAAGAATTTTCTATTTTTGGTTCTTCTTTTGATGCATGTATGTTCAATCTAGAACAGGTTCTACAGAGGTGTGAAGAAACGAATCTCGTGCTAAATTGGGAAAAGTGCCATTTTATGGTACAAGAAGGAATCGTCCTAAGCCACCAAATTTCAAATAATGGAATAGAGGTGGATCTAGCAAAAATTGAAATCATTAATAAATTACCACCCCCCAATTCGGTTAAAGCAATAAGGAGTTTTCTTGGGCATGCAGGGTTTTATCACAGATTTATTAATTTTTTTCCCAAGATTTCTAAAGCACCCTTATGTGCTTTGTTACAAAAGGAAGTTCCTTATGAATTTACTGATGAATGTCTTGATGCTTTCAACAGGTTGAAAAAGGAACTTACCTCAGCTCCTATAATGGTTGCACCAAATTGGAATTTTAAGTTGATGTTTAATGTTGTGATTATGCACTTAGGGCTATCTTAGGACAAAAATAGGATAAGAAATTACATGTCATTTATTATGCTAGCAAAGTTCTTAATGATGCTCAAGTTAATTATGCTACTATAGAGAAGGAATTGCTAACAGTCATTTTTGCATTTGATAAATTTAGATCTTATCTTGTTGGGTCCAAAGTCATTGTTTACATTGACCATTCTACTTTGAAATATTTGCTTACAAAAAAAGATGCCAAACCAAAGTTGATCAGATGGATTTTACTCTTGCAAGAATTTGATTTGGAAATTAAAGATAAGGAAAGATCCGAAAATTCGGTAGCTGACCACCTTTCATGACTTGAGCAAGGTTATAAGACGGGAGAGGAACCGATTAATGATGCCTTCCTGATGAGAATCTACGGTCTGTTAAGGAAAATGTTCCTTGGTTTGTTGATCATGTTAACTTTCTGGTGTTTAACATCATTCCTAGTGATTATTCATACCATAAAAGAAGGAAATTCTTATCTGAGGTGAGGAATTACTTTTGGGAAGACCCGTTGCTCTTTAGAAGGTGTGCTGATGGGGTAATTAGAAGATGTATACTTGATGAGGAGATGCGGTCAGTACTACATCATTTCCATGCTTCTCTTTATGGCGGACACTATAGGGCTAACAAAACGGTGGCAAAGGTTTTACAATTCGAATTTTATTGGCCTACTCTTTTTAATGATGTTAGAACTTTTGTCGTGATATGTGATAGGTGTCAAAGAATAAGGAACATCAGTAGGAAACACGAGATGCCTTAGTCAGGGATTTTAGAGGTTAAACTTTTTGATGTATGGGGTCTGGACTTTATGGGATCGTTTCCAATATCCTTCGGTAATGAATACATCCTTGTAGTGGTCGATTATGTATCCAAATGGGTGGAAGCCATAGCTTTGCCTAACAACGTTGGAACTAGTGTTGTCAAATTCATCAAGAAACATATATTTTCAAGAGTTGGTGTTCCAAGAGCTATAATTAGTGACAATGGGGTACATTTTCAGAATCATCAATTCAAATCTCTATTGGCAAAATATAGGTGTCATTTTAAGTTTGGAACTACCTACCACCCTCAAACCAGTGGGCAAGTTGAGCTATCTAATAGGGAAATCAAGCAAATTTTGGAGAAAACTGTTAATACCTCAAGAAAGGATTGGGCATTGAAGCTTGCTAATGCTCTTTGGGCGTACAAGACAGCATATAAGACCCCCTTAGGCATGTCGCCATATAGATTAGCCTTTGGGAAATCTTGTCATCTTCTGGTTGAAATTGAGCATAAGGCGTTATGGCAATCCGAAAGTTGAATTATGATCTCAAAGAAGCTAGACAAAAGAGACTAATGGAGTTGAATGAGTTAGAGGAATTTTGCCTAGATGCTTTTGAGAATGCTTAAATATACAAGGAGAGAACCAAGGCTTTCCACAGCAAGCGCATCCTTTGGCAAGAATTTAACCCTAGTTAAAAAGTTTTGTTATTTAACTCTTATTTGAAATTATTTCCAGGGAAATTGCGATCAAGATGGTCTGGACCTTTCATAGTTACAAAAGTATACCCACATGGAGCTGTGGAGATTAGAAGGGATGATCAACAACCGTTTATGGTCAATGGACAACGACTCAAGCACTATTTTGAGGGAGAAATGGTTAGGTCTATTTCCACCATCGTATTCCAAAATTAACGGCATGACGGTCGAGTCCAGCTGAAGACATTAAATATAGCTCTTGATGGGAGGCAACCCAATGTTTCTAACTCTCTTTGTTATTTTATTAATTTCATTTTTGTCATATCTTCTTATTCTAGTTTGTTATGTGTTGCATAGAGCTAGTGTTTACGAGACATCCCAATGATACCTCCTATTAGCATGAGGAATAGCGTGATTATGACTTTTCGATCCTAAGGGTAAGACCCATGCTAAATGTGGGGGAGGTAAGTAGCAATGTCTCTTTGTTTTCTTTAATCTCTTCATTATTAGCACTCATACATCATGCATATAGTCCTATGATATCATTGAATGATTAAAAGGGACAAAAGAAGAGTGAACAAGGTGAGAAAAACCTTAGATTCATTGAGAAAGTTCGTTTAACGGACATGAAGTTCGTTTAACGGACTCATAGACCCAACATAATGCAAAAAGACCCGAGAAGGTTTGTTTAGTAGACATTACGTCTTTAACGAACCTATAGCTTCATAACAACCAAAGAGACCCATAAATGTTGTACTCAGAACTAAAATACCCTGTGCTCTTCCCTTTTCCCGCACTTTCTCTCTAACCTAGCACCGTCACCCCTATGTTCTCCCCTTCCTTTGTCCATGCCAGCCATCTTCTAGCCCAAAATTCTCCATTCTTTTGCTTCATTCTTCTCCCTTTCTTTACCTTCACATGCCATATCCCCATAACATTCCATCCCAACCAAACCGTTATCTCTCAAGCTGTCCCTCTCTCTTCTACCAAGATAATACTTCATGTTTGACGATTTCGAGGGATCTTCTTGAGGTTAGGGGGCTATCACTTAATGTCGCACTGTAAGCAAGTGGTGAGGAAGAATATGGGTCAATCCTCTCGATCTGCTAGGGGTAAAAATATGGTCGAAGAAGCAGAGGAGCCTGCTTTTGAGCAAGTCATGTTCATCAATGAACAATGTGAAGCTTGGTTTAACAAGAAAAAGGATAACAAGTTCATAATCGAAGTCTCAGTGGAGGAGGGTATTGATGTAGCGTATAACATAAGGGAAAACTTAGAGAAATTCCATTGGGGCAAACTGTTGACCATCAAGGGTGCGTACCACCCAACTGTAATCAAACAATTTTATGCTTACCTCAGTGCAGAAGCCGATAAACAAACACCTGTGCTCACTTCACGAGTCAATAGGAGAGAAGTGGCTATCACAGAATAGTTTATTAATGGACATTTGGAGCTGCCAGTGGGAGGCAATGTCCCATCCTTTGACAAACGAGCAAAATATTCAAGTGATAGTCAATGGGATAAAGATGAGGCTATATCTCAACTCGGGATTTGAGCCACTATGCGATTTACTAATCAGCGTTTTTTTTTGCACTGCAAATACCTTGACATCAGACCTAGGTTGGTTTCTTTCCTGTTGGCACACAATGTGATGCCAAAAGCCAGTGATTCAGGATACCTCTGCAATGAAGACCTATACATTTTGGATAAAATGTCTATCTAAGATGATCAATTTCAGGGCATTGCTGCCGCTCTATGTGGCAAGTGGTGCACCACAAGGTAGAGACGATGAGATTTGTGTTTCCAGTATTATTAAGGCAGCTGTTTAAGCATCTCAAAGTCCTCAAAAGAGATGAAGAAGTGGCTTATACTACTGAGGTGGATAAAATGAGGGAATTTGAATACAGAGAAAATGGTCCTAGTTGGTGGGTCAATCCATATCAGGAGAGGGATAATTCGAATGCCCCTGTTGGACGACAATCAAAAGCTAATCCAGCTCCAGGGGATAATCAAATTCTGGCTCAGATGCAAGAAGTCTGAGCAGAGATTAGAGATCTTTGAGCGGAAGTGAGCAATCTCGCGGCTTCACAATCCAAAGTATTGAGGGCCTTCATAGAGCAACAACCACCTCCTTAGGGATAATGATATCATAGGGTCATAGGATTCATCTGCATTTGAACTCTTATGCATGTAATTGTGCAATTTACTTTTAATCTCGCCCTAGTTTTGAATTTGTGTTGGTAAATTGTAAGATTACTTTAGTATTATTTAGCTCTATCTCCATAATTTGTATAGTTTGATGGGAGATATGAATACAGGGTGCAGAATTTGGTCAATTGACTATTTCAGGGGGTTTCTCTACCTTTACTTCGCATTCTATTAATTGCATTAATTTTTTTATTTTACCTAACACTGAGGACAATGTTGATTCTAAGTGTGGGGGAGGACAAATTGATGGTCGTGCAAGCACTATCTTGCATTAAATTATCTTACAATTCCCAAATAAAAAAAGAAGGGGTTTTAGATTAATTGTGCATAGTTTCATTAGGCATGTTTGCATACTAGTACAACTTTCACGCTCTAATTATCGCTATAATCCAATTTAATGAGTTGATTGCATTATAGATAAGATTGATCTTAAATAAGATGCATAATATGATTGAATTGATTACATACCTTGCCACAATTGGATGATATAATGTGAAATTGATTGAATGAGCATGCTATTAAATGACTAAACATCACCGAGTGAGCTATTTTGAGCCTACAAGATTGCACTCAATCCTATTTTTCTTATGAGTGATATAATTTTCTCTTCTATGTGTGTTTACTTTTAGAACTTGCATTACATCTTTTCAAGTTTACATAATCATATTATGGTACGTTCATGAAAGTGATAAAAGGCACTAGGATTGAGCTTGATCCAAATAGCAAACCCTTTTTATACATCAATCCCTTAGTGAACCCGATGTTCCTAGTAATTGTATTTGAGCCTTTTTCTTTGTAAACCTATTCAAAAGAATCTTGAACCAAGAAAAACAAATTCTCCCTTGTTAAATGGTTAGTAGAGCTATAAACATGGTACATCCAATATTCTTATTGTTAGGAATACAAAGGAAGAAGTGTGGGGGTGTCTTTTATGGTAATTGAAGGAGCATGCTTTAAAAAAAAGAAAAAAACAAACAAAAGCAAATGAAAATAATTAATAAAGCATCTTCACTTCAGTTTTCAAGGTGAAAGAATGATGGAAATTATGTTAATAGAGTTGGTGGTTTGGGCACATTCTCAGTAAATTTTGCCAATAATAATTGTAAGATTTGTAGTTTATGCTCTACTAATTATTCAATATTTGAATCCCTATCATTTCTTTCATAGCCTACTTTACCCCTTAGCCCTATTACAACTAAAGGAATAAAGACCTTTTTGATTCATAGATATGCCATAGATGGGAGTAGTGGAGAAATAGATAAGATGAAAGCTTATGGTAAAAGACATGCATGAGAAGATGATTGAGAGTAACCCTTAGACACTTTTGTGAAAGTGAATGCTTTATAAGATACTTCATTCATGGCATGTGATTTTGATTAATTGAAGCATTATGATATCTTTTTGTTGCCTAGTTGTGATCTAATTTATGAAGTATTATGTGGCCTTATGCCTATGTTTCAATTCTTACCTATAATGCTTTCAACTTATTGAATTGAGCTATGATGATGATTAGGTGTGGAATGATGGAAAGAAAATGTTTATGGATATCATTCATTTTAAGTAAACCCTTAGGAGACTATAAGTCCTCCATTATGGATGCATAGTGGTTTAAAGGCTTGTGGCATATGCTAAATGGCACCGTACATTTACGAAAGTGGAATCAATAACTTGGTTAAGGATTTAGTTGTTAGTTTTCTTCTGTTTTTGCTTGGGGACAAGCAATAGTTTAAGTGTGGGGGAATTTGATAAGTCAAATTATTCGAATATGATTTTGGGATGAATTGGAACTCATTTGACTTATCTCTACGTGACTTTAGAGCTTTCTTTGGTTATTTCTCATACATTTCAACTTTATGGCTCATTTGACTTATCTCTACGTGACTTTAGAGCTTTCTTTGGTTATTTCTCATACATTTCAACTTTATGGCTTAATAGGTGCAAATGGATAGGTTTTGGGCAAGAGGCATAACCTTTACTGTGGATGTCGGATTAAGGTCATTTAAGTATGCTTTTGAAGAGGACTCCGCGTTCTACAACTTTCATGAAGACTCAAAGGAGAGATTTTGTCATCTAAAGGGTCAATATTGCACGCTTTGTAGAGGCCCAGGGTATGTCCGCTAAACAGACATTGACTGGACAATTCCACTCCAGAGACTCGAGAAGGTTTGCTTAACGGACATTGACTAGCCAATTCGACTCCAGAGACACGAGACAGTCCGCCAAGCGGACATACTGGTCGCTTAACAAACTTTGTCGGCCCAAGGATGATCTGCCTTCGCCTTAGTATCTAAAACTAGGTTTCTTTAAGCCCAAGACACTATAAATACTCATTTTTAAGACCTAAAGAGGGGGTTGGACACTAAAAACGAGGTTGTAACATAAAAAGACACCCAAAAGAGGCAAAGAAGAGGAGAAAAGAGGAAGGAATCAAGCATTGAAAGCAATCTTGTTTTGTGTCCTCTCTACCTTCTCTCTCTACTCTTTCTTGGATGTTGATTATCTTTAAGTGTATGGATTCTATTATCATGTTTTGGAACTAAACCCCATTTAGGGTGAGGGATGTAGCTTATTTGGGGGATGAATTGATTGGTGTTGAATGATAGTTCTTGGGTTATGTTTATCTTTCTTGCATTTCCCTGTTGTCTCTATAGTTGATCACCATAGATGCAGTTTTAGGAATCATATGATGGACTAAGAGGTGAAGTATGATTTATTCGCTAGGAAGATAAACACATTAGATTTAGATGTGATAACTTGTGGTTGCATGTTCCTAATTTTTGCAATTATTTCAATTGTTGTGATTTTGAAGTTTTGGATATTTTATTGAATTGGAATTTAATGGAAAATTGGTTTGTTTTAGGAAATCGAGAAAATCCTACACAAGAGCAAAGGGAAGGGCTAAATTGAGTTTGGATTTTCAAGAGAGTTATAACGTAGGTAAAATATTTATGGTTATTGTGTAAATGGGTAATGTGCCTATGTGTGTGTGTATGTGCTTAAATTTCTAAATTGTGAATTACTGTGATGTGGAAAATGCCTTATGATGTGTTTTATGTTATGTTATGCATTGAAAGATGTATGACATTTCGATATGGTTAAATTGTGAGTATAATCATGTTATGCCAATGAATTGTATCATGGCATTTTGTATAAAGAAAAAAGCATGAGAATATGAAATTGAGATTGATTGAATTGAGCATGAGAATTTATTGTGTTTGGGCAAGAGTGGAACCGTTTCATAGTCATGTGCACGTTGACATAAAGCCTTCTCCCAGCTCCTCGCTTGTGGCATACGAGATCCAAAAAGTGGACTCATTTTGTTCACGGAGTAAACTTTGGTTTCTCTGTTTTATTCCAAGGAACCCTCGAGCCAATTATTTGTGCATTTGCATTTTGATATGATAAGTTATGATGCAAATTGAGTGTTATACTTTAATGTTAAATTACATCCAATATGTTCTATGTGATGATGTATTGAATTATGAAATGTAAATTGGAATTGTGAATGTTGAAATTTCATTGCTGGTTTAGGACAAGATATGTATGCCTATATGGATATTCATACATGTTTGATTATGTGGCTCATTGCCAATGGCTATAAATATATTAGCCACTGAGTTGTGTAGCTCAACCCATAATTTTCCCTACTCAGGTGCAGCACGAGAAGATTAGCAATCCTTGCAAGGCATTTGGAAACTCTAAGATAGCTAGGAATCTTTTGTACTAAGTTAGTGACGAATTTGGATAGCTTTATAGAATTTGGATAGCTTTATAGGCATATCAAATATGAGCATCCTTTTGTATTTTGTATTAAGTTTGATGTGTATGTTGATATGTAAGTAAAGCTTGTTCAAACATTAACTTTGTTTAGAAGTGAGAATGAGAATTTGAGAAGATCCTTTTTGTATGATTATGTTATATTCTTCTTTGTTGAGATTGCCAATTGTTGCTAGATTTAGAATAGCATGTTAGAGTTGGAAAGATTGTATGTGATGAATCTTTTGAGTCGAGATTCAAGAGTTAATGAGATATATTTAGTAGTTAAGTGGATATGAAGCGGTTTTGCACTAGAAGGGTCGAATTTGGGAAGATTATGAGTGATCATGGTGTTAGAATGGATGTTGGAAGCATTGGAGAAGCTTTAGAGGGGTTTGGGAATCCCCTATATCCATTAGATAGACATTAGGTCTGTTAAACGGACCTTCTCGGGCCTAAAAAGGCCCCTAGCCTAATCCATGTCCATTAAATGGACTTTCTCGGGTTTGGAAGGCACCCCAGGCCCGCCTATGTCCGTTTAACGGACATTCACGGGGCAGCTATAGTAAATTACGATTTTGACCCTTTTAGAGGTAGAATCTTGCTCTGACTTCTTCATGAAAGTTATAGATTTCGAATCCTCTTTCAAATCATTTGAAAATGACCTCAAATTGACATGTCTAATGAAGTTATGGCATTTGTGCCATGAGAGGTACAATATGATTGAGAACATAAACATGGTTGATTCTTTGGCTATAACTTCATCATCCAACCTCCAAATGAGATGATTCTTGAAGCAATAGATTTCTAACAAATTTCTCTACATCTCCAAAAAAATTCATAGCCTTTGGTATTGAATTCAAAATGATTGATGGAAAAGAAGTGAGGGTTCATTGAAATAACCCTACAAGGAAACCCGCTCATGCTTTTTTGACTCCAGATAGTTGGGTTTCGGAGACGGGGTCCAACATTCCATCTTCTCCTTCTATACTTGGAAGTTGCCTCCGTTCAGACTGATCTTTCTACTTGTGTTGACTTCCATCATTTACAAAGGATGATTGGTTTAGTAATAGTACACGTAAATAGTGACCGTATACGTAAATAGTAACAGTACATTTGAATAGTATCCAACATCTTCAAATGGTGATCTAACTTATTTTCTAAAGTGGAGGATTCAATATTTAGTGGCAACTACAGAGCATACGATAAGTAGACCTGCTCACCCAAACCGGGCTTTGATAATAGTTTGATGGGAGGTAGACACACCAAAATAGTGAAATAAAATCCCTCCCGCCTTTTGTAAACTTGTAAGGAAATCATGAAATGGTGAAAAACTACAGAAACTCCGAAATAAAAATCGAAGAGAGGCACTTCGAATTACATGGAAAACGTTCCTAGTTTGGAAGGTAAAAACTATGGGATCGTAATCTAAAACATCTATAATATACTGATGGCTATAAGTCTTCCATTTTGTAACACGATTTTAGTATTTAATATTAAATCCTTATTGTTTTGAGAATTGACCAGAGTTATGAGTTTAATTTGTTTGTAACATGATTTTGGCGTTTAATACTGAATCTTTTGAGATTTCGCCTTAGTTGTGAGTTTAATTTGTGGAAAATTATTTGTTTTGATTTGATCTTTCATAATTATCTCTCCAATGAGTTGATATTTCGATAACTGGTAGTTTTAGATTAATTATTTATAACTAGTGATTCAATGGATTAGCTAAAAATTTAATTTAGTGTACATTTTCATGGTAGACATTATGGGACTTGTTAATTGTAAAATTTTCTTATGTCAACAAATCATCCAACGAAAATTCAGTTACTTTGAAAGATTTAACACAAGGTTTGGATGTATAAAAAAGAAATCTTACTTCTTTAAATTAATTTTTATTCTCATGCCTAATCTTATTCATTCAATAAAATCTCCTGATCTAATATGAGTTTGCAGTACTGGTGACATTTTCACTAATTTTATGGCGTTGGTCATACCTCATATAAGAAATTATTACTTAATATAATAATTGTTGACAGCACAAATACGAAAGGTAGGTTCATTGATTTAACAAGTTCCTAAATACTGACTGTAACTCACTTTAGTCAATACATAAAGTAAATAGGAATTGCACACTCCGATGTGACTTAGGCGTAACAAAAACGTGCGGTTTTAAAAATCAATTGAGATGACCGAATAATTTGGTGATTTCCATTTCACTATTCGTTGGGAACAACATATATGGCAACAAGGTGAGCCGTGAGCCGGTGGAGTCAAATATGAAATGATATGAACGTCTTTCTTAGCTTTCAAAATGAACTCACCGTACAACCTTCTACTCAATATATCATATTCCCGGTCCACTACAAAATTTCAAGAATGGCGTTAAGAAACTTTCCAAGCCACTTCTAAACAAGAACTCTCGGTACTGAAGGGGGCTTAGGGTTTATTACCATCTCCAGTGTGGTATAGAAGTGTAGATATATTTGGCAGTCTGCACTTTCGACTTTATATCAGCATAATCCCTTGGGGATACATACATCAGGTCTCCACACAAGTTGGCGACTATTCACAAGATTCTTCAAGTCCCCAATCATTTCGGGATTCTCCCAATTATATATGCGCTTCTCCAGTGGATCGTAAATGAGAATCTAAGCACACTATTAAAGTGTATTGAGTCCCCTGTGCTTTTTATGTCAAAGAGCCACAGAGCACAGATCTGACACCATAGTGCCCCACGATTTTGGAGGATATTTCCCATCCACTCTCAGTGACCTCTTAGACTCATATAAAGTCGCATTGTAACCAAACTGTATCTTTGCTGTCTCCAAGATTCTTCATCCAAAGTTTTCTTTGACGCGTGAACTGAATTATTAATTTATGCCCTTACACTAAACAATTGGATGCAAATTAATATATAATATTATTTTGAATTAATAAAAATGCTTTATATATTTATCTTTATGCATTAATTTAATTAATATTTTTATGTTTTAATACTAAAGGCAAAATCTTTGGAATAATTACTTTGTAATTGAAATTATGATTAGATCATAATTATGAGATTCAATTTACACTTAAGTGTTATTCCTAAATGTTCCTAGTTGTAGTTTCATCAAGATTGGATATTGTTAAAACGGTAAAACTAGCACACATTATATTTCTTTCTTCTAAAGAAAGTAATTGATCTCATAAATTAAAGTATAGAGATACTTAAACTAATGTGTGGGTGATTATTAGAGAATAAGTCACTGAACTGACCCGATTATGAGATTTTCGAATGAAATATTACTTATATGTCTATGTATTATCTCATTATGATGATTGGATAATTGATTCTCAAACTTGCGATTACCAATGTATTTAGTATGAGAATTGCTGTGTTTTGATGCTACTTATAAATCATCCTAGGATAATTCAATCGGTAGTAATTGGATACAGTATGAACCATATGTACATAGTTGAGTAAGTCAATATAGGATTCGTCACTCTAAAGTAATTAGAGAGAATATTATACTGTTTTTGATTAGTAATGATTTATGGAATTCTTTAGCCAGAGTGAATTGATATTTGGAAAGGAGTTTTGAAATTAAAATTATAAATCAATTACTAATTAGCAAGAACAAACACGATTGGATGATAAGAGTAGACACTCTATACATACTTTGCCTAATTAGAATATTGAATGACGAAAAGATTAAATTATACATTATAGCCATGCATGAACAGGTTAAGTCAATCACTTTGACATACCTTATATTTGGGTAATCATGACATGTTGCTAGACGTCAATCATGATTTATGATTATGAGTTATTTAATTGAAGAATTAAAAATAAATTAAAAGAAGTTTTAATTTATCTAGTTCTAATCGTGAATTAGAATTATAATTTATAATCATTGCCAATTTAATAGGAATCTAATGGGTCACACATCAAAGAGGAATTTGTGGAAGAAAAAATCAATTTAATTAAGTTGGACATAATTGTAAAGTTTGGGAAACTTTGGAATCAAATATGAGATATTTGATTTTATTAAAATTAAATTGATTAGAATTATAAATTGATTTTAAATATAATTAAAGAGATATTTTAATAAAAGACTATTATGATTTTTTCTATTTAAAGGGAAGAGTTTTTAGCAGCTAGCACTTTTTGTCTTCTTCCTCTCAAAGTAGTTTGGGAATTGCTCTGTAGATTCCATTAGAGACTGGACACTTAGGTAGCTCGTGATTGATCATTCGGAAAAAGTTTCAGATATTTTTCAAAAAAAAGCGAACAAGGTACGATTTCTAAATTGATTTGTGTTTTATTCAAGTTTATTCAATTATCGAGATCTGCTTAGAATCCGTAAAAAATTTTATTTTCCGCTACGCCCGTGATTTGATCACAGTTGGATTCCAACAGTTGTATCAGAGCCTCTTTTAATTGTTAATCTTGAATTACAAGCTTGATTATCGCTGATTTGATTTATTATGTTTCGGTTTTTGTCTTTTTGAAGCTATTTCATGACTATTCTTGTTTTGTTTGTTCTGGAAATTGGTTCCTCGACTATTGCTTGTGGTTTTGAGTTCTGTTGAAACTAAATCTACACCTCTATGTTTATTTCTGGAAATTGTTTCCACAAATGTATGTGATTTCTGAAAAATTGTTTTCTGAATCCCTATGGTTATTCTTGTTATGCGATGTTTCTGGAATGTTTAATTTTGAAAATTGCTTTCTCTCTGCATCTGTTGCCCCTATTATCTGATGTTCTGAAACCCTAATTTGAAAACCAATTTATTGGATATGTCTGGGTTCGAGTGTTTTGTTTGCCACCTACATCCTGCCATTACTGTATGTTTTATGCTTTTGAGATTGGTTTTTATGTCTAAACTTGTGTTATTGCTTATTTTTGGATCTAGAATATTTTGTGTGTTCTGCGTTGCATGAAAGCGAACAAGATGGGCGATTATCGCCCATCTGTTAGCATCTAGCAACCCAGTGGGCGTCGATAGCCATGATGCAAGGCCTTGTTCGAGCCATGGAAGTGCTGGTGAGAGACCTACCAATGGCGGTACGCTACTGGTTGAGGTTACAATGCTATTAGTTCGCGTCGAGAAGATCAATAAACGTGAGAAGACAATAGGCATTAATCGCCCATCGTACGGGGCACTATAGGCGACGCCATGGATGGCATCGCTTGGGTAGTCCGAAGATGCCGGCAGTGAGAAGCGCAAACGTGGGTTGATGGAGCAACGTGGGTGTTGGTTGTTGTGACGTGGAGCACTACCCGAAGGATCGAAAGTGTTATTGCAACTGGATGCGGTTCAGAAAAATGTGGGAGGGAGGGAGGTGGAGAAGCAGACGCACGCTTTTAGAGAAGACGATGGGCACGTGTGGGACACACGCCCATCATTTTAGATAAGCATTTGTCGCAGACATTGACTGGCATGTGCACTTCACATGCCAATCAAACTCACTTTGATTGTGGGGCACATGCAGTGCACGCTCCCAATGTGTCGTCATCTGGCGCGTGCCAAACACCCTCCCAACTCCTTTTATATGTTTTTAAAACCCTAAATTGTCATTTAATTAATTTAATAAATATTAAATTAATTTCAACTCCTAATAAAATTGAAAAGTGTTATACTAATTTTTGAAAATTATTTTCAAAGGGGATGTTTGTTAGGAAAAATTTCGGAATTAAATTTAATTTTTCAAGAGTTGAATTATTAAATTAAATTATTATTAAATCAATAATTAGAATCAAGCAAAAGTTTTAAATAATTTCTTTCATAATTGGAATATGTTTGAAATTATAAATATAATAAGATTATTTTATTTTGATGAGACCAGAAAATTTTAAAATTTTAAATCCTTTAATAGAATATTAAGTACTTGTTAAGAACATGATAGTTGTCTTCCATTATTTGAGAATAAAACCATAATTTTTTTGATTGTTTGGCTTGTTGAGTAAACTCAAGGTCACTTTGACTCGAATATTTTTTTATCTTAAATTAATGGGTTCTACTTAACTAAAATTGTATGATTTAGATGAGTAAACTCATGATCATATAAATTTAGAGACAGGGTTAGGAATAATATGTTTGATATAATTTTGGCAAAAGTTGTCATCTAACGGTTTTAGGAGTCATATGAGATGTGATTGAAAAGTTGTTTCCTACCTAATTTATTTTAGTTAGTTTGTTGAGAAAACTCAAGATCAATTAATTTTAAATAGGATCCTAGCTCACTAAGAAATTATTTGATAATTTTTTGATATAATAGTGAGGGCTATTATTTTGAGGAAAATAGTGGGAGTAATCAAATATTTTAACGTCGTTATTTTATTTAATTTTTGGATATAAACTAATATATGCTCCTTTTTATATTTTTTTCGGTTATTGAATTTGAAGATGAGTACAAACTTGACATTGAGGAGCATCATGGACGCTAACAAGCTGTCTGGACCTAACTTTTCGGACTAGCTACAAAAATTAAGAATAGTTCTTAAGCAAGAGAAGAAATTGTACATTCTTGATACTCCTGCTCCATCAGAACCTTGTTCAGATGCTACTAATGAAGATTGGGAGAAATATCAACATTCTATTGATCACGTTGAGCAAGCTACATATGTGATGTTAGCTTGTATGTCTCCTAAACTTTAGAGGTAGCATGAGAACATGGATGCCCCTACTATGGTAATGCATCTTAAGGAGTTATTTGGTGCACAAAGTAGGGTAGAGAGATATCAAATCTCCAAGGAACTATTTTAGCGCAAGATGATAAAAGGATCTTCAGTCAATGTTCATATGTTGAAGATGATTGCGTATATTGAAAAATTGGCCCAATTAGATTTTATCATGGACCACGAGTTAAGTGTTGATCTAGCGCTGCAGTCTTTAAGTTTGAGTTTTTCACAGTTTGTCATAAACTTCAACATGAATCAGAAGGACATGACACTACCTGAACTGTTAAACATGCTTAAGACTGCAGAAGGGTGCCTTAAGAAGAAACCTAGTTCTGCACTTGTTATCAGTTCTTCTAAAAGCAAGAAAAAAGGCTTTAATAAGAATAATAACAAGAAGTAGAAGGCTTATACTAATATAGTAAAAGCCAAAGGAGGTGTCAAGAAGAAGAGTAATGACAAGGGCACATGTTTTCATTGCGAAGTCAACGGACATTGGAAGAGAAACTGCCCATCTTATCTTGCTAGCCTGAAAAATAAAAGGCTTAAGGAAGTTATCTCTTCTGGTATGTTTGTGATTAAGATCAATCTTTCTATTTCTGTTCCACATTCTTGGGTATTAGATACTAGTTATGGTTCTCACATATGTAATAACATACATATGTTAACAAGGAGTTGATCATTGAAGAAAGGTGAAGTGGACATGCGAGTTGGCAATGGAGCAAGAGTTATTGTATTAGTTGTAGGAGCTTGTAATTTAACTTTGCCTTCTGGCCTTATATTAGAACTTGATAATTGTTATTATGTTCCTATTATTACAAGTACATCATTTCTATTTCTTATTTAGATTTGAATGGATTTGTCTATATAATTAAGAATAACAGTTGTTCTTTCTATAAAGATGATGTTTATTATGGATTTGGATTGCTTACAAATGGTTTGTATGAGTTAGATCTAGAAAGGCCAATTCTTAACATAAATAGTAAGAAAAGAAAATTAAGTAACCAAACTCCATCTTATTTATGGCATTGTAGGTTAGGTCATATCAATGAAACTAGAATCATAAAATTACATAAAGAAGGATATTTAAATCTTTTTTATTATGAATTATATGAAATTTGTGAATCCTGTTTATTGAAAAAGATGACCAAACTACCCTTTAAGGAAAAGGACAATGTGTTAGTGAGTTATTAGAATTAATACATTCAAATGTATGTGTATCTATGTCCACAAATGCTAGAGGTGGACACTCATATTCATTACGTTCACAGATGACCATTCTAGATATGGTTATGTGTACTTTATGAAACAAAAGTTTGAATCATTTGAAAATTTCAAAGAATTTAGACTAAAGGTAGAGAAACAAACTGGCAAAAGCATTAAGACACTTAGACCGCTAGTTTCTTGGTTACTTAAAAGAGAATGGGATTCTTTCACAATGGTCTCCTCCTACAACTCCACAACATAATGGAGTTTCTGAGAGGAGAAATCGTACAATATTAGATATGGTATGTTCCGTGATGAGTCATGCAGTCCTTCCTATATCCTTTAGGTGATCCGCAATTGAAACCACAATATATCTTCTAAATAGAGTTCCATCTAAATCAGTTGATAAGACACCGTATGAGATATGGACCGGTAGAAGACCTAGATTATCACACTTAAAGATTTGGGGATGTGAAGCTTATGTGAAGCGTGCTATATCTGATAAGCTTCAAGCTAAATCAAATAAATGCAAATTTGTGGGGTATCCTAAAGAAAGTTTCGATCATCAATTCTATGATCCTATTAAGCAAAAGGTGTTTGTCTCAAGACATGCTCCATTCTTAGAAAGAGAATTTATTCTCAACGAAAGTAGTGGGAGTAAGGCTGAACTTAGAGAAGTTCAAGAACCACAAATTCACATCGACACGGAATAAGAACCTCAAGTTGATACTATGATATACAACCGAGAGTTCAAGAGACACATAGTCCGCAACGAACTAGTAGGATACGTCGTCCTCCCACTAGAATAGATCTATATAATGAGCATGGAAAGGATAACATATCACTTATACATGATGAGCCTACTACTTTTAAAGAAGCAATGTCAGACATTGATTCTTTAAAATGGCAAGAAGCGATGAAATCCAAAATGGAATCCATGTACAGTAACCAAGTATGGACTTTGGTAGATGGACCTGAAGGTATAGTACCTATTGGGTGAAAATAGATTTTTAAAAGAAAAACTGACATGGATGGAAATGTACAGATGTATAAAGCAAGGATGGTGGCGAAAGGTTATAGACAAAAATAAGGAGTTGATTTTAATGGAACTTTTTTGCTAGTAGAATTGCTTAAATCCATAAGGATTTTATTGGCTATAGCTGCATACCATAATTATGAAATTTGGTAGATGGATGTCAAAACAACATTTCTCAATGGGAATTTGCATGAGGATATATACATGAAACAT
>JAOTAX010000003.1:8048774-8067466 GCA_025629825.1 Erythroxylum guanchezii | reverse complement strand
AAGTTTAATTGAAATTAATATTTAATTTTAATTAAATTACTAAAACGTCCTAAGCTTATTATAAATAGGCTTAAGCTGTATGTAGCACTTCATGCTTAACCCTCTCTGTAAGAGTTACAGAGTTCTCTCAACTCATTCTGTGGATACTGTTAGAAGCCGAACACTTGTGCGGCTACGTTGGTTGAGACGGATCGGTTTCAGAAACGGTTCGAGGGATGCATCAAGATGAAGATCAAGCTTCGGGATAAGGTACGAATTAAATTCCGCTTTATCATGATTCGTGTTAATCATTTTATAGAATTAAATAGATCTTAGTTTTCAAGAAATCAAAAAATATTACGGAAACGTTTCGTGATTATTCCGCTGTGGTCGGATCAGATTCGAACCCAATTTCCCAACAAAGTTACCCTAACCAAAATCCCTAACTACTTCTGAGGGTTCTCACAAAGGTCATCTGGGTTTGTGTAGAAAGTGACACCTAGTGATTTGGCTATTATCGCATAGTTAGTTCACAAATAAGCCAGAACAGTATGGCCTAGACGCGAAAGTGTCTTCGTTAGGAACTGGCCGAAGTTTCTGAATATGATAATAGTGATTTTCAGTGATTGGGATTTGAGGTGCTGCGACCGGAGATGGGATTTGTAGTCATAGGGTTGAGCGGCATCGATAGCGACTATACGGAGGCGATACAAGTAGCAAGGTATGGAAGTTTGACAAGTTATTTTGAAAGAGGAATGTTTGGAAAGTAAGGAACGAAAGAGTTAGATCATTGGTTGGTTCTAACAAAAATGAAAGAAACTTAAATTGGTCCTAGAGATGGGAATGGAACTTTTGTTCCCAAGAAAAAAGCAAAGCTTTTGAACAAGGAAATGAGCTGCTCTAATGTTGTTACAGTAGGAAAGTTAGCCCCGTCAAGTAATGTAATTTTGTGGATGAGTGATTAATGTAATTTACTAATTTATAGAATTTTAAAAAATATAAACAAGATGATAAAATTAATTTTGTTTTTGTTTTTAATTTTTTATACAAATCTTAATCAAATAATTTTTTTTTTCAATTGTATATTAGAAATATTTTTTTGAAATAAAAAATAACAAAAAAATAGGAAACTAAAATTAAAAACCCCAACAGAAAAATAGAGGTAGAATCAAACCGTCCCTTAGATTTATGTTTTTGTTTTGTTTTTATTTATTGAACGCAAAATTTAAGCATAAAGGATAGCACTGTAATTAAACCTTAAAATTCACCGCTACTTGACACATTATCACAAGAGCGGAGCATATAGTACAAAAGTTTTGTACCTGTGAAATGAAAGTTAAAAGAGAAATAAGGTGTTTGACAAATAACTTATCAACTGTTTTTTAGTTTATTGACTAAAAGTTAGCTTTTTGACCATCTTAAAAAATTATTGATATATTTGGTGAATAATTTATTGGTTAACTTATTTAACCTCAATAAGCGGATTTCTAAAAACTCCATAAGATGAGCTTTTGGAGTTAGTTGTTTGCTTAATGATAGTATTGTCCTTTACTTTACTCTCTACTTTTACTTTATGTGTTTTCAAAGTGGGCCTTTTTTATTGTACAATTGTGTCATAAAGTTTGGAAGAATATAATAAAAGGGTTAATTACACTTTTTAATCTTTATTTAATTTTATAATAATAGTTTACATTTAAAAATACTATAATATTGAGTTTTTGAACATAAAAAGTCACATCAAATTAATATTTTTAGTATATAACTACTATATATCGTATCCGTATCATGCCATAATTATAAATATTTTGAATTTATTAAATAATAAAATTCATATATATTATATAAAAAATACTAATATGATGTAGCTCGCTACATCATTCATATTAATAAATAATTTAACATTATATTATTATTATTATTATTATTATTATTATTATTATTATTATTATTATTATTATTATTATTATTAAAGTTATCAACTTAATTTTTGTAAAATTAAATATTTAAATCTAAATTATCATAAGAATATTCAACGAAATACTAATAAATGTAATATTCGTGCTCTTATAATTTTTCTTTAAATCATGCCCTAATAAGTTATTTTACACATCAACAACTAATACTAAATAGCTAATTTGTAACAACCACATACCCGCTGGAAGGATATATGAATGCTATACAAAATAGTACAACAAATCAAAGCATATGAAAACTTCCAGTAAACAATTCAAGTAAACATACATTAAATTAAATAGTACTTAGCACAAACTCGCTGAAAAATCCAAACAAAACTAAAGTATCGTTGTTACAAACTTACAGACAAATTAACATATACATATCAAATACAAGCCTAAAAGTCAAACAAAATATTTACATTATTTTCAAAACAACACTCAGACTACATTGGCAATTGAGGTTGTCTTGTCCCAGTCTTTATAAACGTCACTCGGAATCTACACGAGGCAAATTCACCGTGTTAAGCATATAGCTTAGTAAGTACTAACTAAACTATGCATAATTTGACAATTAATCATACTGGAACAAGTTATAGCACAAGTAGATATTTAAATTTCAGAACAGTTGCATAGTTAACAGAACTGAGTATCAAAGAAGGAACAATCCCTTCAGTTCAAAACATCATTTTGTTTATTTCAAAATCTAACATATATCAGCATACACAATCAAATGACTGCTAATCCGTCAATAAAAGTGGGTAACGGGACTTATACAGAAGATACCATAATTGGTATCATATCACAGAAGAGACTTACGTCTCAATAATAGAAGACACTAAAGTGTCAATAACAGAAGACATTGAAGTGTCAGACACCGAAGTATTACAGAAGCAACTGCAGACCCTTCTAGGCATACCTATTTACCCACAACTAGGACTCAACAGTTTTAAAGCAAAACAAATTCATTTCAGACATTTTATTTGCAAAGCAAGTAGTCAATCATATTCACATATAAGTAGCACTTCCAATGATATAATCATGCATCAAATGCCTCGGACAATCATTGCCCAGAATTCAGAGCACAATCAGTATAAATCAATTTTAACAAGCAGAACAGAGTAAGGTATGACCATCTAAGATTACTTACAAAAAGCTCCCTTATTGCTTATTGCCTCAAAGTCTCGGCAATATCTGGAAGTGGTCGCTCTATGCGTTCCTCTATATCATTTAGCACATATACAAATCACTATTATGCATGATTAAAAATTTATTTATGTATACTGAATATGTATGATGCATGTTCAATGACAATTTCAGGTATCTTATTGTAATTCTTATCATCAAATCGATCAGATATCAAAGCCCTCTTTAATATCATTTGGTACTTATAAATTGGACCATAATAAAGCAATGTGAAATTCATTACATAACTTAATTGACCACTACAAATTTTCTACCCATATAATTTTTGGTCAACTTTGCATAATTAATCTGATAGGGTAAATGACAAAATTAGGCAAAATTTCATTCTGAAAAGTTGTTCTCCAATGTCTTAAATTTTTAGTGACTCCAAGATCATCCAATTTGATTTAGTATTTTATGAGTTATGCACAAAATACTTAGACTATACGCATTTGAACTTTTAGCTAGTACATGATCATACCTTCTAATTGCACAACTCATATCTTTCAGCTCAGATATCCAAAAATTACAAACTTTATACCAATTTAAAGCTAAGAGAATAAAATATAACTTTGGTGAAGACAACTCAGCCTAATTCAGCTCACATCAATACAGTTTATTCAATAACTACAGGACATGATTTCTATCCCTGACAGTGCTTCAGCTTAAGCTACAACTCAATTACATGCCAATTTTGAAAATCTTAGAGACAGAATTGAAAGTCGACTTCTTCAAGAAAGTTGTAGAAATATGTCTCTAGTTTAATATGAATTAAAAATCAACTCATTTAGAAATCTACACCTCAAGTTATAATTAGAAAACCGAAGCATGATCATGAAATTTTCCAATTCATATCATTTCAGCAGACTTCCACACTTGCATCCTATCAATCACTTTCAAATCAATTCAGATAACTCTAAATTTTTATGGAGAGAAAGTAAAATGTCTTAAGAATCCATTGATCTAAGTTTTAAATCATTTGGAGTTCAAATGAAAAAGTTATAGGCAAAAGACTTATGGCTGTTCAATGAAAAACTCTGTTCATAAACTTACACAAGCAACAATCATCTTTTCTCTCTCTAGAACGTAGACCATCTTCTCCACCAAAAACCCATCATTTTTTCTCCACTTTTCCACTTCACATCTACTACATCCATTACATAAACCAGCTTTCCTTACTCTCCTTTCAGCTCAACAACTCACAACAAATCAAAAATCCAAGGTTCATACTTAATCTTCAAAATCAGAAATCTCTCCTTCACTTTCTGCATATTTTCGTTTTGCCTCTACAACAACAACCACTCGTGTATTGATCCACAACCATGAAAACATACACCATTCATGCATGCATCTATTAAAACATCAATGTAACTTACTTGACTTAAGCTTCTCTCTCTTTAGCAAAAAATTCAGAAATGGAGAGAGCAAATAGGAAGGAAAATGAAAGTAGATGGTTTCGATGAAACCAAGCAAAACAGCTGCAAAAACTTTTCTTTTTCTTTTTCTGTTTCTGTTTTAATTTATTTTGCCTAGGTATTTCATTAGTGCTTTAACACATGTCTCCAATGCATGTCTTCTACTTGTCCACTAGATAAGCTACCATTTGTCTCATAGCTATAGGTCCACATGTCACATATGATTTTATCCATTTATCACTCCATAATTTCTCCATTTTTCAATTAATTTCTAATACAATTGTTACACTTCTATTTGTCCCTTATTTTTCCTAATCTAAAATACCCCAAAATTTTGAAAATTTTTTAAAATTCACCAAAAATTCTGAAATAATACTAATAGTCTCCAAATAAATTTTTAACGCAAATAATTTACAATTTACATTTTAATCGCATTTAGAAACCAATTATACCCGAAAAATGTCATGAATGCATGTACAATTATTTCTATATGTCAAAATTCATATACACATATTAGCGAATACTCAATTATGCAAAGCATATGATGTACTGGAAATTTCTAAATTTTCTAACCCTTAACATGAGATATTACATAATTTTATTAAACATCCTTACTAAACAGCTGATATTATTCACTGATCAAATCAGTTGATATAATCAACTATTAACTAATGCAATCCGCTGTTTACCAAACAAGCTAAAATTTTAAAAAATTTAAAGTTTATTTGATAAAAATAAAAAAATAAAAACTAATTTGAACATAAGTTAAAGTGCTAAATTGAACTTTCTTTTAACACTTAGCACTTAACTAACATCACATAAATATATATCATAGAATATTTATAACAGTTAATAAATAACATTTTTATCATTCCAAAGTTTTCTGAAATTTTTAGTGCGATTTTTATTTTCATAATTTGGCTTATATTTTTTTATTCTTTTGTAACTTACGAAAAAAGATCTTATCTTTTTCTAATTAAAAATGTGAAATAAAAATGCAATTGATATATATTGCTTTCGTTAATTTGTTAAATGAACGTTTCGTCTTTCCAGTTAATAAATAGATCTCGATAAATGTTCGCACGTACGATCTTTCACATGGAACGGACAGGATGTTACCCCAGTGCTGTAGGGTAAGAAAGCAGAATTTTTCTATCCATCAGGCGTTGTCCAGGACCCAAAGAGATATTTCACCGGTGATAATAGAAGTGCCTAGAGTGCGTCAGAGCAAACCAAGTGTGTGCATGGACAGACAATAAAGAGAAAAACCTGTGGGTGCTTTAATAGAATGGCCCACCAACAATCGAAACAGTTACATCTTAATTCTTACATGACCTATAGTTCGTACTGTAATTAATTTTTATGTGAAAAGAGAAGATTGAAACTAAAACCTGGAATTTACAAATGCTGATGATCCACATTATGTAAGAAGCTCTTTCAATGCTTCTCTTAGCGTACGGGCACACACCAATACAGTTTTGGCGAATCAGAGCTCATTGATAGATATTTCATACCACCTCTTCTCTTGATCAAACTCTAGCTACGAACCAAGTGGTCCTGCAACCTACCAAATTGAAGGGTCAACCGTTTATGTGCTGTCGATAAGCCAAACGGCGGGTTCTTCAATGTTGACACCCTAAATATCAACTAAGCTATTACTAATTATCCTTTAAAGCCCAAGCAAACTCAACTACTGAGTGAGATGAAATAATGGGCTGTCTCAATATAGTAAAGAGAAAAAGGAAGAAGCTTTAGCACTATCCACTAGTTGAAAACTTCCATCTTTTACTTGAGAGAACGAAGAGTTTCAAAACGCTTAAGATTGCTGTGGTGGAAGCTGTAGATTACATTCATGTAAATCAGCTAACATTAACACGTCTCTTGAGTAATTAAGCATTTGTGCTCCTTATAACATTCAACTACAAAACTTATTAAAAATTTGTTATGAGAAAATACTTTTTAAAGTCACAAACCTGAAACCAGGAATCCCCTTTCCTAATCTCCTAAAGCTTCTCACGCCGAGGAATGACCCTGCAACGCGCAAATGGTGAAAAACACGTTAAGCTTGTTTATACAGATAAATATGAGATTTTTAAACTCACCGTATTGTTTACGCAGCTAAATATTTAATTTTGGAGCTCAGTGTTACTGGACCAAATTCTCCACACAATGTTATTAATTATCTAGACTCAGTTGTAAGTTAATAGCTCTAAATTGTCTAGTTACATTTTTTATTGCGGTGGTAACTAACTACAAATAAATTGCAACGCTTTCTTGCAGGAACTGGGAATGGGGACTAAACAAGTTCATACTGTAGAGCGGGGAGATGCATAATTGCGAGAATCCATTACAAGAAATATGCTAAGGCTTTCAGTCAACCAGGCGCCATTTATTCATCTTTAAGCTTATAAATTCATGGCCTCATCTTTTAATGGAATCTCGATCACGTTGAAGTTCTCCTCAGGTCTTAGTACTTTAGATTAATTCAAAATTGAATCAAGATACGCAAGTCATATCTAGGCGCTTACCTTGGCCTTCAGGATCTTTTGGCTGTCAGCGAAGTACTGGTTAGGATGGTTAACTCCAACATCGTATGTTGAGCCATGAATAGCTTCAAATGTCAGTGTGCATGCCAACTGCGCGTTTCCATGTTATTCACTTAAATGGCTATAGTAGAAATAAACAGGTCACACTGGAAAGAAAAATCAAACAGCAAATTGCTGAGTTGCTGAACCTGATAATGTCTATTTCGCGTTTTCTCCATTACATCCTCTACCGCGCTACCATTGACCCCCATTCTAAAAAGTGCGGCCCTCAAGTTTTCCTCGCTGTCAACAGGAAAGCCAAAGGTTGATCACTTGTCCCTATATGGTCAAAATATCACATCCAGGTAGAGAAGGCAATGCCTTCGAACTACCGCAATTCAAGAGAGACATGCTACCACTGAATCGACTTAATAAAAATATAGAAATGGATAGGAACCATTAATATTATAAAGGTTATTTGTTAATTTATAAAAATAACTTAATTTATATTAATCATAATAATCCGTCATAAAAACTACTAAATGAATGACAATGACCACGCGGCTGCTAATTAAAAATATATTAGATTAGCATATATCAATTTAGCCTAATTTTACCGTCATTTATCAAGGATTTTAAAAACACTTGATATAACATAGTTTGTCTCGCCGAAAGATAAGGTCTAGGATTTAGGAATATGTAGTCAAGACAAAATTGGAATTTTGTTTTTTCAACCACACAATTAAAAACCTATGACACATTGACATGGTTGCCACAACCGAATAGAGATTTGCACAAGGTGACCCATTTGCCAGCCCCTCAAAAAATGAAAGTTGCCAACATTTTTTCTCGTAATCAATATTCGTTTCCTTCTAAGCCAACCCCCAACTGTAACCCTAATGACAGCTTTGGTCGAGTTGGTAATAAGAAGAACTGTGACCACAAACGCCTTGCAAGTGTGTCGTTATTCTTCTTTACCCAATTGCATGCTCATAATATCGCCACTACTGAGAAACTAACCTGAAATGTCGATAAGGACAGCCGTGATGATCTCCTACACCAGGAGTAGATGAGATGATCTTTTGACAAGAATAAGGTGTGTAATCCTGCAAAAACCAAAATTATTTAGATTGCCAACCGCTGAACGAACTACTTGCACCGAACAATCTCAAAGGAAACTACTCATCACGGATTTTAAGTATGTGACATGACGATACCTTTGGCTCCACACGTGTCTTGTGTTACTGATCTAACCCATGATGCAATTCTAGATAGCAATCTAAAGCGATGATTTAAACATAAATATCTAAGTTGATTAAGTCCAACATCTTACCGTTCTCTTCCCCTCTCTTCCATAATTATGGCGTATACCGTATGCATATTCTTTGTCGAACCTTTCTGCCCCAACCTACGATAAAAAAGATTTAAGGGCAGAGAAATCAATGATTTGGGTGCGTATCAACATTGGAAAACCTCATTTTGCGAGCAAACCAAGGTAGAAGAGGTATCTTCAATACTCTTTTCTAAGCCATTTACATAATGCCATGCATGCTCTGATTACAGAATAAGAGAGCATATACCAGTAAACTCAGATTTTCTTTTGTTATATAAGCAATTACGACACAAATAAAACTAGTATTAAGCAGGAACTAGGACCATATTTTGTCGTACTCACCTTGTGGGAGAATTCTGCCTTCCAGAACGTCAGTGCATCATCTAGATTCAACCCTACACCCTAAAAATGCAGAACAAAATTTTAATTTAAAATTTCTATGCTTAACAGATAGTAATATACTAATAACTGCCATAATGAAGCGCTTCGTCTGATTTTTGGATTGCCACACATTATGTGGTGGAAACAAAAGGTACACAATCAGAGAAAGAGCGGTTTAAGTACCAGGGACATAAATATCTCTAATTTATTCATGTTTTTGACCACCCAAGCATTTGGTCACGTAAATAAGAAAGGGGGAGAAAGAGAGGCTCTGGTCAAGAACTAGAGCCATAATACTCGTTAAGCATCCATAAGAGTAAATATGGGAAGCAGTTCCTGGTCCTCATAAAGAAGAAACAAATATACAACCTTCAAAAAGAGACCCAATTGCATCCTCCCTCCATGCTTCAAATGATGATCCTCTCTAAGCTGCACAATATTTCATTTGAATTGAGCAATCAATTGAAAAGAAATGATGAAAAATATATGTACTTCGTTAAGGAACGGAAAGACCTTATATCAAGAGTCTAAAGAAGCTGGAAAGAATAACCACATGCTTAGTTAAACAAAAGGAAAAGCACCAACTTCTCTTACTTTTTCAAACAGGTGTCTCATGCACAGCGGAAATGAGCTCTTCGCTACTTGGTCGATGTCTTTAATGGATATTTCAGCGAACTCTTTCGACTGTGAGGCAATTAACCAAGTTTGTAACTTGAATAAACAACCTTAAGGTAACTGGGATGACAATAGGCATGAGAAAGTACCTGAGAATAGTCAGGACCCAGATAACTTGTACATAAGGCCTCAACGATCTAAATGCATAAAGGAAATGTCATGTAACACAAACGAAACGGAAATAAAGTCAATTAAATTGCAATATTCGTACTAAATGCTGACCGGTGTAAGTCGATCCTTCTCATCTTCTCTGATGGTAGACGTCCACTTCCTACAAAGTAATCCTTTTGACAATTTATAACTTCAACAGTTGAAAACTCGCAACAAATATGAATTGTTTGGAATTCTCAGTGTTATATCAGCTAAAATGTGGTCTAAACAAAAACTTCCACTCTCGCAACAACTATTATTCTATTCAATTTAGCCCTGAACAAACAAAAAAATAACTTTTGTAGCTTCCCAAAGAACACCAACCTGTTTGTTAAAATTAGTGCTTTTGATAGTAGACTGCGAAAACGCGTAGCGACAAGGGAAACAACCTGAAATTTAAAGCACGCTAACGTTAATCATATTTCTGGATGTCCCAACAAAAAGTTGAAAAGGAAGCGTCAATATTGCCTGATTCTTGGCCACATAAGCATGCCCTTTGTGGATAAAAACTCTGCGACCAGCTACCAGTTCTGGAACTTCTTCAAATGGTACCTGGTGTTAAGATAGGAACGTAGCCAATGTGGGATAGAACCACATTCAAAGTCGTAAAAGTACAAAAGTCCTTTGACCGAAGCATGTCAAATTCTTAAAACTAAAGAAAAATGGTGTGGCACACACACATTAGGTATATATCAATCACATCCCTAACAAAAAATTATGGATGTTTAAGGGACCAGCAGATACTTCCAACCCAAAGAAAAATGACTTCTCTGAGATATTCGGTTTATGGCGAAACGGTACAAATTTGGACTAATTTGAGAACAAACTTTCTCCCCCAGAAGAGATCGTCAAAAGCGCAGGGATAGAGGAAAAAGAGATTTGACTCGCCCCTCACCCCTCAAACATTCAAAAGAAGCAATAACAGAAAAGGCAGCAAGAGTGGAGACAACAAGCACTTCGGCAAACAGAAACGGCATATGCAACTTTGGATATGTCTTAAGCACCATTCTCCCATATTAAATAAAACCAACAGGCAACTATTAGCTAAGATAACTGAATTCACGAACAGAATAAACATTGTAATCAAACTTTTAAACGAAATATGTAATCAATTAAAGGAAAACAAACCTTGTAGAATATGTCCCCAGCTGTCGGATGAGAAGAAAAAAGAAAAGATAACACTAGAGTCAGGAGTCAAGACATCGATAGAAGGGAAAAATGAAAAAAAATCCAATCAAGAGTCGTTGAACAATGTTAATACACGATGCTTTTATTTCTGATCCAAATGAAAGAGTTCAATTTGTCATTGGTCTACAATAAGATTGCTACAGGTAAGGTATGAATTATGGACGTCACAAACACTATTAAGATTGCAAAATAAAAACAACGAAACAAAACGTTGATCCGTTCTCACCAGTGGGTAAAGGCTGTCCAAGTGAACGTGCAACCTGACCCAATTTATCTTGTATACTCTGCAAATAATCAAATCACAATAGCTATACAATCAAGCATTGAATCAAGGATTTCAACTGTGAACATTGAAGAAATTGGTACAACTTATAACCTCGAACTCTGCAGTTCTAACTGCCTTGTAAGGAAGGTCAAGCTCAGCCATTAGCGCTCTCTGCATACAGAATGATGATTGACACAGACTCTAAAAAGCTTCATCAGTTATTTAGCCAATCTATGAATGTCTCACCTGAACTTCAGCAGTCATCCACAGAAATCGGTAGCGAAACAAAGCTGTCTCCATAGAAAGGAACCATTTCCTCAGATCCTCACTAAAGAACCAAAAGAACACGCAACATAAAATCGATCTCGAAGTTGAAAAAGTCAAAACAAATAACAAAAAATGAAAAGCTCAGAAGCTTACGTTCTGCAATAAACCAAACGCAGGACAAAGTGCGATATAATATCCTTATTGATAACTTCAGATGCCAGTGGATGCCTCATGTTCGCTTTCCAAAGATCAAATACCTGTTCAAAAATTCTACGGGTTCAGAAATTTCTAGAAATTGTAGTTCTGATCGAGAAAAATCAAAGATCGTCACCAGTTTGTCCATTTCTTCAGGTTTCTTTCCGCGAGATAATCCATCGGAGATGGCTTTAAGAACTGCAAAAAACAGCACTACGTGAAGGACTAGAGAATTAAACAAACAAGAAACATAAATGCAGGAAGAGGAGACCTCGGAGGCGATCGACGGCATAGAGCTCGAAATCTTCGAGTCTGACTTCGAGAGACGGGGCGGACCGGTAGAGGGGGAGGGTGGTGAAGGCATCGCTCGAGGGAGGCTTCGGCTGAGGTCTAAGTATGTCCATCTTTAGAGCTTCTTTTAGTTTTGTGCCTTTTGTGTCTATTTCTGATTCTTGAGCAGGAGAGGAGGAGAGACCAGAGAAAGCAAAGGAAGTCTAGTTGGATAATATTTATTTTTTAAAAATTCTGACATTAGGATTTTTCTTCCTTTTCTTTTTGCGCGCGCCAAGAGCCGGAACTGAATTGAATTGGCGGGAAAAGAACCAACCAACCAACCAACCCACCACTGCGGCCCAATTTAATGAAACGATAGATTGGACTAATCAAGATTCAAACAAAATGACTTGGTTCTTTTTTCTTTCTAGTAAAAAATATCAAAACTCTTCTGTAATTTTCCTCAATTTTTAAAATGCCCTTATTGTTATAAGTTATTTAAAAATTATCTTATATTATTTAAATATTTTTTATTATATTTATATTAATATTTTTAAGATTAAACAAAAAAGCTTCATATTCATTGCACTTAATTTTTATAAGGAGTACGAGAAAGATTACAGTACCGACGGCATTGCTCAATCTAATCTCATTCTTTGGGACATTCGCCAGTTTTTCTCATTATCCAGAATCTGGTCAATAACTACACAATTCGCACGCCTTTCATGCATCGAATCTGAGGATTCAAAACTACAGAAATGGCAGTTTACAGTAACATAGTAGAATGAAGCGCCGGAATGGTTACCAGAGACATTTAAACGAATTGCCAAGAATTGGAGGCCACAATAATGGCCATGAACTTTCTTAGAAATATAGTTCTTAGAAATTTTCTGACATTACATATATAAAGATGTATTATTATCTCATCCTTCGCCTAAAGCCCTACTGTCACTGGTCATAATTTTTTAACCAACGCAACACATACAAGGAATGCCAAATATTTGCATGTTCGAAACCTTTCTCAGATTGTCTCTACAAAAATTTAGTACCAACCTTGGCACAACCTTCATCTGACAAGGCTCAGGCAGTATAACCAGTCTTCAAGGAACTCCCGAAGTTGTATAAAATTACGCTGACAAGTATATCATCTTTGGGCATATTGTCTGTTTGAACCCACTCGATGGAGTACAGAATTTGTTACACTGCGTGCCCTCTGAAGAAATGGTGGTCTCTGCACAGTGGATGACCCATTACTTGCTACTTCAGGAATATGGAAACCATGGGAGGTCCCAGGATTGCTTGAAGCCTCTACCACTCCAGAGATGCCATTACTCGTCTGGAATAGAAACAAATTATTAAAACACCAGATGCCATAACTGAACAACAATCAACAGAAGTTGAAGTTCAAGCTATTAAGATAAAAGATTGAAGATCAATGATATCAATCGCTTTCATGGAACCCTCTTCTATCCACAAAAGAGGGCATATCAACAAACCTCGAGAGATCCATTAGAAACACTAGATGTTGACGGTTCAGGTGACGGAGGAGGCAAGGAAGCAACCTAAATACACATAAAGAAAATAAGTGTGATGATCACAATCAAACTAGATGTGAAACATATCAAGCACCTCAGTCAAAGCAGATTAAGGTTAAGGCCAAAGGAACAGTATAAGAAATTTAAGATTATATGTGCATATGCATCATCTTAAGCAAAGGCTATGACTATTGTTCAGACGCCATAATCTAGAAGAGAACTATACCTTAGGTGAGAATGTAATTTGTGAACTCGATTGCAAAACCTACAGAATTTGAGAAACGTGGTTAATAAATGGAGGGAGTACCGAGATTCTGATAGTTTTTTGGTTGACCAGAATATCATTTATAGACAAAATATTTAGGCTCGCTTCCACATTAATACACCAATTGAAAATAAATCAGCTAAAATGATAAAAATGTGGAGAATGACAACATCCAAGATCATGTCGTTGTACACATGCCTGAATATTCTCTTTACGTGCATTATTCTGCAATTCATCAGCAACTTCACACAATGCCTGTACTCCTTGAACGGTCAGATTCTGAATATAAAATCGAAGGCAATTATTAATGACCATCAAGTAGCATCAACAAAACAAATTTTGTAGGATTGTAAAAGAAAATTACCTGTTTTCCTTCGATCTCACTAATTTTAAGTTCCTAAAACATTTTTTAAAAAAAGTATCAACTTCACATGTAGAAAAGCTATTTTCACAAATTACACTGGAATCACAGATATTCAACTGAAAGAGATCTTACCAGTGTTTCAACCACATCAAGGACATAACGAACATCATGACCAATCCTTTCTGACTCTTGGAGAAGATCAGTAACCTGAACAAATTAAAGGCTTTGCATAAGCATGAAGAATTAACCCAAAAAAAAGTCCTATCCAATATGTAAACCAGACCTACCCTGCCTTGTGTATTAGCAGTCACTTGTGCAACCTCATTCAAATTGGCATCAACGTTATCTATGCTTGAAGACAATTCCCTCCTGGTTGTCTATTAAACATAAAATTTACAAGAGCGTAAGAAATCTCAATGTGAAAAATAGCACAAGTAACATGTCAAATACACCAAACCAAGTACTAGTCATGATGCATCCTCAGCATAAAATACTGTCGTCATCAATTTTTAACCACTTCTTTCCTAAAATTAATCAAGGTAACATGCATAAAGACTAGATTGATCATGTCTTTCTGCAATTTACAGTTTTCATCCAGATGCAAGCACTTATAGAAAAATTTAGGGGAAAAGAAACTTGCCCGAATTGATGAATAAACATTCTCAAGTTGTTGGGCTATAGAAGTGCATGCATCAGACAAGCTACGCCTTGTTGCAAACATCATGTCAGGAAGTTTCCAGCCCTGAATATACACAAGGATACAGTCAACATCAAGGAAAACCATAAAGATAAAAATGCATTCATTAAGAATACAATCAGATAGGAAGAAAACCAGAGCATTACCTTCCACCAGAGATAGCCATAACCAACTACTCCAATAACAACAACTATGACATATCTGCTAGAACCTGAACATTACAAGCACATCAAAGAATATTTGGGAAAAAGAATCCAAACAAACAGAAACAGTTAACAGCATATACAATTAACCCAAATAAATCACAAAAACTACAGTGATAATATCACAAACCAAATGATTATGTCGATCGATGCATAAGATAATGTTCAAATTCAAACCTTTTCCACTTCCAGATACAATCGTGATTGGCCCAGAGGATCTCATTATTTGAAGCTCCCGCTTTATTATATCAACCTATAAAAGATAAAATACAGAAGCTATAACAAAATGTTGGCCTAAACCAGTGAGCAAATGGCATTCTTATTAGCAAAACATAAAGGCATGCTTTGCAACAAATATAGAAAGAAGTTAAACCAGATCAAATTCAACATAATCAAACTACATATTTTGCAAGAAGAAAGGAGAAAAGGAAGAATTAAAAAAATCAATCTTAAACTATTCAAAATGCAATTCTAATGAATAACCTAAGCAAACTCAAATATTTATCAGAACCTTTTAGTGTTCAAGGTGAAATATTCTTTTCAATAACTTCTCCAGACATAATTTCACTGCTGCTTGGAAAGCATAAATTGTTCTGATCATCCACACCATGTTTTTTGTGGATTCACAAACATTGAGCAATTCAACACGATGCTTAGCCCGTATCAGTTCTGAACTTCTGATGATAACTAAGTAGTTTTGACAGTATCCAAAAAGTAAAGTGACAACATTTTAACTCAATTGAACAATATCTGATTGAAGACAATGTGTTCATTGAACAGGCAGTCTCAGTTTTTTCTTTTCTGTTCATTTTTTAGTTTTCTATTCAACAGTAATGAGAGGGAGAAGGGGTGGCTATATTTCTGCCAGAAGCAATTGGGTGGGCCATAATCTATATACCATACTTCAGCATAAATTCATTCAGCAAAGGAACATCTAGAGAAAATATAAGTTATGAAAACCTGATCTTTGATAGAGTCATGTTGTGGCTTCCTAGCTGATGAAGTAGATTTAGAATCACCCCCTTGAAGAGTTTTGAAAGCAATCTATGTTACAAAATAAATATATTAGTAGGCAGTTTAACACACTACAAAAAGAACTAATAACAGAATAGCGGCTAAATTTCACGTATCAACACATTCATAATATTAAGTCATATGTATACACCTTTAGAGTGCCCGATATAAAATCAGAAACATTTGACATGCGCCCCTCGCTTGCAAGAACTGAGCCTATAATACCTAAAATGAATAGATCAAACTGATTAAGTGAGGAAAAAAACTATTCCCGATTAGCATCTAACAAGGAGTCAATGTAGGTTAAGAGTAACAGTTTTGTGATGCATTATATGTGCCTGCAGATAATTTTTGGAACAAGGTTGCAGATTGCACATAGCTGAGTCATTATAATAGCATGAAAGAGGCTATATATTTCAGCATAATTGAACAAACATAGTGCTGCAGTCACAATTTATGTGGTTACAACTAGGGAAAGGAAAAGGCAGAAGGTTTCAGTAAGCCCCCAAATTTAAGTCTGAAACTGAAAATAACACCTAATGGTACACAACATTACATTAAGCCCCTAATGTCAAAAAGGCAGAAAATTGTAGTCAGTAATTAGATGAAAAATGTAGGCCACATCATAAAAATTAAAAAAGTTCTGTTTACCATCCGTATACATAAGAGCAAATTTGTTTGGTTTAGTAAGGTACTCTTCAGAACTCATTTAAACGATCTGAATGAGCTTGGTTGATCCTTTTTCACAGAAAATGAGTGAAAGTGTTAAAAAGGCACACCCAATTGTAAATTCCCCATAACCTTACTCCTAAACCCAATCTCGTCTTATTCACAACGCAAAACCAAAGGCATTAGCATCCAATAGGACCACCAACATAGCCGCAGTCTGATCATATAACACTAAATTAGACTATTTTAGCCAAAATCAGATTAAGTAAAACCCATTAACGTCCCTCTTTTCTGTTTCATTCATAGCCACTAGAAACCAAGTAACCCATGAAAATATAAGCACCAAATCTATTAATAAAAAAGGTCGAATCATACAATTCATAATCTAGGGGTTTACCCAAAAACCCTAACACATCAACAAAATAAAATCAAACGAAATTCACGATTCCTAGCTATTCAAAAATCACGCGCACTCAATTAAACCCCAGAAGGAAGAAAATAATAACCAAGATTAACTAAGATACTAATAAATAAATAAATAGATAACCTGCACCGGCGAGGATTGCTATTTTACCCAGACCCATAGCCATAGCTAAGAGTCAGAAACTGTAAACACGAGATTTGGAACTTTATGTCAGTTAGAGACTATAGAGTGCCTGAATACATAACGATGGAGAAAAAGGCAGTGAAATATTTGGCAAGATTGGCGAACAAGGAATGAAATTGGAACTACGAGAAAGTCCCACTCGAGCTTAACCCTAGCTGGGGGATGCCCCTTTCACTTCTTGTTGATAATATCAATTATGCCCTTCTTCCTTAACGAATATACCCTCCCTGTAACGTTTCGAGTACTTTTCAGGAGCATTAGTATTTAACAAGTTTTAAGTTTTAACTGATAAATATATTTCTTTAGTTGAATTCTATCCCTAAATAAAGTGAAAGAAAAAGTTTTAATAATTATTAATATGAATTATTTCTAATTATGATGTAATTTGGATTGGTGCAATTTTTTTACCATAAATAGTAAACTTATAACAAATCAATTTAAAAATAATTAATATTTCCTCAAGACATTTGCAATTTTTAAGGAACATACTAAGCAGTAGTTGTCACATCTATTATTAGTAGACGTGGAGTTAGTCAAGAGCAATTAGTCTGCGTACTAAAATTATAATCATAAAATTTTGGTACACGTCTCAGTCTCATGCTGCTTTGTCCAACACCGTGCCGGTTAAACTTGAAAATCTAGTCCCGCCGTTGACATTGATAGCGAAAGCAAATAGAGGCCGGTCCGGTTGATTCTACCCGTTTGTTTTCTTCCTTTTTTTATTTTTTTGCCGTTTTTAATTGTAGTTTTTATTAAAAACAAAACCGTCTATTAAGACATGTTTGGTTAGATATGCTGTGTTGCGGTGTTTAAAAAAAAAACTGTAATTAATTTACGAAAACAAGAAAAATATGTTTCCGTGATATTTAACAACAGGTTTTCTTCAATTCTAAATCAGTTTTTTCTTTTTATTGTGCCTCATCTTCATCTTCTTTACTGTGCTGCATCTTCATCTTCAGGGCTTGCCGTGATTTTTTTGGTTGACTCCAGGTTTGTGCAATTCTAACTTGCAGTAGTTAACAGCAAATTTTCTGGATTACATCCTACCAAAAAACAAAAGCTGATATTTATCATAAACACTTATTTCATATTGAAATAGAAAGACACAGTGCAATTAAAAAGAATCAAGTACGTGAACGAAAGATATTTCCAAAAACTCTCTGAAATACTAGCAATATATTTCCAAGGGTGGTGGAAGTGAAACCGTGGAACTGGCAGGATCATGTGCTGTTGGTATTTTATGCGTATAATATTTACAAGTATATGTATGTATAGTCACACAAAAAGGAATTTTGGAAGGCATTACATACGGAATCGAGAGAGAGTTTGAGTTGAGAGAGTCATGAAAATAACCAAACAAAGAAAAAAAATTAATATTATATATATTAATAAATAAGGAAGAGAAAGTACTGCAACTTCTAGGGGTGAGCATTATTCGGGCCGGCCCGATTACCCAGCTCGGCCCGAATTAATTCGGATAAGAAAATTCTAAAATTCGGGTAATTCGGGCCGGCCCGGGTGTTACCCGAATTATTTTCGGGCCGGGACGGGTAAG